>CM073597.1:11062849-11565349 GCA_037074985.1 Solanum bulbocastanum | reverse complement strand
GATATTCTTCAATCTTTTCCTTAATAGAGTCTAGAAGCTCTTGACCAACTAATTGTTTGGTCTTAGGATCAATTTTTAATAATTTCTGTATAAGCAAGGAATATTTTCCTCATTGAATCCTACTTCGGGAGTCCATTTATGAATCCATGGAATTGAAAATTCAATGAAAAAATAGATTTGATCTATTCTTTCTATCCAACATACGTGATCTTCATGATATAATCGATTAAGATCCGGAGAGACTTTAGTCCATTCTTTGTATAAGTTAAAAAATGGTTCGGGCAAAATCTGCGTGGTAGGACCGTGGTATGACCACCAATGTATAAACCAGTTAGGAATTATATCAGCGAATATCTTCGCACATACCTTTATAAACCAAGTATGTTTATGTTTGTCATTGTTGTAACACAACGCTATATCAAACGCTCGGATATAATCCCAATATGTGAAATTCATTCTTGAATTATTAAGACTTATCTGTCTTTCCTTCATAGCGGACATACCCCAATCTTCAGCAGATATAATCTGTTTAATAATGAATTTAGAAAAGTTATAACTCTTCTCTTGGGTATTACCTGTGCTGAAGTGCTGAAAATCTACACTCCCTGTGCTCATTAGAATTTCTTCATAATAAGATCGAGTCTTATATGACTCTCCTGGAAAATATAATCCGTTCACTAAGTGTCTTTGGAATATTTTCCAAGGTTCATCTTTCCTCTGCAGATCAGAATTTTCTAAGAGAAATATTATCTCTCTTTTTGGCAATTTTTCATAGGACTTAATATCATCATGGTCCTCCTTTATTATCGAAACAAAAGTATCTTTTTGTTTCTTTCCTTCTAGATAGGCCTGCATATGTGCATATAATGGACTATCTTTTGGAATATCTTCCAAACTTACCAATTGCTGTGAACTGGATGATGATTCCTCTTGAGACGAAGTTCTTTTATTAAGTATCGTCTTTCTTCCCGTTGGTATCACCTGAGAATTTGAGTCGGATCGGTATGACGATCCTTGTGATGATCTGGTTCCATAAGAACCATAGTTGCCTCTACTCGGGGCTGTTCTTCCCCTTCCTCTTCCTTTGATATGAACCCAGGGTGGATCCATCCTGCAAACATAACACCAATTATTAGTCGAATCCATAATATTCATTACAATAATGTATTTCATCATCAAAGTTGATGATCTGTTCAATCATATGAATTGAAAAGTCATCTCTAAGCATGTCATCTATAATTTTCCATAATATTTCCCTCTTCATATCTTGATTGAGAGGAAGAACCTTTAGAATAGTTACTAAGGTCTTATCAGTAAAAAATGGAGAAAAGAAGGTCATTATTACAACAAATATTCTCTGGATAAAAAATCCGGTAAAGAGTTATCAACTCCCTTTTTATACTGAATATCGAAATCGAAAAGGGCTAATTGTGCTTGCCACCTAGCGAAAATTAATTTTGAAGCATCGTGCTTAAAGTCTTTGTCAAACATAAATTTGACTGATTGAGCGTCAGTTTTTATCAAAAACTTTTGGTTGTATAAATCGTCCTGAAATTTGAGAACGCATTTAACGATAGTTAACATTTCGTGTGCTACCGTCGCATATTTCTTCTGGGCTTCGTTCCATTTCCCAGAATGAAATCTAATCAAATATTCTTTCTTATCATGAGGATTAATCTGTTTAAGAATTCCTCCGTAACCGATATTTGACGCATCTGTCTCAATAATTTTTTGCCAAGTAGGGTTGGCTAGTGCTAAGCAAGGAAGTGATTTCACTCTTCGCTTAATGTCTTTTACCAAATTGGTAAGAGTCTCATTCCAAAGAGACTTATTATCTTTCTTCAATCTGTCATATAATGGAGCTAAATCTCTAGAAAGATGTTTGTAGAATGGAGAAATATAATTCAAACTTCCCAGAAATCTCTGTAGTTGAGTTCTATCTGTAATGACATCAGGAAATTTATCAGCAAAATCAATAGCTCTTTGAATGGGAGTAATCTTCCCTTGACAAATTTGATGCCCTAGAAATCGAACATCTGTTTGAAACAAACTCATTTTTGGTTTAGAAATAACTAAGCCATTTTGAATTACAACTTTTTTGAAAATATCAAGGTGTTTGATATGTAGTTCAAAAGTTTTAGAAAATACTAAAATGTCATCAATATAGACGATAATAAATTCCATATAAGGGTTAAATATATCATTCATAATTTTCTGAAATTCTGAAGGGGCGTTTTTCAAACCAAAAGGCATGACATTCCATTCGTATTGTCCAAATGGGACATTGAAAGCAGTTCTATAAGAATGTTCTTTAAAAATCTGTATTTGCCAATATCCTGATTTTAAATCAAATTTTGAAAATATATTGGCATCATATAACCTTGATAATAAATCCCTCTTATTAGGAATAGGGTACCTGATCCACTTTAAGTGTTTATTCAACGGTTTATAGTTAATCACTAACCGCGGAACACCTCGTTCTCTTTCAGCCGCATTATTAACATAGAAGGCTGTGCAAGACCAAGGAGACTTGGAAGGTTTTATCAAACCTTTTTGCAATAGATTATCAATCTCATTTTTGCAGAAATCTACTAACTCAGCATTCATTTGACAGGGCCGAGATTTTGTAGGAATATCATCCTCTATAAATCCTTCTTCATATGGAAGAGTCACAATATGCTTTTTGCGATCCCAAAAAGCACTAGGATGATCTGCACAAATGTCTACAGCCATCTGCTCAGAAATCAATTTGATTTTTTCCTTTACCTTAGCAGATTTCATCGAATCTTCAATGTTCATACTAAATAATTCCAATTGTAATGAGTCCATATGACTCTGCTTCATTTTTATTAAAGCATTAATATCTCTAGTTACCGGATCTGTAACAAAGGAATATGTTATCTCATTATCCTTATATTTAGCTGAAAAGCCCTTCGCGTCGATTCCTGTGAAAGGATAGATAGCATTTATAAAAGGAGTTCCAAGTATTATTGGAGGATTTAACTGATTCTTAACCAAGAAGAAGAAGTGAGGAATGCAAACTTTAATAGTAATAGTAATAATAATAATAATAATAATAATAATAATAATAATATCTTCTTCTTCTTCTTCTTCTTCCTCTTCTTCTTCTTCTTCTTCTTCTTCTTCCTCTTCCTCTTCCTCTTCTTCCTCTTCCTCTTCTTCCTCTTCCTCTTCCTCTTCCTCCTCTTCCTCTTCTTCCTCCTCTTCCTCCTCTTCCTCTTCCTCTTCCTCCTCCTCCTCCTCCTCCTCCTCCTCCTCCTCCTCCTCTTCTTCTTCTTCTTCTTCTTCTTCTTCTTCTTCTTCTTCTTCTTCTTGTCGTCGTAGTCGTCGTTGTCGTCGTTGTTGTCGTTGTTGTTGTTGTTGTTGTTGTCGTAGTCGTCGTTATTGTCGTTGTTGTTGTCGTTGTTGTTGTTGTTGTTGTTGTTGTCGTCGTCGTCGTTGTGGTCGTTGTCATTAGGCCTGTGCAAAATTCGGGTCAAACCATTAACCGGAATCTATTTTTGGTTTATTGGGATAATGGGTTGGGATATTGGGTTATTGGTTTGGGGCTTGGTTTATTAATTCATTTTATTGGATTAACGATTCGGGGTTCGGGTTGGAAAGGCAAAATTTTAAGGTACCCGATACCCTGATAAGACCCGTAATTTATTATTCCTAATTTCTTATTTGACAATTCTCAGTTAGGGGTTTTAATGTTTAGGACTTAGGTTGGAAAACTTCTTTAGTTCTTATCGCTCCTCTCGTTTCTCCAAAGTCCAAAGATATATAATGTTGCACCACTGCTCGACGTTCGGTGAGGCGACGCCTACTCCAGTCACTTAGGCGAGGATGCAAAGTGACGATGACAACTCAACAAGTCACGATTTTACTGGTTCATATTCATCTTGCTGATTTTTTAGTGCTCAAATTTCAACAGTTAGAAGCTCGACTGCTCGAGAATTTGAGTCTTACTCTTCTTAGTTCTCAGTTTCATGAGTTTTTCACAGGCAACTGTAGTCTCAGGCTCTCAGTCGCTGATTGCTCGCAAGTAAGTCTCAAAATTTTAAATTTACTTAATTTCAAGATTTCACTATGAAGTGTGATGTTTGGATTTTATTTATGAGAAAATGATTGTGAATTATTAATTATGTCTTAGAAGTTAGAACACTTAGTCGCTCACTCCCACTACCTCCTTCAACTCTCAGAAGTCAGAACTCAAAAGCTCACAATTTCACTCTCAGGATTAGAACTCTGCTCAGCTCAGGTACTCACAATTCACAATTTCTCAATCTGTGCAATTGGTAAGTCTAAATTGCACTTTAATTTCACGATTTCATTGCGACGTTTGGATTTGAAGAATGACAAAACTACAATTGAAATAGTTGAATAGGCATTACTGTTTTTATTTGAATTAGTATTTGGTTTGGCACTTTGGCTCATTTATTTGTACTTCGTTGTCTTCTACTTATTGTTTTGTGTGATGTGTCTACTATCTCAGTGTCTTGTGTGTAACTTCTGATTCTACTTAATGTCTTAGCCTATTGTTTGCACTTTATAGTTCTTGCTCTAATAAACTACTTAGTCTTTGTTTAGTTCCTTCAACAGTTTATTACTTCGTCGACCTCTTATAAAAAAATAGTTCAATAAATGATTATTTTATATATTTTCACAGTTTTTTTTATAATTGTTGTTGGTGAACGCGGAGCTTCTAATTCAAATGCAATAGGTCAAACTCAAACTGTTGAGTCCAAAGTAAAGAACAAAAGGAAAAAAAGATCTCGTGCGTGGGATCATTTTACTTGTAAAACTGATCATAATGGAAGAGAAAATGGTGTTTGCAACTATTGTAAGAAAGAGTATTTTGCTGACACAAAAGAACATGGTACAACGTCAATGCTTAGTCATATAACCAAATGTCAAAAGATGCCTTATAATATTGATATTAAACAATCAAGAATAGCATTTCAACCAATGATAGGAGGTAACAAAGGTGAATAGCTTTTGTTCCATGGAAATTTGATCAGGAAGAGTGTAGGAAGGTCTTGTGTCGTATGGTAATTTTTGATAAACTTCCTTTCAGATTTGTTAAACAATTTATAAAAGTAGCACAACCTTGTTTCTACATTCCTTCTCGTACCACTATGACTCGTGATTGTTTTGATCCTTTTTATGAAGAAAAAATAAGTTGATGGTTGTTTTTAAGGAAACACAACAAGGGTGCCTTTAACCATTGATACTTGGACATTCATACAAAGAATCAATTATATGGTCATTACTGTTCATTGGATTGATAAAAAAATGAACTTTGCATATAAGAATTATCAACTTTTGTCCAATCTCTAGTCATACAGGTGAAGATCTTGAAAATTCTATTAATAAGTGTTTACATGAGTGGGGATTGCATCGAATTTTCATTGTTACAATTGATAATGTTGGTTCAAATAGCGTGACGATAACTGATTTGTCTAAGTAATTAACTAAGTGGGGAACCAACCTAATGAGTGGTGGTTACCTTTCCTATAACGTGTATGACTCATATAGTAAATCTTATAGTTCAAGATGGTACAAAAAAGTAAATGTGTCTATTGAACGAGTTAGACAAGCAGTGAGATACATTAGGCAATCTTTTGCTAGGTGGAAAAAGTTTCAAGAATGTTGCAAAAATGAAAATCTTGTTAAAAAGTCTTTATGCTTGGATGTTCCTACTAGGTGGAATTCCACCTACATGATGTTGCGTAGGGTTATTGAATATGAAAGTGCAATTGTAGAGTACATCGATCGTGATATTGGCTTGGTACTACATCTTAAGTTTGTTGATATTGTGGATAAAAATCCTACATGTACACTTTTGAGAAGTGATTGGGAGAGTGTAAGAGAATTACAAAATTTCTTGAAATATTTTTTAATCTTACTTTGAAGATATCTGGATCATGATATGTTACATCAAATTTTCATTTTCTTGAAATTTATCAAGCTGGTGTTTACTTGAATCAATTGATAAGATATTTGGATCATGATATGTTACATCAAATTTTCATTTTCTTGAAATTTATCAAGTTGGTGTTTATACTTGAATCAATTGATATCAAATGAAGATACTGTTTGGCTAAAATGACAGAAAATATGAAGGAGAAATTTGACAAATATTGGGGTGATACTGAAAAAATGAATAAGATATTTTTCATACCATGTGTTTTGGATCCTCGTCACAAATTTAACACTCTTGGCTTTGCACTTAAGAAGATGTTTGCAGAAAAAGGGACTACTATAGAAATTGGTGTGCGAACGTACATGGCATCTTTGTTTAATGAGTATGCAAAGCCTAATTCAAATGATAAAAATTGCCAACTTTCTTCAACTAAGGTGGATAATTTTGATTCAAAGGTCTTTATCGATAGGAGAATTTGGGATTTTTTTTGAGGAATTACATAAACATAAATCTGAAAATGGAGGAGCAAGTTCAAAGTCAGAATTAATTAAATATCTTGAAGAAGATACTGAAATCAGAAAATCAAATTTTGATGTATTGCTTTGGTGGAAAGTCAACACACCTAGATTTCCATCTTTTTCTGAAATGACTCGAGATGTGTTGGCTATTTCTGTTTCAAGTGTGGCATCTGAATGTGCTTTTAGTACCGGAGGGTGCATACTTGATTCATTTAGGAGTTCATTGACTGCTAAATTGGTACAAGCTCTAGTATGCCTTCAACAGAGTGGGCCACAACCCATAAATATTGAGAAAGATTTAGATTTTCTTGAGCAAATTGAACAAGGTAAGAAAAGAACCCCATTGATATAAAATTGTGAATAGTTTATTTAATATTTTTATTGTTTAAGTCTTGAGCCTTGACTTGTTATCATATTTAATTGTCTTTAGATTTGGTTAAACTTGGAAAAGAATTTTACATTGATGACATGTACAATTGGAGGTTTCCTTCACTAACTCTACTAAAGGAGAAGGAAAGGTAGATGTCTTACTATTGACTATATTGACTTCTCTTTTCTAATGACTAATGAGTGTGTTAAATTATGATTAATACCAATTTTTGTGCAAAGCAAGCTCTCAATAGAACTTGGTGTTCTTCATCAGTTCATTTTGAATTTTGTTTAATTTTTAACCATCAAAATATCTTATACTTTCTCTGTTTCTTTGTTAATCAGATTTCATCATGCCTCGACTTCATGATTCTAATGCTCGATCACCTGTTTGGAATTACTATGAAAAACTTGAAGAAAAAGAAGATGGATCGTGGACACTCAAATGTATTCATTGTGGCCGTATTACTTATTACCATTCGTACAATACTGAGACTGCCTCCTTAAGGAGGCATGTTAACCGTTGTTTGGAAAACAAGAACTAGAATCTCAAGGATTGATGACTAGTTATTATTTTGTTTACTTGAACATGAACTATTAGTATTATGTTTGGACTTAATTTTCAGATTGTGCGACTACTATTTTAAATTTTTGAAATTCTGTTTGTGTCGTGTGAGTTGTGACAGTGACTTTATGTTAGACAATTTTAAGTTGTGTTGCATTTTGACTTCTGCAATGTTACAGGCTTGCAGCTTGTAGTGTTGCTATTTTATTCAGATATTTTAATATGATATTTCATATTTGTGTTGAAAAGTTTCTTTGAGGGTTGTTGTGTTGAGTGTTGACTGTTGTGGTTGTTGGCGGTTGGCCAGGGCCGACTCTTGCCTATGAATTTTTAGGCCAATGTTGGGGGACTCAAATTTCTTTTAAAAAAATCATGTTTAATTTTTTCATGAAAAAAATTAATTATTTATAATAAAAAGTGTGTGTGTGTGTGTGTGTATATATATTCTTCGCTAACGCTTATATTATTTATCCTTTTTTACTCCTTCTGTACTCTATTTCTTCAAATCTTTGATAGTTAGAGTAATATTCTCTAAAAAATATGAATCAATAGCCGAAAAGTGTTGAACAAAGTAAATTACAAATATTTTTTTATTTCTTCGTAACTTTTCATATTAAAGTAGGGTATACCAAGTTATCAACTTTTTGAATCAGATTCTATGATTCTAACTCTTATCTTTATTTAAAATTTATCAATTTAGTACTTATAGAACTATATTATTGATTCATATAATTATTGTCTCAATAAAATGATGTTTTTCAATGTTGAATTGATAAAGTCTTGCTTAAAAATAATAATTAAAAAAGTATTTGAAAAAAATCATTTATAAAAAAAAAAATTAAGGAATAATTTACATCTTAAAATTTAGAAAAATAAATAAATACAGATAAAATTTATTTAAATTTTAGGCCTCTAATTAAAATTTCGCTTTACGCCTCAAATTATGTTGAGTCACCCTGCGGTTGGCATGTTGTTGTTGTGACATTGTGTACTTGTGTTGAGTGTTGGCCTATTGGGTATTAACTATTAAGTGATTGAATTGTGATATTGTGTGATGACATGAGTTGTTGGCTTGCTGCTGTGTCTTTGTTTGGTGTTGACTGCTCAATTTATAATTTGTAAATATACAAGTGTTTTTGTGTTGTGTTAAGAGTTGGATGACGGCTAGACCTTACAGGTGTTGCTGTTGTGTTGTGTTGGGAGTTGTAATTTGTAAATATACAAGTGTTGCTGTTGTGTTGAGTGTGATTATATTAGGAAATGTCCTCTGTCTTGTGTTTCCAGCTTTCTGGCTGCAATATGCAGTACATAATTACATAGAGTTAATGAGTTTAATTACATTGTCTTCATTTCTTCATGTGATTTTGATAGAAAAAAATTATGTGGTATGTTAACAGTTGAATCGATAATTGAATCGATAAGGGTCAATAACTGATTAACTGATAACTTTATGGTTCTTTAACAGTTTGACACGTCTACAAACCGATAACCAATAAGCAAAATTGATAATATTCAAAACCAAACCGAACCGACTGAAATGCAGCCCTAGTTGTTGTTGTTGTTATCGTCGTCGTTGTTGTCGTTGTCGTTGTTGTTGTCGTCATAGTGGTTGTTGTTGTAGTTGTCGTCGCCATAGTTGTTGTTGTTGTCGTCGTCGTTCTCATCATTATCATTATTATTATTTTTTATTATTATTATTTATTATCATTATTATTATTATTGTTATTATCATTATTGTTATAATTATTATTATCGTTATTATTATCGTTAAGAAGAAATCTTTTGGCCATAATGGCCAGAATGACACATTCACATTTTAAACATGTTTATTATTTGACATTCTTACCCTTATTCAAATTTAAATTTATTAATTATTTTTAATACATGACAACGTTTCCCAATACATGGGGAATGGACTTATTCTCACATTCCCATAATTTCCATAAATACATGCTAATTTCAATTTCTTTTAAAAAGTCTACAAAATGGTAGCCACATGTGAATAATTTATTTTCTTCCCTCTATTTTCCAATATAAATTATGAAGAACACAAATTTGAATTGACAATTAAGAAATAAAATTTAAAATTTGAATGGCAAGATAAACTCTACTAATATTAAATTTAAAATAAATTTAACTCACACTTAATTTAAATTCAA
The DNA here is from genome assembly GCA_037074985.1 of Solanum bulbocastanum. NCBI lineage: Eukaryota > Viridiplantae > Streptophyta > Magnoliopsida > Solanales > Solanaceae > Solanum > Solanum bulbocastanum. Next base: position 11,555,809 of record CM073597.1, on the reverse strand, counting down.
GATTTATAAAATGACTTAACAAGTAAAATCATTAATCAAAAGGGTCATATATACGGGCCATTTATATAACAATAATAATAATAATAATAAATTATATTTCTCAACTTTGTGATTTTAAAGATAATATATTTTTTGTTAAAAGAAAGTGGCTCACATTTATTTCAATTGTTACATATATAACTTTGATAGAACCAAAATCCTTTTTTAGCTGACGGAAGTGAAAAAATTGATTCAAAATTATTTTTTGATAAAATAAAAATTATACAAGGTATATTTGACCTTTCTCGCAATATTTTGAGATATGTTTGAAGAGCCAAGATCATTTTTGGCTGAGGGAAGTGAAAAACTGATTTACAAGGTATATTTGACCTTCTCACAATATTTCGAGGTATATTTGATCCTCTTCCTACATGAAATTTTTGTCTCTTTTTTTAATCTTCTTTATTCAATGACTAATCTTGATTTTCTTATATTGCTGACCAAATTTAATTTTTCACTCAGCTTCTTGCAAAATCTATTATAGATGCATCAACTTTATTTACAGCTACAAAAATAAAATTCAATATGACCGCAAAGAAAAATTAATTTTAGTTTATTTTTTAAAAAAAAAACATTTTTATTTCGTTCACTGTTTCTTTTATTTCTCATGTTCTCCACACTAAAGAATGAAAGCGAAAAATTAAATAAGAACAACAAACTCAAATAACGATTAACAAATAGATTCATGAGGGAAATAATTAAGACCCAAATTAGCCGTTAAATTAAAAAAAAGCCAAAAATAAAATCACGTGAAAAAACAATCAAATTAACCTCTATATGAATATTATTTGATTAAATAACTAAAATAAATAAATTAAAAATTAAAGTTTAACTTTCGTTAGTCAAAAGAGGATATATGAGTTATTTAATTTGCACATGTAACAATAAATGTATATGTGAGTGTTTTTTTTTTTTTTTTTTTACATATTTTATCTCTCTACTTCTATATCACACAATTAAGGAGTTTATCAAATCTTTTTCTCCTAATAATAATCCAATATAATCTGCACAATATTAATTATTATTTTTATAAAGATCAAACAAACAATGTGGTATGGTAATGAAGTGTAAAAATATTATGAACCTTATTTGAGTATTCTATAGCAACATTAGTATTATATTGAAAGAGAGTATTCAACCTTGATAATAAGACAATTGTATTATAAGAAATGACTTTCTTGATTCAAGACATCACTACAAAATGTGCATTATTATTAATATTTATTTAAAATATCTAAGTCCCAAAATTATATTATTATTTTTCTAAAAGAAAAACACACACGATATATGAACGGTTAATTAATCAATGGAGAAATGTATTAATCATTAACCATTCAATTATAAATTTCAGAATCCATATTTAATTTACTAAGTATATTGTATATTGTTGAGAATCCCTGAGAATAATGTGTTAATGTTAATTATAGTCTTGTACCGACCCTATATTACTCAAATTTGATAACTTATAGATCATTACTCATATTTGTTATTAATATGACTTCTAGGTATATAATTTTATTAATTATTATGTTTAAATAAATTTAAGCTATTTATTTAAATATCTTAAAACATAATCTAAAATATTCTGATTTTGATGGCGGGTTTGATTATAGATTTGGTACAAATATGACGGCAATGGTAATGGTTTCATGGTGGGTTTGATCTTAGGTGGTGAAGTTTGTGGCGGTTTTTTTAATTTTATGGTGAAATATATAGATTTGGTACTAATATAACAGCAATGGTAGTTGTTTCATGGTGGTGTTCATTGAAGAAGAAACAATTGAATGACATGGAGAATTTTATTCAAAAGAGAGTATTCATCCTTGATATTAAGACACATTGATGTGGCACAAGTGTGATACACCTCCCATTGTGAGAGTGATGTATACGTCTCAGGGGTAAATAAATTCACTTTTTAGTAGTAGAGGTGTATAATAGATCACCATATTAGTTTAAGTCTGTAATGACCTTTTGGGACAAGTTCAGAAATGAATTTATGCCTTTTCCTTGATATATATCATGTGAGTATCATACTATACTACAATTGTATACTTGCATAAAAGTAAATAAAAAGTGTATATCAATTATCTTTTTATTAATATAATAAAAAACAAAAAACAACATATAAAAAAAGAACAAAAAACAAAGAAGCCAAAAAGATGTATAGAATTAGATTATGAAGAAAAAAAAAATAACATAATTTTAAAAAAAATAATAATAAATGTAACTAGAAAAGGAGAAAAGCAAAAATAAAATGAAAGGAAAAAGGAAAAGATAAAACATGTTATTCTGATATGTGATTAGAGAATCAAAAAAGACCAAAGATATATTATGTTATATATAAAAAAGGAGAACACATGGTTACTATACCAATTATCTTTTCTTGTTGTATAGAAAAAGAAGAAGAAATTAAAGGGACAAAAAAATGGATCTGTATAAGAGTCTAACTTCAGTATGAATAAGATTATGGTGAAAAATAAAAATAAAGAATGATGCGATCTGTGGAAAAACTGAACAAAAGAGAAGAAATAATGAGAAAAAAGAGAAAAAAAAAAAAACTAAACAAATAGAGAAATAAAAAGACAATGAGAAAAAATAGATAACTTGCCCACAAAAGCTACAACGAATCGAAAGTGTAATTAGTTTGACGAGCAGAAAATGCAATGCTAATTAGTTTAGTTTTTATGGATAAGACAAAGTGAGTATTATGCGAGAGGTAAGTACTTACGAGTACCTATTGATTTAGCTTGATTTGGTATGAAATTTAATAAAGAATTTTTTTTTTTTTTGAAATTAGAAGTCTAAATTAAGTTATAGATATATATATTGTTGGGTTTAGCAAGGTGTGAATGGGAAATAAAAAGAGAAAATGTAAAGTGGAAGAACCAATGAAAGTGGGGGAACCGATTTTGGAGGGAAGATGAAAAATCATTGCAAAGTGCAAATGAAAAGTCATTTTTACCATATTGGTAGAAGAAAGGAAATTGTTGTCATTATATTAGGAAACACTTCCTTTAGTTCTTAAAGGGTTAAGAAGAAGGTGCCCCCTCGCGCCGTCGTCGTCGCTCGCTCGGCCTCGGCTTCAGCAAATGATGTGATTGATAATATTTTTTGGACAAAATTTATTTAATCAATCTTGTTAATTCATTTCTTTTCTCTTATAAATTAATTCAGAATGTTAGTTAAATAACATAATTAATTTCGAAACGAATTATTTGAAATTCGCGCGTAACGGTAAAATCTTTTGAAAGGATTTGTTCTTTCCGAAAAGTCGTTATTTTTCCCAAAAGACACAACGTTCTGGAAAAAACAGGTCTGAACAGATTTGTCTGAACAGACGCGTTCCTTGCTGCTAGTGGTTATAAATAAGAGGTTATTTTCGTTTTTCAAACACTGGAAAAATTTTTCTCTGCATACATTTTCTTACATCAACAAAATTGTCAATCGACTGAGTCTTGGTGTGCTCTTGTTGCTATTCTTGCGTTCGCTAAAGTTATTAAAGTTTGAGATACCGCTACTTCTTTAACAGGTTAATCCGTTTTATAATGGTAGGAATTAATCTACAACCTCGGGTACAGTGAGGAGATTAAATTTCTTAAGGAAACACAGTAGTTTCTGTGGACTCGGATTAAAAACATTCTGTCTATTTCATCTTTTTTCTGTTTCTGTATTATTTTTAATAACCTGAATACAGGAAATAACATATATTACTATAAATTATCTCATTAAGTTCATCTAATCAAAGGTAGAATAAGCATTTTAAAATTAAATTATTTTAAATATAGAAATGTATCATTCTATTTTAGACCAACTAAAAAAAAGAAAATATCATATAAATTTGATCCGAAAATGTATTATCTACCTCTCTAATTATGTTTTTTAAATGATAGAAGTCAATATGGAAACTGGAAACACATAACATACGTCTATTGAATTCGTATAAACATTGGGTGCGCATAATTTACCAAGCACCTAATATTATTTGGGAAGGACAAGTATTTATAACAAATTTTAAAGTGACAAAAAATAAATTGCAATCATAAATAAAATATGAAGAAACATAATTTTATTAATAAATATATAAGTACAATTCTGTTCCTCCCTTGATTCTTCTCTCATAAAATTTGTTCATGATTTGAGGGTCGTTAGTGACATATTTCTTGAATTAGGATGATTTGAATTTAATCTCTTTATGAATATTTCATGAATTTGCAAAATATTCTAGATGTCTTTTAGAAAAATATAGTATCCGAATTTAGGACTGAGTAACCTCCAAGAATCCTAACTCGAATTGAACACACCTGGTAGAGTCCCAACTCGAATTGAACACATTGTAGAGTCAAACAAAATTTCAATGTCCACAACAAATTTTAGATTAATTGCCTAAATTTCAATGATTTTAATAAAAAGGTAGAGTAAGCAGAAATGGGAAAAAAATTATAATATGAGAAAAACAAATTCTCACAAAAAAAAATAAAAATATAGAAGTTCACGTAACCAACCTCTAACCCTGCTACTCCATTGCAATTATGCACTGACATGGCAACAGTTTCAACAAAGAAAAAACAAGTGGAAAGAAACTGCAACAACATTATGATTTGTCAAATGACATGATGAAGACTCTAAGACTCAACATACTAAAAAGATTGTCTAATTACTTCTGTTATCATATAACACATTCAAATATCTAATCTGTGAAACTACACGTTCACTGAACAGCTAACACTGGTTATCCAAATCTTTGAAATCTAAAGAGAAATCAAGAGATGTACTTGCATTTCTAAGTAAAAGAAAGAATAGTTATCATCTACCAATTTCACCACTTGAAAAATTACAAAGGCTGCAGCGTTTTCGCGGTCATCTAAAATTTTCTCCACATGTACATACAAAGCTATTCAGATGGACTCCATCTGAGCCACCAACAAATTTACTTTTGCAGATCTCACAAATCTGGGAAACATTCTAGGAAACCATGATCTTCACATACAGTACTTATAATATCAAATTTACACACATAATTTATCTGTTAATTATAAGAAAAGTATGTGCCCAAATGTTCAATGTATAAACTAGCCCCTTCCTGCATTACCATGCCGTTGATTTCTGAAGAAGCTAAGAAGTGCCTGAGCCTGCATGTAATCACAAAGTTAAACTTTAGACATATACAAAACCAAAAAGGGCTAGTTTATTAACACTGACAGTGTAATTTAACCTGTTACTATACTTTCAAGTTATCATATTTTGTTTGTTATAAGCTGGTAACTTGACCTGATGGTGTAAATATATTTTACACTGTCATCGGTGCACAAAAATTGAAGAAAGAAAATGGATGAAGTTTCTGGCATCAGACCTTTTCCCTTGCTCTTGGAGTGCCGGATTGTGACAATGCCACTAACGGAGGTACAGCTCCTTCCTGGAGAACAATGTTGCAGAACCTGTTACTGTTAGTGCATAGTTGCAAGAGAGCAGCTGCTGCATTCTCTTTACCCCTTGCAGAGCCCAGCTCAACAACCTCAACAAGAAGAGGAATCCCTCCTTCCTGACCAATTCCTGCTCTTCCCTCGGGAATGGTTGCAAGATTGGATAAAACAGCAACAGCCTTATCAACCATCCCGGTAGCAGGGTCCATCAAATCTACGAGATACTTTACAGCACCAGCCTGGATAATACGAGCCTTGTTCTCATGAAGTATTGACAAGTTAAACAAAGCTGTCGCTGCATCTTTCTTGCCCCTTGGAGTTCCATTTCCCAATAAATCAACAAGAGGTTTGATTGCTCCAGACCTCCCAATCTTCATCTTGTTATCCTCCATCACAGAAAGGCTAAAAAGAGTTGCAGCAGAATTTTCTTTAGCCTCGTCACTCCCTGTCTGGAGGACATGAATCAGAGGTTCGATTGCATCAGCATTTGCAATGGCACACTTGTTGTTGTCATTAATTGACAAGTTGAGAAGTGCAGTAACAGCATATTCTTGTACTTTCATGTCTTCTGAATAAAGTAGGTTAACTAACAAGCTAATAGCACCACAATTTGCAATCACCATACGGTTATCCATATTATGCTTGGCAAGTAACCGGAGTTCAGCTGTAGCTGTTCTCTGCATATCAATGGAAGTGCTCTTCAAGTCCTCAACCAACTTTTTAACTTGCTCCTCAAGTTCTGAAAGATCAGCCCTTCTTTCAACTGTAGGGGAAGAAATTATTCTTGGAAACCTATCAGATGGTCTACGCCAAATCGCTTGATTACGAGGTCTTGTCTCTAGTGTAGATGGAAATTCTGGCTCCCTTCGAGGGATAGAAGCAGCTGGCTTGGAATCCACTACAACATCCCCTGAAGCAACAGCAGCAGCTTCTGACTGTGAGGATAACTTATTTCCATCACCAGGAATTACAGGGGAAAAGTTTGAATTAGCAAGCGTGCTGGGTGCCGAGGTTGTTCTACTATGACCTGAAGATAACTGTTCATCAACAGCTAATGTACTATGACCATGTGAACTTATCTCTCCAGAGTGGGCCATCCGGTTTTCACTCTTCATAATTATCCTTTCAACATCAAAAGCAAGTACATTACCAGCAACTCCAGATAAAGAATCCTCTGAAGAGGAGCGGAGATGAGATGGAGATGATTCCTCTCTTTGGCTTACACTAGACGAAATCAAAGTCTTTCTTGGAGAACCTAAAGATTGCGTGGAGTCTGGTGACAAAGAGTGTTTGTCCCTTGTAAGGGGAAATACATGGTTATCCCTGGATGCACCAGAGTCTGCATGTGTTATGAGGGAAGATGGTTGGTTCAAGCTCAAAGATATCATGGGATCAGGCAACTTCACATCATTTATCTCGCACCAGTTTGCAATGAGTGCCTTAACAGTGTAATTGGGAATGAGATTTGTATGCCCCAGAGTTTGCCGTGTCTTGGGGCAGACAGTGAGACCCAGATCAATCCATCTCCTTATAAAAGCCCTCTCATAGGTTTGACCAGATGCAACAATTACAGGGTCAGTCATCAACTCAAGTGAAAGAGGGCAGCAAAAGTCAGGAGGTATTGGCACAGTGGTACAGCTATGGGACTGTTTCACAGTGACAAAGCAATCGTGCATATGAGAAACAAGAGTTATCATTTGCTCAATATATTCAACGTCCTCAGTCTTTTCAGCTTGTTCAGCATTCTCTTTCAATTTTTCAAGGGCCACAAGCTCAATCAAAAGCTCTTCGTTTGAGTTCAAGCTTAGGCAATCAGCAATTTTGGCAAAGTTATCTGAGCTGGCTCCCAAGCCTTCCACTTGAGCTTTAATAACCTTTGTAATTGTCATTGATATCAATTCATAATCTACATACTTAATTTTCAGTATATAGAGCTGCAATCCAAACAAAATACACCCACCTTAGAAATGATGAGAAATCCACAAACATAAATGAAAAGAGACAGTAGGGAGGAAGATTTCACAGAAGGGTTAGATGAATGCAACTAAAAGGTAGAACAGACACAGAAGCCATGTACTTAGCACCCACCTCAAGGGTTGTCAAAGTTACATCAGCAGGAAGGCTTTTATGAGAAGATTTAAGGAGCTCAAGTATTTCCAGGCTACATGTTCGAATTTTGCCAATCAATGGTTCAGCTTGCAGGACCTATGGATCATCAAAAATTAAAATATCAGCAAACTAGATACAAAATAGCTGAAAGTACTGAAAATGTGTTACATGTTAGTCATGAAGTTCAGATGAATGCAAATAAGAAATAGTTTCTCTTAATTTAAATCTTTTAATCAGTATTAAGTGCAGACTGTAATAAGATAATCAGCTTATTCAAGACATGAAAGTTATGACAAGATAGATCTCCAAACATACAAAATAAATTTTACTGCACAATGGTTCCCAGGTTTCAAATAGCTCCCTCAGTTCATCAACATGTTGAGCAAGCCCAGCAAACGCTTTCAGGAGCAGCTCGCTAGAAGCTTCTTCAACGTCTGCAATGGAGTCAAGAATCGGCTTTACAAGCTTCAGTATATCCTCAATCTTGCAGTAATATCTACGGACCAGTTCACCACTCATGTGATCACTTGATGATAAATGGCAAAAACAGGAGATATTATTGAGAAGCATCTTTAACATTGATATCTCCATTCCACCTGGTCAATTACAATCAAACTATTCAATAAACCAAATCAACAATATCCAACTAGGTTACACACCTGAGTTGAATAACAGAGGATAAACTGGATAAATTATTTCTTCAATTTACTAGATAAGAAAACTGATGGAAACTTTGCCACAAATTAAGAGAAATTAAATCGCACTAATGTATAGATGGGCTGTAGCTTAATCATTAGTTTTGAATCTCTAGAACTCATCTTTTGAAGGTTCCATCATGGAACAAAATCAGGCTAGATACTATTTGACAGATTCAAGGTAGTATCATGTTGAAGAGCAGATTAAGATTTTGCATGCTGGTGAATTTATAACCAGAATTCAGCTTGAAGTTTTCCATTTGAAACACACATCAGGAAGAAGCAAAAGCTTTCTAATGGACAATTTCCAGGAATACAGCTGACTCTTATCTTTAATTAACTCATCCAGATGAGGACAGGCGAATCCAGGGTTTGAAGTTAATGGGCTCATACAATGACCTCAAGTTAATATACAATTACAATTGGGTTCATAGTCAAATATTTATATATGTTTAGTGAATATTTTAATACATATATAGGGCCTGAGCAAAAGCTATTGGGTTCCCATGAATCCGCACATAACACTCAGGATACACTGCTGGATAAGGATCCCCAGACATTCTAAAAGGATTAAAATTTACTTCATTAGAGCAATCATGAACTCAAAGCCAAAGAGTATATTGCAAGTGAACCTATGATCACAACCTGTGTCTTGCTCAGTTATTGCCGACTATAGTAAGCATATAATGTCATGTTCACTTTACCCCTTAGGATTCTGGTGAATACTATTTAACAAATGGCACCAAATGTGATCAAAACTATCAGGGTTAGTAGAGAATCCTAAGGGGCCGTTTGGTAGAGTGTATAAAAATAATGCACAATCAAGTGTATTGGTAATGCTTGTATTAGTTATGCTTGCATTAGTTATTTATAAATTATTTCTTATGCATTGTTTGGTTTGGTGTATTAAAAATAGTATGCATTGTATAAAAATATTTATTTACAAAAATATCCTCCACAATTATGGTGGAAAAGATGTAAAAGTGCTTTTGAGGGGTAATTGGGTCTTTAACCATGCTAATGCATGCGTTAAATCCCTTTGCATTACTAATACCTAGAAATCCATGGTATTAGTAATACACTCCTCAATACACAATAGAGTGTATAACTAATGCAAACATTAATTATACATAGCATAAAAAAGTGTACTAAACAAGGGAATATTAATACACAAAGCTAATGCATGCATTATTTTTGCTAATACACTCTACCAAATGACCCCTAAGAGTCTGAAGATACCTTATCATCCAATACAAATTTTTTTCTCATTTAGGATAAATAATAATAATATTCATATAATAGGACAGTCTCCCTATATACAAGTGGCATCCAAAAAGTAGACAACCTCAAAATCCAACGGTTAGTGGGCCCCCCAACGGATTTATTCCACTTTTTCACTTCCCCAACACCCCCTACCACCCCCCTACTTTTAATATTTTAATTTAAACCCTCAAGTTATCATAAACACTTTAACCCATTTTTAATATTATAAATACCCACCCCTATCCCTTATTATTTCTTACAAAATCACCTATTTTCTCATCTATTTTCTATATCCTCTCAATCTCAAATCTTAATTTTTTATTCCATTTAAGTCTCATATTATATCATAATACATATATTTCAATTCTAAAATTTTCATATTATATTATAATATATATATAATTCTCATATTTGCTATCAAGTATTGGAGTTCCAAATTACAAGTTACAACAAACTACAAGTTTCAAGAATCGGTTATAATGTCTGCTATTAACGCAGCCGTTTGGTACATTCGTTTCATAATATTTATATTTTATTTTTCGTCATTAATTTTTGTGTAATTATTATTTTTATATTACACTTTACATATAATTAAATATGAGTTCTAACAAAAAAGATATTGGTAAAGGAAAAAAGAAAGAACCAAATGACATTAGTAAATTATTTAATTTTAATAAAAAAAGTAGTAAGGAAAAAAATAAGAGTAACTATGGTGGTACTTCTTCTAAATCAATGTCTAGAGTTAGATTTAATACAAATGATTCTACTTATGTTGATGACACTTCTTATAATATTTATTCAAATGTTCAACTCGATCATGAAGTTTAGAACGACGTTATGGTAATATTAATCCTAATCTTGATGAATATTCAGGTGAAGAAGTAGAAGTTGATCTGGGAGAAGAAGACTTGGAAGATACACCTACTAGTCCAGTGACAAAAGTTCCAACTGAAACTACAAATTCAACGGAGCAAAATTGTGGACGCCCACCCCTAATACCTCCTACAAGGGAGAAGGTGAAGTATCAATGCCCTAAAACTTCTGTTGTGTGGCAATTTACGACTTTAGATAAAGAAAACTCTATTGCAATTTGTAATAAGTGTAAGCAACCTTTTAAACATAGACAAGATGGGGGTCAAGGTGGGATGGGGGGCTTAAATAGACATTTGTTATCTTGTGTGCCGATTGAATATAAAGAACCTAAAGCATTAGCCGATAGGAAAAAAGGAATTCCAGTTAATGATTTTGATATTAATGTTAATGAATCGGTAGGGGCTTCTAACATGGTTCAAGGAACATTATATCTTTCTAACCCCGGTGGTCCACTAACACAACGTAAATATAGTAAGGAAAGAGATCGTGAAAATTTAGCTAAAATGGTTTCTGTTTGTGGTTTGCCTTATAGTTTTTCTTCACATCCCGGTTTTATTGAATATATTCAACAAACTTATAATCCTTCTTTTAAAGGTTTTTCAAGAAATACTGTTAAATCTGATGTTTTTGTATATCAAGGTAAACATTGTCAATATCTTCGTTGTTTGTTTGGCATATTAGATTGTAGAGTGTCTATAACTTCGAACATGGGTTGTAGTGTTAATGGACATGATTATTTAACTATTACAGCACATTTGATTGATAATAACTGGAATTTGCAAAAAAAAATCATAAGTTATAAAGAATGTGTAGAGAAAAAAACTGATCCATATTTAGCTTCAAATATTTTGAGTGTTTTAGATTATTACATGCTTATAGATAAAGTAATGTCTGTCACATTATATAATGCATCTAATAATACAAACGCTGCTAGAATGTTAAAAGTTAGATTATGTCCAATTGATGTTAATGCTTTTCATGTTAGAAATATTGCACATGTATTATATTTAGTTGTACAAGATGGTGTTGAATTATTTGATTGTGGTTGTATGAAAATTGAATATGCTGATTTTTTTTGCTCATAGAGCTACTAGAATTAGGGAATTTAATGAGCGTTGTGTACTTTGTGATTTGCCACCAAGAAAAATTCCAAGACATATTAAATTAAGGTGGAATTCTTTTTACAAAATGCTTTCAGTTGCTTACAAATATAAAAAAACCCGTACAAATGGTGTTTAATGCTCATAATGCTGATCCATTAGATAGAATTTGTGAAGAAGATTGGGAACAAACTAATGAACTATTAAAATTTTTAAGACTTTTTATGATATGTTTTCTGGAATTTATTATCCTACTATTTCATCAATATTAATAAATATTTGTGCTATTTCAATTCAATTTTCTAAACACAAAAAAATTGAAAAATTTAGAGTTGCAATTGAAGGTATGATTGTAAAATTTTAAAAATATTTTTTTCCTATTCCTCAAATTTATTTAACTGCTACTTTACTTCATCCTGACTATAAATTACGAGGTGTGCAACACTTATTGATACTTTTTATGATACTTTAGAAATTTTATCGGAAGAAAGTCCAACTTATGAAATGTGTAAGTCTAGCATAAAAGTAGAAGCAAAAATTTTGTATGAAAAATATAAAACTACAGGAAATACTCAAGGAGAAGTTGGTCAAACTTCTAATCCTCAGAGTAAAGCTTGAATTTCAAGTTATATGCGAGGTTTTCTTGGTCTTAATTCTACTAACCGTGATGATTTTGAAGAATATCTTAATTAATCTTTAGAAACAGTGGAAGACAAAGATAACAATGAACATTTATTAGCATGGTGGAGGAGGCGGAGCATTGCATTTCCAATTTTGAGCAAAATGGTTCGTGATGTTCTAGCTATTCAAGCTTCATCAGTTGCATCGGAGGATGCTTTTAGTGCGGCAAGGTTTCAAATTGGCGATCATAGATATTCATTAACGGAAGAAAGTTTGGAAACATCAGTTTTATTTAGAGACTGGGTCAACGCCGAGAGAAGGAATTATAATTTGCCAAAGTTAAGTTCCAGACAAAAAGCTTGGGTTAAAGCGGTAATTGAATCTACTGACGATGAATTAGAGTCACAAGAGTTTCTAGCAAGTTTGCCAACACCAGAGGATGTCACCATCAATATGATTCGACAATTATAATTGAATTTTAAAGGAGAACACAGATATTAGATTACATCAGAGAACTAATTGAAATAGAACCCTTCCTAGAAGGTGGCTGCGTAGATTAGTTACTCCACTAATATTTGTAAATTGTAAGTTCTAACTTCTAATTTCTAAGTTGCAATTACATTTTATTGAATAAATTTGAAAGCTTTATTCAAGTCTTTTTTATACAACTATTGTCTTGCATTTTAATTTTAATATATAGATACATATTTACATATATACTAAACTAACTTTAAAATATTTAATTTAAAAATAGAAATTTGACATTTGAAATTTCAAATTTAAATTACTTTAAAATATTTAAAATACAAATTTAAACTTCTCAAATTTGAAATTTGAAAACTTAAGCATTATTTATTAACTAAAAATGTTATTCATTAACATGTAATTTCAATACAAAAAAATAAGTATATAAAAAATAAAAAACTCCACGCCCCGTCCCGTCCTGTCCCGCCAAATCCCGTCCCATCCTGTATATATAATGGGACGGGCGTCCCCTGTCCCGTCCCGTCCCCCAGTCCCCGTCCCCTTGCCAGCCCTAATAGCACTCAATCATCTATAGTAACACGTACCTCATAGGTACAACGAAAATTTACACTATATCAAAAGAATCTCATTTCTTTTTATTGGTCAGAAATCAAAAGAATCTCATCCTTTGTAAAACAAGTATTCCATGCTTTCAGAAGCCTCTCCATTTCTTTCCATTCAATCCCCAACATATGCATCATAGGATATCAGCAGCTACTTCACATGCCCTGTTTTTTCCTGTTCTAACCTTTGAAGGCACAAATTGGAAAAAATTCTGTGACAGGGACGGGTTCCATGTCTAAACTAATTCAATGAAGTACACTATAATTGGCTCATTGTGAGGCACTGGAATGGTCCTAACTTCAGATGGCTTGCACATTAGCATCCTCTTCTTCTCCGTGTTCTCAACAGTGAGAAAATCCCCACTCTACTAGCCAAGTAGAAAAAAGATATGTTCCAATGCTCTAGAACCTCATATTGAGTAGAGCAGATTGTATCTATCTGCTTGGTATTCGAAAGCACAATGACTTTATTACGAAAAACATATATTTTTATTTCACTTTACTTCTAAGTATCTTGGTCTATCAGGGAGATCTTCTAATTGATCATAGAATAGTGTTCCAAATTCACCGATCTCCCAATCCTGCAAGTTCTTTTTTTCAACCTTAAATCTGAAAGAGCTCCACTTGTGCAATAGAATTGTCTTTTTGGCTTAGTATGGAAGATGGGCTGGAAAGAGGTTGTCTTAGGTGACGCAGAATCTTTGCTTCATTTTAGAATCCTTGTAAGTAGAACAAAGACATAAGTTGCTTCTTGGCTTTGACATTGTAAATATGGCTCTCAACACAACCTTTGTGCTGTTTATTTATACAAATTGTTACCTTCCTCAAAAAGAAAAAATAGAAGATGGTTGGAAGGTCACACGAGTCCATTTATGTTTCCAGAGCTAACTTTGTCCCCTACTCACCTTGAAATGGATCTTTCCTTGTCTCTAGACCTCCCCAAGGATTGAGATGTTTTCCATTCTCCATATCCCCATACATTCTAGCAACCACTATCTTCAAAAGTGCATGATTCTTTTTTTCAAATCTCCAAGTCCATTTCCCCACAAGGGCTTGAAAAAAATCCTCACGTCCATACCCAAGCCTCCAATTCTTTATTGGAATTTACAGAGTGAACATCTTAAACCTCCTCATTGTGTCTCACAAGAAATTCTTTGGATCATCTCCAATTATTCGTTATACATTTGCATGTGAAACATGTAATAGGAAGGTATGCTTGAAATTGTCTTCTTAGAGCATCTCCTTACCACTTTCAATCCGCTAATCTTTGCTCTACTCTTATGATTACTGAATTTTACGCCTCGATAGTTGTAACTTGTAAAAGGTCATACTTTGTTCAATGTATTGTGTGTCATTCACGAATAGTAGATGATGAACCCATACATTGTCCTACTTCCTTACACTAGCTATGGTGCCTCTAAAGTAGTGCCTCATGATACTCTCCAGTTCCTCCAGCAGAAAGGGAATCCACAAGGCCTCTTTTTCTCACTTGAAAAAATCCCAACAGCCATTTGGTGGGCAATTGGAAGTTATGTTGCTTGGACCTTTCAAAACCCTGGTTCACATGTGTCGTTCAACACGATTTGGGTCTGGCTGTGGGATCCACATCGTATTTAAACTTACCTTGGATGTTTTGACTATATCTATGACCAAGAAGTATAAATTGGTTAGCTATTTGGTTTTATTTTTGGGTTCATGTTATATTTATATAGTTATATAAAGTATGAGAATCTTTTAACATTACTTGAGATATCTTATGAATATTAGGTATTTATATAGAATTAAATTTTATCAGTTTAGCTTAATAACATTTATTAATCGAGATATACTTATACATGTCGTAATATACATTCTTTTATGTTGTAATACACACTAATTAGCCGTATCCTAGCACACCCGTATTAGCACTCGGTTCCATACCCTCAAATCCTAAAATTTATGGGATGAAGAATCTGACCTCTAGGTCCACACCCGAGTTTGAGCAACATAGATTGAAAGGAAAGAAACAACAGATATGTTGAGGATAAAGAAGAATCTATACAAGCTCAAACAAAATTGACTATTTGTGCTTAGATTTTGGTACAACAAGGCTGCAGTTGATGTAAATGATAGCTCGGTTATTGTTGATTTTATTAGCACATTGCATAGCTTGTAATGGTAATATATTTTGGTTGTAACTGCCTCCAGCATCCTCTTTCTTCTGGTTTAGTGTTTACTAACAAAACTTACAACTTACCGAATATATAAAAACTAAAAAAGGTAGTGCCCTTCTGACTGCTCTAAAGATTGGCTTGCATCACTTCCATTGCCAGATAAATAATAGAGGAGATAATAGCTGTTGTTGCCTGAGCCCTCTTAAATTCCAAAGGAAAAGCATCCTATGGGGCTCTTATTGAAAAGCCTAAAAGTGATAAAGGAGACTTGATCCATTTAGTTGTGAAGCCCATCCTCTCCATCACAAAATCCAAAGGCCCTGATATGATTGTATCGTGCCTTCTGCACAGTACTCAATGAGTTTTTTTTTTTTTTTTTTTTTTTTTTTTTTTTTGGGTTTTAGAATCCACCATTTTACTAGCTACAAGTGCCGTTTCTAGATTTTGCCATCCTTTTTCAAAAAATGAAGAGAAAAGAATGATGTGGAAGAAAGAAGGATGGGTTCCAGAAATGTTTTATGACTTTTACCTTGATTATTCCCTTCAACCATTGAAGGTTTAATATTTTGTACACATCATAAAATAGGAAATGAATACATAGTTACAGGAATTGAATTGTCCTATTGATCCTAAATATTCCTGATTGATTCTAATTAACTCCAATTGATGTACATCACATTCAATTTCCAGAATCTTACTGAAGTCTATAACACTATTTACAATTGTTCTTAAGACCTTCCATGACTGCATATGGAATGTCAATAGTATCTTGTCCAACCTTCTTTAGTCTAATGCAGAGCATCTTAGCAATAATCTTGCAGATACTTTTTACTAGGCTAACAGGTCTGTTATTTTTTATATTTGAAATTGGTCCCTCAATATGATTGAGGTTAACAAAGCTTTGAAGCCTTTGACAAACCTCCCAATTTCATGAGAAGATCATACTTTCTCCATAATGTTACCATTAACCTTGGGCCAACATTTTCAGAAGAACACCAAGGTGAAGTCATCTGATCCTGGAGCTTTATCTCCAGCACAATCTTAACTCCTTTCCAAACTTATTCCCTTGAGAATTCCCTTTCTGTCCATTCCTTTATCTCCTTCCTATTTGAAATTTTTGCTCCCTTGACTAAGGTCTCATTGTCATGAATTTCCTATACAATTGTATCTACAAACTCACATCTTTCCTTTACCCTATTCCTCTCCCTAACAAGTGAAAGTTGAATGAATGATCGTTGTAGTTAGATGAAGATGTACAACAATAACAATACCCACTATAATCTCACAAGGAGGGTCGGGGAGGGTGGTGTCTGCATTCTTAACTCTACCTTGAGAAGTAGAGAGGTTGATTCTGCTAGACCCTCCACTCAAAGTAAAGCATATTAAGAATCGGGTATGTAAAACAAATAAAGTAGTGAAGAAATCCATAATGAAAACAATAGAGAAGGGAACAGCAGCAATAACAAATACTATGATAACTGAAGCCAAAGAGACAATAAAATAGAAGAATAAGATAGTATAAGAGTAAAAATAATAATACTGATAAGGAATCTAGACAACACTTGACTACCCACTAGCCTTCTATATCTTCGACCTCTAAATCCTCCTATCTAGGGTTATGTCCTCGATAAGCTGCAAGTGTGTTTGTGTCATGTCCTACCTTATAACCTCTTCTAAATACTTCTCCAGCCTACCTTCACCTCTCCTCATACCCACTATTGTCAACCTCTCACACCTCCTTATGCAAGTGGTTGTACAACTTCTCTTCTCATATCTCATTTTCGCCACCCTTTTCTTGTCCACCACATAGGCCACTCCCACCTTGTTTCGGATATCTTTGATTCTCATCCTATCTCTCCTAATATGCTCACATATCTATCTCAACATCCTCAATTCCACTACTTCCATATTTTTGACATGCGAGTTCTTGACTAGCCAACACTTCGTACCATACAACATAGTTGATCTGACCATCACTTCATAAAACATGGCTTTAAGGCTTGGGGGCACATTCTTATCACACAACACACTGGAAGTGATCCCCCATTTCATCAACCCTACTGCAATACAATGTGTAACATCCTCGTCAATCTCCCCATTTCATTGGATTAGACCCCAAATACTTGATATTTCCCCTTTTATTCCATGTGAGCATAGTGTGAGATTTTGAGACCCTCTATTTTAAATCCTCTATCTATTCGCTTTATTTTGGTTAAAGACTTGAGCTTTAAAGTCAATATTGCCACCTACACATTTATGGGCAATGGAAATCAGACTTCTTCTTAATCCAGAAATAAGAAGTCCTGCTCCATATTCTACAGATAACTCTTGTGCTATTTTATCAGAATGGAGAATACTTCTGGTAAGTTAGAGTTAAGCAGATATTCAGCAACTCCCTTCCCCCAGTACAGCTGACTGATTCTCCACAAGTATTTAGGCAATACTTCGCACTCATATTTCATTCTCTACAAGTATTACTATCAAGTTCAATGCCCTTCCTTCTCTAACCCAATATTCAGGACATTTCTGTGATAATGAGGTCACTTTTTTCCAACTGACTAGTATTTGGGGTAACTTGCCAACTCATCCACCGGGCAACCAGCTACAAAAAAACAAGCACAAGTTCCAAATAATCCTGCCCACCAAGACTGAGCATTTGCACTTACACTGAGTATTGTAACTGGGATTTCGACCAGAAATCTCAAATCATCACTCCTATGCTTCAAACCACTTGCCCATTTTTAGGGACGACATAAACTCACTATTTAGGTTCAAATTATTATCTAACTGTAGCTTAATACTGTCTGAACACAACTCTATCTTCAAAAAGAAGTAAGACAAAGATGGACATTTGAGACGTGAAACATAGAAAGCCAGAAAGGCAAGTGGAAATCTAAGAACAGATTTATCATAAAGAGCAAACTTTCTTACTATGTGAGAAGTTTCCTTCTAACACTCCCTTGTATCAAGTGGTCAGGACCATGGGTTCCACCCACGGCAGAGTGCAAATTTTGTCTATGGATCAGCTTTAATTCTCTTAAAAAATTCATCGAATGTTCATAGATTATCAATGTAAAACCTAGTAACTTAAAAAATAACAAAATCTAGAACCCCATAAGCTTCAAATCGTGGCTCCGCCTCTGGTTCCACCCTGATCTCCACAACAATCTACTGCTGCTCTAAAGTCTCTACCTTCTACTTTCCAACAAGGGTTTGAACTTACTCCCCATAAATTTGCATCAAAATGTATCAGAAAAACATTTCATTGTTGTACTGTCCAAACAAGGAAACAATCAAGAACCATCCTAATAACAATAACTAGCAAATCCTAAAGAAAATCACAAGTAATTGCGGAAACCCATTTCAATTACAGAACTAGGGAACCTTAATTACACAAAAACAAAACAATTGAAGTGATAAAAAAAAAACCCCGTAAAAACAAATAAAAAAAAACTCACCAATAAAAAACTTCAAACCTGATGTTCTTCCCTTCTGACCACAAGAAATGAAGCTCTCTCAAACCCACAAAGAAGTGGCCAAAACAAAGACCAAGACCAAGAATATAGGCTCAAAAAGAGGACCAAATTGATTCCACCAACCCAAGAATCAACGCGTTTTTGAGCAATTTAGTATCTCAACTTGAAGAAAATTGTCAATTCTGGCAACTTGGAATCTCAAATTCTTGTTAATTTGGATGAATCAGAAGCAGATTAGAGCTAATGGGGTAGATAGATAACGAACAAGAATGTCTGCAGTTGAGATTTTAGCTGCTTCTGATCGATGTTCGATAGAGAGCCAAGTTGGAAATTTTGCTTAGAAAGGGCTTTAAGGTCCATTTTATATGTATTGACTTTTTATAGAACAATGTTTTTGAAATAATATTATTACCATAATCTTCTTTTTTATAATAAAAGACTAAATGGAATAATTACTATTATTATACTAAAAGATAACCCTAGTTTGTATGAGTATTTGTTGTCCATTTAGTATGACTTTTAGACATTTTAATGTTTAAATTTCAAAGTTGATTACATAACTATGAGATTTTTTGGTCAAAGTTAGTTGACTATATTTTTTTTATAAAAGATTATAAACTTTTACTCTTACAAATACAAATTATATGTGTCAGAAAATGTTACTTTTGATGAGTAAGTTTGCTATTGATCCTTTTGTTTTTTTATCTAATAATACGAATTCAACAATTAAAAAGGATTGATTGAATTTAAAAATCAATCATTCTGATTTGATCAAAACTCGTAATTAAAATACTATAAATGTAAATGAATTTGAAAAATATACCATAAAATTACTTTACTGCGTATGATACAGATAGTAATAACTATTAGTTCATAAAATTTAATTTCTTAAAAATCCAACAAGATGTAACACTTTTCTATTATTAAATAAAATAAAAGTTATTTAACCAAATTATTCATTAAAAATTGAGTGAAGATTTGTCTGTCAACAAAATATTACTTCAAAAAGTTTTCTCAAATTAATTTATTCATTATTATTACTCCAATATTTCGTATTTCTTATTATAAAATAAATCAAATCATATATGCATAAATTGATTTTATATTTTTATCCGAGTAAATTTTTTGAATAATCATTTGTGTTTGAAAAATTGCCTAATAATATCATTTTTTATTTCTTTTAGAACTACAATATCACTCAAATATTTTTATTTTCCTCAAAATATACTTAATACAATAAAAAGAAATTATTCTCTCTCCTAATAAGATGTTATGATATTATTTTATATTGTTTTAGCAACAAACCTTCTATTGCAAAGAGGAAGTCATTTTAAAAGAGAAGTCATGAAGGATTGTGTAGTTATTTTGGAGAAGAAGAGAAACTCTAGTAAAATATAGGAACAATGTATTGGTATTTTTTTGTTAGTTAAGTAAAACACTTCTTTAGACATTATATATCTGTTTTTGCCTAAAACCTTTGTGTTCATATTATAGTCTACTACAATGTGATGTTGTCACTTGCCTATAAAATGTTATTTAGCTATAAACTATAACAAGTTATGATAAGCTTCTCTGAAATATAAATACTAAAAATTATTATTTTGAAGATCAAATTTATTTGCACATATAGTTTTGTAAGACATTGATGAAAATTTGTTACTTAATTTGTTTTGTCCTCTTGATCAAATTCAAGAAACTAGTTTAATGTTTTCCTCGATATGAGCAAGACAAAAATTTTTTATGGACGTATAGGTAAATATTTGTGAATGAAATCTAGGACCAAAATTTTCGCTATAAAATAGAAGTAGCTAAATTCTCGTACATAAAACGATGTATCAAGCTAGTGAAGGTATAATAATAGCGTGCAAACTTATTCACCTCTTTAGTTTTAAAATCTTTAAGAAGGGGAAAAATGCTTCAATTGATTATGTAAAAGAAGTTGTTTATACAAATATTAAATGCTTGTTTAAAAAGCCACCCTAGTAATTAGATTTGGTGCAATTGGGTGTTTACACATCCGACGTGTTTGGTTGACCACGTAATTATCTAGTAAACAAATAATTTTATATAATTGGCAATGAGTAATTACACTCTCCAATTCTCAGGGGGGAGTTGTGAATTACTGGTAATTACATGGTGTAATTACAAGCCGATTACTTTTATTTTTTTCATTTCTATTTTTATTTCTCATTTTTTTAAATTTATTGTTTCTATTATTTATTTATTTTCATTTTATATTATAAAAAATATATTTTATTTTATGTTATTTATATTTCATTTCATTCTCATTCTCATTCTCAATCTTTACTGCATGTGATTCCATGCAATTTTTTCGTATTATCTATTTTTTTTTTTTATAATAATAGATATCATATATACAACTTAAGTAGCGGTTACATCAAGGATATTATAATTCCCAAACTTAGCTAGGTTAATGCAAGATACTAAGGACACTTGTTTTTTTTTTTCATTAGCATAATTTTTTAGTATTCTAAGTTTTAAATTAAAGTAGAATTTATTGTAACGAACGGTTTCCTTCGTTATGGAAAAGCCAATGGGGAAAGAATTTGGGCCAGAAAACTTTTGAGTAGTGACTTGAAAATCCTAGCCTAGTTCAGATTTTGACGAAATTTGAGTCAAGTGAGGTCTAGGAAAACTTGGTAATGAACAAGAGAGATAATTATGAATTTAATTACATGAGTGGATAGCTAAGACGTTAGGGAGCCCGTACGACTTTATGAAATCGAATTCGGGTGAGTAGAACTCACGAAATTGATCTTAGCGTGAACGAGTAGTTTTTGAACGTCAAGGGTTGAAGGTGTGTTGTGAAATGGGAGTTTGGAACTCAAATTCCGACTCTCTATCTCCGTGCAAGCCGCCAGGGCGGGATGGGGTCCGCCGTAACGGGCTAGTTGAGACTTAAGTCGGGGAAAAACATCAATTTCGTTATTTTTATGCAAACTTCTTTCTTAAGAGCTAAGAGACGACCCAGGGCAAGTTCTTAACAGTTTTCAACCTCTTCTAGCGCTAAAGGTAAGGTTATTACTTCCCTAATCCGTTTTTCGATCTGTAGAACTTAGATTCTTGGGTAATTATCATTGGGGGAGGGTTTTAACCTGAAGTTAATGGCAGGAAAGCCCTAATTGAACAATAGGATCTTGGGTTGGCAATGGATTTATAGATTGTTTATTATCTGGGTAAATTAAACTTTGTTTATTGATCCTTGCATTAAATTACTTGTTTTAGACCAAGAACAAGCGAAAAGAATTCGAAAAAGGAAGGCTTAAGTATCATAGGAGGATTCAAGCTTGGTTTCAAGGTAGGTGATGGTTTGATTTTCATGTTTGTGTGATATATGTTGGTAATTGCTTTATTGTATGCATGCATGTATGTGAATGATTTAAGGTAGATCAAACCTAATGAAAATAAGTATGAATGAACAATTGCATGCCATGAACCTAATACTTGATTGTATGATTATGAGTAATGTTCATTATGGGTGTGATTATGATTGTGGTTGTGTTGAATAGATCGGGTGTCACATTCTGACACATATATTGGATCAGGTGTCACGTTCCGACACATACATAGGATTGGGTGTCACGGTTTGACACATACATAGGGGTGTGTATCGGTCGATTCGGTTCGGTTTTAAGTATTATTGGTTCGGTTTATCGGTTTTCGGTTTTTAAATATGCTAAATCGATAACCAAACCAATAAGATATTTGTTATCGATTTTCGGTTTATCGGTTTTAGGTCTTTAACGGTTCGGTTTTCGATTTAACCAATAAGAAAATGCTTTCAAAATAAATATATGACTTATCCAATAATTTGACGCGATACGCATACATCAAAATAATCATACAAAACGGGGGTCATCACAACAAAGTCTTTGGTCAATTTTCGATATTTACAATCGTGCAAAAACTAATATTAGTCAATTATAAACTAAAACTAATTAAAACCAAGTCCAATTGTAAATTGACAGTTCATCTTGAACTATCTTTAACAGCTGCCAAATCCATCGGATAATCAACAAAATCTTCATTAAGTTCCTAACCAAGATAATCACAAGTCTGGAAGAAAAAGTAGAAGAGATTTGTGAAATATTTCAACATTTAATACTAACATAATGTTATTTATTGCATAGGATTTTAATATTTTTAGTGTCAATTATTATTTATTGCATAGGATATTTATATTTTTAGTCTAATATACTACTAATTATATTAATATTTTTTGTTTAATATTATATATATATAACTAAAAATTATTATTATATTCCTAATGGGTTATCGGTTAACCCAATAACCCAATATTAAAAACCAATAACGAACCGATAACCCAATAATTTTTTTTTGTAAAACAATTAAATAACCGTTAATCCAATAACCCGATAACAATAAACCAATAACACTTTTATCGATTCGATTTTTGCACACCCCTACACATACATTAGATCGAGTGTCACGTTCCGACACATATATTGGATCGGGTGTCACGTTCCAACACACTAACAATTTGGGTGTGGGTTCCATGAGAGGACCATTGTGATTATTACATTCATGTCTATAGTCGTTGATATTGGGAACTATATGTTTTTCTTGAAATGATATATGTTCTGTGTATTCTGTATATGTGCGTTTACCGTGTTGTGATTTCTTGGCTATGTTTCGCTTACTGGAATAACCGTGTGATCCTACCAGTACACTATGGTTGTGTACTGATACTGCACTTGCTCATTCTTTGTTGAGTACAGGACATCTTCATGCGTTTATTGATAGACCTCAACTAGAAGATTAGTGATCGAGACCAGATTCAAGGGTGAGCCAGTTCTTTCAGGTTGTCATAGGTCCTCTTTTGTTTAGTCCATTCTCTTCGGACTCAAACTAGTAATTTAGATATTTTTTATGTTTAGTTTTGTGTTGTACCCATTCTCTTAGACCGTTGGTTAGTAGTTTTGGTACAACAACTTTCAGGTTCTACGGGTTGTTTTCTGCAATAGTTCATTAGTTGTTTTGTTGAACTTTCGTAGTTTATGGGAACTCCACAGTTCTTAGACATTTAAACCTGCTTATGTATCTTTAAATACTTAGGTTTTCGGTTAAGTTGCTTAGTCGAGTTGTATTAATGATTCTCCCATAGGAGGATTAGTGTGGGTGTCAATCACGATGGTCTGGGTCGTGACAAAGTTGGTATTAGAGCCCTAGGTTCGTTGATCTTATTGTACCAAAACGAGTCTAGTGGAGTTTTGGCGAACTGTACGGAGACGTCTGTACTTTTCTTCGAGAGGCTATAGGACTTTAGGAAAAACTCATTTCTTTCTACTCCTTTCGTGCTATGACTTGAATCCAATTGGTATCTAGGTGATACAAATTGGTATTTGAATTTCTTCACTCTATTTCGCATCTGGTTAGTAATTGAGTTGTAAAAGTGGAAACAACAACACCAATAATAGAAAATGTGTCCTTGGAAATAGGTATGCTTTCCTGACTCACTATGGGCATGTATATACTAGTGACAAACATGAGGTTTTTATTATGTTCTTAAGGTTGAAACCTTTTTCTTCATGGTACTTAATTTGAAGATTCTTAGTATTTTCTTGTTGATTGTTAAGATGGATAAGGTAGAGTGATTTGGTGTTGAGTTTATGATATACCAGTTCAAGGGAGACGCCAAAATGTGGTGATGGTCTTATGTTAAGTGTCGACTAGTAAATGCACTACTCATGACTTGGGAAATATTTTATAGCTTTCTTTTTGGAGAAGTATATACCCTGAACTTTAAGGGTTAGGAGGAGAGATGAGTTCATGAAAAAGAGAGCAACATAATATAATTATTGCAACCTATGAGGGATTAAGGTTAGATTTGCAGATTCAAGCTTATAGGTGTTTACTTCAGCAAAATCTTCTCAAGAAGTGGTTGATTTTGTGATGGAGGTAGAAGGGGGTGAAGTCAGAAGATTTTATCAAGGCGACAACATTAAGAAGTTTTGTAAGGGACGGCTAGATAATAAACACCATTACTTTGGAAAATGCATTTAGTATTGTTGTCATAACATGTATGGGTTGCTTAGTAAATGATGAAATTATATTGTGACAATTGAGGTGGAATCTCTATTACGATTTCCTAGATTGAGTGTATATCAAAGAGGGTTATGATACGACTACTCCAATAGCAGCGATGCTTAATTGGTAAAGTTATTAAGTGTGTTACAATTGTGGAGAACCTGGACATATGAGGAGAGATTGTCCCCATCCGCGCATGTCTGACCCCCGTGCCGCAGAAAATCGAGCAGTGGTACTAGCGGGTAGTGGTAGTAATTGTAGAGAATGTCCACAAGATGGGCAAGGAGGAAATCAGCAAGGCTGTGGAGGCCGGGGAAATAGTAATATCGGGAGGGGGAGGGAGCAGTGCAGCTAGGCAAGGAGGTTGTCCGTCAAGATGAAAGGGCTCAGTTTTATGCCTTTTCGGGCAAGACCGAGGCTGAGGCGTTTGATGCAGTGATCACATGTACTATTAGAGTTTGTGACCGGATGGATACTATTTTGTTTGATCTAGGTTCTACTTATTCATATGTGTCAGTTCAGTGTTCCTTGGGATTTGATGTGGTTACAGATATGTTTATGCAACCATTCGTACCGACTAGGCACTTACCCTCGTGCTTTATTCCACACCTAACACAAGTAGACATAGGCAATGATGATCCACTACCATTCCCTCTTTGAGACTTAGGGTTAGATACCCTATCTTTGTTGAACTTAGGAGGAACATTGGAGGAACCTTGATCGGAAAAGATTTTTCGAAATCTAGGAAGACCATGTCCATCGGATCTTACATGAGAGAAATTTCCATCACCAATTTTAGCCCTCTTTGTTTCCCTAGACTTTTCCTTAAGTTTCTCCTCTTCGATCTGTTGAGCATGAACCATGAGATGAGAGATTTCTATGTCATTAATGAGCATAGAGGTATGGCATTCTTTAACCACCATTTCCGACACACCCAAAACGAACTTACTCATCTTTGCCCTAGGATCGACAACCATTGTAGGGACATATTTAGACAATTGTGTGAACTTTAATGCATATTCCCTCACACTCATACCTCTTTGACGAAGGTTGATGAACTCAAGCACCTTTGCTTCCCTCATCTTAAGGGGAAAGAACCTATCAATAAAACTGGCCTTAAACTTCTCCTAATCAAGAGGACCCGCATATTCCGATTTCCCTACCTTCCATTAGTTGTACCATATTTGAGCCACACCCTTAAGTTGATAAGCAACTAACTCCGCCTTTTCCATCGGTGTCACTCCCATGACCATCAACATCTTGTAAACCTCATTAATGAACTCTTGGAAATCTTTCTCAACCCTAGAACCATGAAACTCCGGAGGATTCATCCTAGTGAAGTCCCTCACTCTAGATGCCTCGTACCCATATTTGGGTTCACAGGAACCGCAACCTCCCTATTGGCTTGGGTCGTCATGGCTTGATCCAACACTTAAAATGCAGCCCCAAACTCCGCATTAGTCACTTGCTCAACCAAATGATCGACCAGAACTTAAGGAGCTCGGGGAGGAGATTCTTGTTCCGTATTCTCCCTCACATTCCTTCTAACATAAGCTTTTTGAGTAGCCATATCCTGTAGAGCATCGGATAATGATTATGAGAGAGACCTTATCGAGTTCAACTCTATCGCATGACTTTAGAGTAATGAAAGAAGTGGAGTTTCCTAAACATCTTGTAGCCTCTCATTCATAAATGTGGTGCACTTCACACTCATGAATAAGACCCTACTCGAGTGGCTTATAAGACATCCTAGGACCATTCTAAACCTTGTGCGTTGATTACCAAGTTTGTCACGACCCATGGGTACACCCTATATATAACATGGCATATTAGACCCTAAGAGGCCCCATACAAGCCACTTAGAATTCATAACATAAGAAATAACACAAAAGAAGTAAAGACAACAGTTCAAGTCCAAAAGTTTTATAAAAGTAAAGCGGAAGTCTAAATACTTTGTCTTAATAGCCATCTAATACAATAGAATGAAATTGGGCCTAGCCTATACATCATGTCCAAAACTGAAAAATAAGAAAGAAACTAAGAACAATGAAAGTCCATCCTCGAATCATGAGGACTCATCAAAGCTCGGGAACCTCGCAATCAACCACTAGCCATGAAACTGAGAATCCTGACTGCCAAACCCCACATTTGGGGAAATATAGGCAAAGGAATGTATTAGTACAAAATATGTACCAAGTATGATAGCCATGCATATAAACATTTAAATCATGCTAAAAGAGGACATTTCATGACATGCAATGACCAAGCTAAAGCATGATATAAAAGGGTTAGAAAACGTGAGTCATAAAACATGCTCAATGAAAGCTAACATCATTTAAAAACTTTGAACACATGTGAGATACGTCTTGAAGTAACTGTAGTTCCTTCTTATTGTGGGAATTAGTCTTAACTGACATAGAGACCATGTGAGCTATAACATGATCCCCCAGTGTCTCCCACACTGAAAAGAGTTGTCCTACTTGCCAAGGTAGAACCAATGAACTTCTAGTTTAAGTGGATCCACTAGCTAATGTCTATCTAGACAATCATCTTATGGGGGAACATACGTAAGGGATAATGAGATTGCTACTAGAAACCCGACCTCTACTAACGGGAGAGCTTTCATCTCAATATCCTCTCGGTGCTAAGCATAAATCCCACAGAGTAGTAATTTCTTACTTGTTCTTATTTATCCATGGAAGGGCACATCATCTTGCCAATACAAGCTATGTAATAAATTATCCATGGAAAGGTATCATTCAATAACCAATTCAAGCTAGATTTCATTAGGATAACTTTTTATCTTTGATTTGATTAGGTGAAAGACCTTTCAACCTTAGAATCCTTACTAGGTGAGAAAAAATTTCACAATCATTCTTTCATGTGTATATGAGAAAATCCTTTCAACAACACAACAACAATATCATCATTGATACTTCACTCTCGAAGCATCCTTAAAAACATTTACATAGATTTCATAAGACATGCATAATTTCATAATTCACCTTTCAATGTTCAAAACCCACTTTCAGTCATCAATATCTAGAAAACATGGGTTAGACTTGGGTTTCATTATAAATTCATATAATTCTATCAATTCATGCTTGATTTCATAAAAACTCATCTTTCATAATCAAAAACCCACACCATATGATCATAATTTGGAAAAACATGGGGATTTCATGGGTTCATATGGGAAACATCATAAAAACATAGTATTTCATCAATTTATGCATAAGAGATCATAATTCAATCATATTAATCAAAAAACAAGAGAACCCATGGCAATTGAAGAAAACCATAACTATTGGAGATTTTTTAACTTTTAAAATATGAGAATTTGGGAACTCCGTGAATGGAAGGAATCCATGGATGAAAACTATCATCCCTTGATATCAAAGCCCAAAGCAATGGAAGAATGAAGGCTTGATCTTGAACCCTAGCTTGAATATTCTTCTTCAAGATTCAAGAGAGAGAAATATCCTTGGGAGAAAAAGACTCAATTTCTTTTGGTGAATTTGAAGAGAATGAAGTGAATGAACTAATGTGGGGGTTAAAATACTTATATAGGGGTTTAGTGAAGGGTAAAACGACATAGTATTAGACTAGACTAATTTGGAAAGACCCAATTGCCCCTAAAAATAACTGCTGACTCACCATCGATGTTGCTGACCAACAGTCCGTCCTGCATCATTGTCGTCTATAGTCAGAAACTTGATTTAGGAAACCTGACCAACGGACCGTGGACCTAACAACGGTCCGTTGGTCCGATCGTGGTTCTGGGCTTTCGATCTGTGGTCCCATCCATGGGTCCTGGGTGGCCTCCGTCGGTTGGCACCTATAACTTCTGAAAATAGTTACTTTGCCCTTTTTTGAATCTGGGGTGTTATGTGAAGTTATGAAGATATGCATGTATTTATGAAGTTATTATAAATGATTTGAGGCTGCTTTGAAAGAAAAGTATATAATATTAGGGTGAAAGGATTTCTCAGTTATTATTATGATCATGATTGTGAAAGGTTTTTCCCACACATGGATTCAAGATTTTGAATCTCTGGTTAGGAGCCACACTTCTATGAATTACTTATTCTCAATTTCTTTTACAATAAATAACAGGGCTCGAACTTGTATCCCTAAGGCAGTAAATTTGAGCTTTAACCACTTGCACCACTAGTCTCATTATTTCTAAGGGTGGCACGGTTAATATTTATACATTTCCTTATAAATACATGTACAAATATATATATATATATATATATATATATATATATACATATACACATACACACAAAAAAAATTTCAATTGAAACCACTGGGTGACGCAGTACCCCCTCCTATCTACATAGATCCGCCCATCTTTGTAACAAACCTAGCTTCTTACTGTGAGAAAGAGATTCGTGAAAGAACTTTGGTATGAAATAATCTATTTTTTAATACCTAGATTCATAATTAAATGAATTAACAACTTTTTATTTGTTGACAATTGCCTTCCGAAAACCAATTGCACATGAATGAGCGCAAAACAAGAAAACATTGCCAAAAACGGGTGGTTGAAAAAAGCGTTGGAATAATCAATGTGCTTCGAGAATGGACATGTTTTTGTTCTTTGAAATTTGGGATGAATAATTAAAACTCATCAAACAAAGAGTGTTGTTAGGGTAACCTCCCTCAAATCACTATCCTATTTTTCTAGAGTATGTGATTAGAGTAAGGGAAATAAGGTGTGAAAACGTTACGCGTATGCTCTCAAAATCTCCAAAAAGAATGAACAGCTTTCATCAGATTTCTTTTGTTACATAATTGGGATGAATCTGTTATTTTTGTATTGTTTCAAACTTGCAAGTTCTATACTGCTTTTCGTATTAACTGTTATTCTTTCTTCATTGTTTTTTGTTTCTTTTACTTGGATTTAATGTACTTGAGTCGAGGGTCTTTCGGAAACAACCTCTCTACCTTCACAAGTTAGTGGTAAGGTCTGTGTATACTCTACCCTCTCTAGACCCCACTTAGTAGAATTTCACGGGGTATGTTGTTGTTGTTGTCGTCGTCCGAAACATACCAAGCAAACTCAAAACTGGACCAAATCAATTTCAATGAGTCATAAATAATGATGTAGACCTAATCATAACTTTTTGTACAGATGTTGGAACGACGAACTATTTGAATATCTGGAAACTAGATTCAAAGGGCTATAACTCTAATCAGTACATCTTCACCAAATTCTTTTTAGATTAAGAGCAGATCTCTTCTGAAGTCACGTTTAAGTGCAGAAAATCATGTTTCAACACTTTAGAATATTTCAGAACTAGCTCCAAACACGCTGAAACTCAGCTAAGCCCTTTAGGTCCCCTCCAAACCATTCCGATAAGTCCAAATTATTGGCATATATTCTAGGAAAAATTATGCAGAACAACAAACATTTAGCCTATAGTAGGTACTATAGCTACAATTTAAGAAAATTATGATTCGCATCTACAATTTCCCCAATTCTTGCTATTCATCTGATTTGTATAAATTCAAAATTTGTATAGCTCAGTTCCTGATTGTATAAATTCAGAATTTTGTATATGCTTATCCTAGATATTTGTATACGATTTATGAAAAATTTATTATAAATTACTCTGAAATATAAAAAGTAGAGTTGTGAAAATCCTAAATATGTAAATATAGAATTTGTATATGCTTACCCTATTTGTATATTCGCAAGCAAAATATACAAACCTCAACTTGTGTAGCAAACATAACTATAGCTATGGAGGGAAATTATCGAAAGTATAACTATAGAGCCTTATTATGTCTATTATGTTTGCTATTTCTAAAATTTTCTCATACTACTCCCTATGTCCCAATTTATATGACATGTTTCAGATTTCGAGATTCAAACAAGTCTATCTTTGACTGTAAATTTTCATATATCTTTTAAATAATTTGAATTGTCAATTATTGTAACTTATAGTACTTTTTAAGCAATTTACAAATATATAAATTTCATTTTTAAAAAATTGAATATTTCATGAGCAAATTCTCGTTTAAACTTAAATTGTTCAACTCTCGAAAAATGAAATGTGTCATATAAATTGGGATATGGGGAGTATTAACTATGTATTTAGACATAGCATTTATTATATAATAATTATTTATTCAATATTAATAGATCATAAATTTGTTTATGTGTCCATTTACTTAACTAGTAGATGATTTAGTTTATAGAGTTTTAGCTTATACACATAATATTAAATTATCAACTCTTATAAGTATAAAGTTTTTGTTTTGTTCCCCACCGGTGTCTGGTACCCAAATTGGAGCCCGACTAAATTCGAGTTCACGCCAGGAAGTTCCACATTACGGGGATAAAATGCTCCCTAATAAAGGCAACTCCATACCCAAGGAGACTCAATCCCGAGATTTCTGATTAAGGATGAAGGAGTACTTGCCACTCCACCACAACTTTTGTTAGTAGGTATAAGGTTATTTGTTCACAGTCTAAAGTGGAAATTGGACAAGTCATTAGTATGATTGTAGTATAAGATTAAATATGATTTATCTTGATTATAGGAAGGGCACATTTTTGTATGTATTGAACGGGATCGAATAGAGATAATTGTTTTAACCTAACTGATAAAAGCATATTCTCTATACTATTAAATCATCATCATATCATATCATATATAATTAAAAGAGAAAAGACTCAAAGTTAAAAGTTGGATTGCGATTTTACGCTTGCTATAAATTAAAATTTGTAAAACATTTATCTATTTAAATATTAAATTATACAATTTTAATTAAAATGATTAAAATTCTATAAAACATTTAACCATTTAAATATTAAAATGTATCATTTTAATTGAAATGTTGATGACTTTTTGGACTTCCTTATATTAATTCCTAATTAATATCTAATTTAATAATATTTATGTCACAATTCGATTTCTCATGTCATGATGACACCTACTATACCCCACCAGTAGGTAAGCCTAACCCTTAACCCGAAGCCATAAGCAACAGACTACCAAGCAGAAGCCAACATTAAGAAGAAAAAGCTTAGAACAAAGCAGAGAAAAGATAATCAACAAAAACAATACAGGAACCATCCGAAGACCTGGCATTAGTATGTAGTTGAGCATCTAATCCAAAATAGGAGTGCAAGGACTTTACCAATACAAGACAAGTACATGTTTCTTTGAATACAGTATAAAGACTAAGCCTAGCCATAACAATCGGAAACTGGTAGCTCCAAATGTCAAGAGATCACCCTAATCTCTGAAACTCCAAGCTGCTCCGCATGACTCCAATCAATGACAATAACTCAAACTCCAATCTGCAGGGGTAGAAATGTAGTATGAGTACTAAAAATGGTACTTAGCAAGCATCGGGCGACTGAGCTCAAAGATAACATAAGCATAAACAACAAGTAATAGGGAGAGCAAAGTACAAGTAACTAAATAGGAAATACTAAGGTACACATCCAAAAAATAGAAACGTGGTAAAAGGAATAAGAAGCCGAGTCGAGAATGTACCTAGAACGCAAGACAAGAACCAATTTGTAAGCAACTAAGTTACCAAGTCACTACCCATGGTCAAGAGGACCCACAACCACAATTCTAAAGCCCAAACCCTATCAGTAACAATGAACATAATATAGTAAAACAATAACCTAGATGGACCCTCATAAGCCCAAAGGTACAAAAAACAACCATAACCCAATCGCCCCCATAAATCGAAAGGTACAATCACCAAAAAAGTATACATGTGACATGCAATGCATATGAATACAAAGGATGCAATAGGACCGTCAGAGAAGTGTCATGAGACCCGGGCTCCTAGCCCAAGTAACCATGACCACAATCAACTCCCAGCCTAGATAACAAGAGTGACAAATCATTCCAGGCCACCTAACCAGTCAGTCCATTCTCTGCCTAGCTAGTAAGAGTGACCAGAGGGCATGACGACTCTGAAGAGGATCTCAAAGTAGCCAGAATCATGCAAGAAAGGGCGTTGAAGAGCAGACTAATCAAGTAAAAACTGAGTGCATCCCAGATGCCTCTAAGATCTCAAGTAGAAAAGGAGCACGTCCCTAACGCCTCATAATATAAAAAACCAGTAGATCAAGTCATGTAGGTGGTATGACTCCCGTTAAAACCAGTTTAGGATAATAAGCGAGTAAAATAGTGTTTCATCATAAATGATAAATATGCTAATGAACCGGAATCGTACCACAAAACTCATCAAAATGAACAAACAATGTAATGCATAGAATCACCAACATTCAAACAAGGCACTCAAGTCAAATAGCCATACAACCAACTAAAACATGCTACTAAAGGGAATAGTACTAATATGGGATAACTCATCAAAATGAACAAACAATGTAATGCATAGAATCACCAACATTCAAACAAGGCACTCAAGTCAAATAGCCATACAACCAACTAAAACATGCTACTAAAGGGAATAGTACTAATATGGGATTCAACTAGCCCTCATATTCGGCCTCGGGCCCAATAATATAACCAATCTCAGGTAATTGTACAATAGGTCTACCGCAAAAGAATAAGTGAAGGGACCAAAGAAAAGGTCTCAAATCAATTAAAAGGGAAACCAACTCAAGGGACAACACCCTACCCCATTCATCCCACTACAAACCCTAACTGAGCATAACTAGGACCAACTCACGGCTACGAAAAGCCACCAAGGTCATAAGCACCAATGCAAGAAGAACAACCCAATACAAGCCCTACAGGGAGCGAATCATAACTACGAGGATGGTAGAATACAATCTAAAGCACATAAGGTCCAACCTAGTCTAAGGCCACAAAACACCAATCCTAGCAAGGGTAACCAAGAACATTTATACCACAAGTGAAGCTACAAGCCTGAACTAAGGATTCCAACACCCACACTAAGCCTTAGGCTCCTACAAAATCAAGATAAAATAGAATAACAAGAGCAAAGATAGACACTCGGCAAATTCTATCTAAAATTACATAAAATCTATACTAGGCATTATAAAAGAAACTCAATTAAGAAAGTAGACCGAAGTATACTTCAAAGCCGATCATGAGCGCTTTGAATCCGCCGCACACAAGCTATATGCGCAAATCGTCTCTGGACCCTGCCACACTACCAAATTATCGATCACAATATCATTACGAACATTTAGACACCAAATTTGCAACAATTTGAAATGGACCAAAATCGAGTCAAAAGCGGGAATGTGGGAACCACACTAGGAATTCCAAAATTGACTCTATGAAAAGGTCCTGATCGACTAATCGGGCTTATGTCCTGAAATAGGACCCAATTCCATGCCTTAATTAAACCACACACATGCAAGCAACAAAAAACCACATTAAAGAGGCGAGAAAGCCCACATAATCGTGATTTTACTTAAAACAGAGAGCTTTCAACAATTTTTGATCATAGAAACATGAAGCCACGAAAATTCCAGATGTCCACGACTTTAAATCACCTCAAATAGATCTCCCAAGCTCGAGTTATCACAATTTGAAGATTGGAAAATGGGGTCGATTCATGTTACTAGTCTTAATTAAAAGGTAGTGATTAGGCCACCACGAATGCAAAGGAGCATCACGAACGTGGCTAGACAATCAGTTTCGCTCCGAGAAAGCAACCTCTCTCACGCGAATGCAGCCAACTGTAAAGGCATTGTGAATGCGTCCCCAAGGTGAGTGAATGCACTGGCCAGGGAGTCATGCCTCCACAAATGCGGCCCTAGGCACGCGAGCATGGGGCACACCCTGATCTGTACCAGCTAATAACACATCAGTTGATGTGTTCCAACTTTGAATTCTCTGACATGGTGCCTAGGATTCGTTCGAAACCACTTGTGCGTAAATAAAATATGCTACCCCTATTGAATTCGACATTTTTGATTTAACGAAACCATCAAAACATCTATCCGAGGTCATTTCAATGAAAAGTGGGTTTCACCCCCAAGTTCTTTTTTTAGCCAAATTCTACAATAAGGCTCAAAATGAGACCGGAAACCTAGGGAACCACAAAAAAAGTCATTCTAGATCAAATTGGACATTCCGGAGCTAACCATGCTGAAGGAATTCTCATTTGAGCACGTTTACCAAGAATGTTGACCAAAGTAAAACCTTGGCTTAAGCTTTCAAGTTAAAATATCTAACGGCACAAAGTCATACCAGAAGTCTTGAAGCCCGAACCAACCTTGCCCGTAGCCTAAAATGCCCTTTTGAAGCTGATGAAATCGTTAGAATTGCATTATGAGACCGTCTTCCTGAACATTTGGCTGAAGTTAACTGTTCAAGTTTCAAAGGCTCCAAAACACTAAAAACTACACATAATCCAAGGAAACGATCGTGCGACCGAATTGTCACATATTCAATTGTTATACTCTTGATATCCATAACTCTCATTTTTTCATATTCACAACTTCCAAATTCCTACATTTTTATCTATATAAATTTCGTTTTTGTTTCATGAAACCCCTATCCAAGGTTAACATTTTTATTCTATAGTTAAAGTAAATGAAGAAGACTCTTGAATTTTGATTGGATGTGGGAGAAGGAGTCGATAAGAACTCGAAAAATTATGTATTAATTTTTTTATTTATTTTTCCATTTATATTATTCTTGATCAAAGTCTTAAGAAGGATGTATACATTGTTATTTTTTTCCTTCTCTTTTTTTATGTATTTTTTCTCTAATAGACTTCTTTTTTTTGTTTTCTATGAATGATTTATTGTTGTAAGTCTATATTCTTATTTGGGCTCAAATAAGTCATTTCTGGCTTTATTCAAAGTTTGCTAACTATTAACCAAAGTTCAAAAGTTACATTTTGTTGCTTAAAAAGAATTAATTTGAAATATCAAAATATGCCCTTCATTTGGAGTTTTTTGTTCATATTATTAAAGATTTATTTGTAATTGTTGGATTTTATTACTCATTACATACATATTTTCATAGAATTTTAGTCATTCTAACGATTTATAAGAAAATTACATGAAACACGCATGCAAAGCACATCTCCTGAAACTAGTATATTATAAAAAGTGAATAGTAATTTTGTCCCTACAATAAATTAAACATCCAACTAATCAAATATTAAAGATATTTTTTAAAAATTAACTCAACACTAAATAGTAATCATGTCATTTTATACTAAATGAAATTTTAAATATACCAACTATATATTTTGTATTAGTACTGCACAAAAATATAAAAAAATACTCATTATGATAAGTCTATTGACCTCCCTTTCTCCCACAAATCTCCTTGAATTGAAACTTTTCAATTCCTTATTTGAGATTGTGAAGTAACTGATGAACTTTAAAGGTCACAAGGATCTTTACTTTTGGTAAGTGTTGATAGAGGTGATAATTGTAAGTGATTTTCGTATTCATTGTTAAATTTTCTTTTATAATATATTCTTTCTGTCTTTTCCTTTTTGTTAAATATGTATGTCTTTTCTGCTTACACAGAAAAAGTTACGTAGATTACAACTAAATAGCTATAGTTTAATTTATCCTTATTTTATAAGTAAAAGGTATTAATTTCGAGTAACAATAAACATTAATAGAGTGGAGTCACAATACATAGGAATCAACCTGCATATTTACCCTTTATATTTTGCATAATGCATTGCCTATCCTAAAATTATTTATATCATTTTAGAATATTTTATATTTAATAACATGAGATATACATGCAACGTGTGTGTTCGAAAAGTAGTGCACTTATATTTTCAATTTTGGTATAACTATTATGATCTGTATATATTAATTATCGTTTTGTTTATTAAAATGTGAGATTCTAATATGAGTTAATATGCCTAGTAGATTGGATGATAGTAATATTTATTGGTGAAAGAATAAGTTAGTTGATGGAATCCATATCTCGATTTAGAGATTGATGACATGCCTTTTTGAGAAGCTTATAAGTATTCATCGTGTCAAACCTTGCAAGTGGATTTATAAATCTGACACATAAAATAAGTTAAGCAGTTCTCTAAAGGAAATTAATCATTAGATTAAATTCATCAATAATTTTATTTATTGATTACAATCTTTAATCCTAACATGGGGAATTACATAAGTGTTTAATGTGGAATTTCGAAATATAAATGGAGGAGTACAATTACGAATTTCTAGTGGAATAATTTATAATTTATTATTCTGAAAATAATTCAAATTAATTTTTGGAATTATTTCCATAATAAGATGTCTCAGTAATTAATTTTGTGGTCCCGACAGTGCCCATATTTAACGAGAA
The DNA here is from genome assembly GCA_037074985.1 of Solanum bulbocastanum. Classification (NCBI taxonomy): domain Eukaryota; kingdom Viridiplantae; phylum Streptophyta; class Magnoliopsida; order Solanales; family Solanaceae; genus Solanum; species Solanum bulbocastanum. The sequence goes on along the minus strand of CM073597.1, from coordinate 11,518,646 downwards.
CTTAAAAATCCTATTTTCTAGGTGAAAAGGGAGAAAGTAGCGTGTCTTTTTCTATTCCATGAAAAGATCGTGTGCTTTTTCTAATTTTTGGATTGAGAAGAAATCTCTATAAGTAGGGGTTTTGGGTTCTTCTAACCTAGAAAAAGAATAAGTTTCCTAGGCGATACTTCTCACCCAAGTATTGAGAGAGTTCGAATGTGAACTTGGGATCACTGTAGAAGATTGTAGAACTGGAGTTCACTTGCTTCAAGATATCTACTAACCCTTCAAGAGGTATTTTTTGAATCAAATTTCAGCAATTTTATGTGTAAAGCATGATGATACGTGTTCTATTATAAACGTATATATTATTTATTATTCATGTAAGCAGTATGATATTGAAATGTTTCCGCTGTGCATACTTTTCCAACACAAATAACCTATATGGATTGGTCCAAGGGCTAAAAACACAAAGGGAAACTCTACAACATAGTCAACTCTCAAGTCAAATTTGTGAATCTTAAACTCTAAATGTTCATTCTATAGTGTCAAATCGCACCCTGGCTTGGGCTCCAATCCAAACATACACACAAGTCTAAAATCATTATATGAACTTATTAAAAAATTCAAATGATGAATATAAGAGTTTTTTCAAAAAGTTGACTTTGGTCAACTCCCTTAACTTTAGGCTTCTAGTTGAACAATGAACAATATACTCAGTGCAATCTCACAAAGTGCAATCGGGAGGGTAAGATAAACCCATACTTCGTGCGTAGATGTTTGATGAATAGATAGACCTGGAAAAAAGACTAAGAGGGTGTTTGGATTGGCTTAAAGGTTGGTCAAACCTACTAGTAAGTTAGTTTTTGATTTCTGAAAGTGTTTGACAAATATAAAAAATAACTTAAAATAAGTCAAAAATGACTTACAATAAGTTAGAACATGTTTGACAAAGTTAAAATAACTTAAAATAAGTTTAAAATGACTTAAAATAAGTTAAAAATCAAAAGTAAATCTCTCCCTACTTTTTATTTTTTAACTTAAAAGTCATATAAGTTTAAATTTTTTTTATTTTTGACTTAAAAATTATTTTTTTAAAGCAAATCCAAACGAACATTAATCTGATGGTGTTGTTGACTACCCGCACTGCTCATCCCTTCCTCCTCCTACATAGATTCTATCTCACAGTCACTGGATAGGTATCGTCAATATATTATTTCTTGGCTTCTACATGTGGTGTACTGGTTAGTGTTGTCAGAGCGACCAAGAAATTGCACTACTTATTTGTGTTAGAAGGGGAAAGTTGGGTTACATTACATATGAGTGGTGCATGATGATATGTGGCATGAATGGCATAATTGTGCATTGTTTGTCATGAGGATAAATTGTTGTAAAATATGACAATATGTATGTAGTTTTGATGATTGACAAAGTAAACCTAATTTAATATTTTTTTGTCTTATGCATACTTACTAGGCGAATCAAGAACCAGGTCCCCAAGACGTGAATGTGGATAGCTTGTACAAATATGGAAAATTGTAGCAAGAAGAAAATAAATCAATCGTAGAAATAAAAGAGCGAAAAAATAAAGAAATAAATAGCTCAAATAAAGAACCAAAAGAGGAAAGAAATAAATAGCACAGGTAAAGTCCAAAGAGGAAAGAAATAAATAGCACATGTACAGTACAAAGAGGAGTCAAAGTTTTCTTATAAGATGAAACTTCTTTTAAGGAAGCAAATCCGAAATTTCCTAATAGGAAGCCAAGTCCTATTTGAAGTAAAAGTCCTAGTCCGTGATATACTAGATAGGGCATGACAAATGTTCAATATATAAATGACATGAAGATCATTGAGAGTTGCACATATTACATATCCTTCAATATATAAATGACATGAAGATCATTGAGAGCTGCACATATTACATATCCTCAAAATTCATTATTTTGAGAGCAATAGTCTGAAAAAAAAAGGGAAATTTTTTGTGCATTTCATTCCAAGAATGTTGTACATGACCTAATATATTTGTACAATTCTCCTACGTCCACATTCACTTAAAATAGAAAATTTTGTATAACAAAATAAAAGGAAATTTTTGTGTAACAATAAAAGAAAATAATTTATTTTCCCTAACAGCCTATAATAACTGTCACATGTCATCCATGTGCAAAGAAGAGAAAGCTTGAAATCTGTAGTTCTATATACATCTTCTTGAATCTTTATGTCCTCCTTATCTCTTTCAACTTATGAGCAAGATTCATAGCCACCATAGTTATGACTTCTTCCATTCTTGTTCTTACCCCCCCCCCCCCCCTCAAGATGGAGGGGAGAGAAATGACACCCATCTTGGACAATATTGAGAAATGTGAAGGACCTCTAAGAGTAGATCAGCTAACTAAGACTTTGATAGGACAAAAGAGAGAGAGAGACTAAGATGGAAAGGAAGTGATGTCTCACGAAATGGCAGTCAAACTCCACATACATTGCCCTTTCATGGAACACTGGGTTTCGTGCTATGTGTATGGCGGCTTGACTATCGGGGTGGATGGGTACCGACAAAGATGGGGATACAAAGAGATCATGAAGAAGGCGAGTCAACCAAGTGAGTTCTGCTATAATTTCTCTCAATCATATACAACGATTCCGTAGAAGATAATGAGACTGAGGTCTGAGGTGATCCTCCCAAAATGATTTTAAAAAAAACCACTCATTGATCTTCTTATATCCTTCTAATATTCCCAGACAACATCGCAAAAAGCCAAGAGGAAAAAACAAGAAGTGGATTTAAAAAATAAGTCATGACGGGGATCCAAAAGCTTATATCTTAAAACTCTTAAGGCCGCATCAAAATGATCTTGGCATGGTTGTTGCATATGTTGACTTAGAGTAAGAACAATAAATGACATATCCGTCTTGGTATGGGTGAGGTAATTCAATTTCCCCACCAGTTGCCTGTAAACAGTAGAATCCTTCAGTAAAGGTCCTGATGAAATAGTCAACTTAGATGAAGGATCAAGAGGAGATGGCATTGTAGGCATGGATGCACAATCAAATCCTGTAACAATTCCTAAGCAAATTTGTGTTGACTAACGAAACATCCATGTGATTCTCGCAAAATTTCCAAACCAATAAAATAATGAAGCTTTCCTAAATCCTTGATCCGGAATTTAGTGTTGAGAAATGCCTTCGTAGTTGCAAACTCGGTAGAATCATTACCAGTAATTAATATAGGTGCAGTCGCCATTAATATATCATCAACATATACAACAATGATAGAAATCAGTTTTTCTATTCTCTTAAAGAATAAAGAATGGTCATTAAGAGAAGTCATGTAACCTTTAAAACTTAGTGCACCAGCAAGCTTGACATGTCATTGCCTAGAAGCTTGTTTTAGACCATATAAGAACTTTTTAAGTTTGCAAACAAGGTGAGGACCGGAGGAACCATTATTCGAAGTTCTCCATGAAGAAAATCATTATTGAAATTGGGAGATAGAGCACTCATTTTTTTACTGCAATGGCAGTGAGACACATGGTTGTCGTCATCTTGACAACAGGGGAAAAAGTCTCATTGTAATCTACTTCCTTCTGTTGTATATCCCCTAATCACAAGACTTGCCTTGTATCTCTCCATAGACGTGTTGTTTCACTTTGAAAACCTATTTGCAAGGCAAAGCCTTCCTACATGGAGGCTAGAGAATTACCTCACATCTATGACTATCTTCCAAAATTGAAATCTCTATATCCATTGCTTCCCTCCAATTATGTAACACCTCGAAATCTAGTAGGCTAAGCTAGGATCTAAGTGCTAAGTCTAGAACTAGAGATTTGAGCCTTGACACCCTCCACGAAGGCTCACATGGACCGTGAAGGGCAGCACGGTTAATTTTGGGGGTCGTAGAGCCTAGGCAGTAGCTAGCTAAGGGAAGCTCAACTCCCACGAGCACCATGACGGCTCGTGGTGGTCACCACGGGTCATGGTGACACTCATGGAGGTGAGGCAGTGAGCCCTCCAAGTCTGCCCAAAATGAGACCCTCCTCACGAGCCACTAGATGGCTGGTGAAGGCCACCACGGGTTGTGGGAGAGGGTGTGGTCATGAGTTAGGTTGATAGGGGTTTAGGGTTGGTTTTCCAAACCACTATTCCAAGGCCACAGATGGCACCATGGCTCGTGAGAGCCACCATGGTTCGTGGAGCCTCACGTGGTGATGGGGCGGTTCACTAAAAGTTAAGGAATTTTGGGTCTTTTTCGGTTTTAAGTGAACTAATATTATGTTGTTTTACAAGCCTAGGACCCCTATATAAGTGATTTTAACCCCAAAACTCACCCATTTAAGTCATCATTTCCAAAACCCAAAAGAAATCCCAAAGTTCTTCTCTCTAATATTTCTCTCTAGAACTTGAAGAACAAGAAAGAGTTGGATCTAGGATCAAGGTCTAGTCTCCATTCCTCAAGCATTTATGGGCTTTGTTATCAAGGCATGATGGCTTTTCATCCATGGAATCCTTTCTTCCATGGAGTCCTTAAGATTCCCCAATTGAAAAGTAGAAATTCCCCAATTTGAGTTAGGTTTTCTTCTAATGTTGTGGGTATTGATTAATGTTGTTCCAAATGTTTGGGTTATGATTGTTTATGCATGAATTTATAGGATTACATGTTTTAGGATGAATTTGCATGTACCTATGCCTAATCCATATCTAGAAAGATGAAATTGATATAAATGGGTTTTATGCCATGAATGGAGAATTTGTGGGTTTAGATGTATTCTTATAGGATTGATGAGATACATTAAGAATTTTTTGAGATTGAAGCTATATGATTAATTATGATTAAAATTGTCTTGAGATTTAGGCATATATGATGAGTATGAGATGTAGGGCTTTGAGAGTAAATCTTCTGCTATGAATTGATGATTTAGATGTAATTGTTGTGGAAGGGATAGTTCCCATATAAATTTCTTATGTATGAATTTGAATGGTTTTCTCACATTTAATGATTCTAGGTTGAAATTCTTGCTCACCTAAAATGAATCTAAGAACTTATGAGTTATGATAATAAGACATAGCTTGGATTGGTAATGTGATACCTTTCCATGGATAGCTTGGATTGGTAATGTGATACTTTTCCATGGATATCTTGGAATGGTAATATGATACCTTTTCATGGTAGCTTGGATTGGTAAGGAGATGATACATTTTCATGATAGCTTGGAGTGGTAAGGAGGTGATACCTTTTCAAGGTAGCTTGGATTGGTAAGGAGATGATACCTTTCCATGGTAGCTTGGATTAGCATGATGATTTTCTCTTCCATGGATGGTGACTTAGCTTGGTTTGGAAAGATGACGTGCCTTCCATGGATAATAAGAACAACTAAGAATTGACTACTTCTTACATCAAGTTAGCATAGTTATGATGAAACAGGGTTACTTCAAGAAAGTATCGTAAGTATGTTTTAAGATGAGATTTACTTGTGATTGATCATGGTTTATGACTTATGTTGGTTAATTCTTATGCTCATGTTGATGTTTATGCAAGCTATCATATTTAGTACATATTTTTATTAACGCATACTCTTGCCTACATTCTTATCCAAATGTAGTGTTTGCTGATCTCGACTCTCATCCCCGTGGCTAGGATCTTAGTAGAGGCAAGACTTGAAGATTCGTGAGTCATCATAGCATTCAAGGATTCGGTCACCATTTCTCTTATGTTCTTTTGTTTTAAGTTTTGAACAGTGTTGTATGGGCTGTGTCCCAAGATAGCCATGCTTTAGATGGTTTTGAGACAAAGTGTAATAGGCTTCCGCTTTTGTTATGAAACTTTGATATTTTTGAAAATGTTTTAAATTTCCCCTCATTTTCTATTATCTTATGTTATGAAAGTTAAGTGGCTTATATGAGGCCTCTCGAGATCTTGTATGTCATGTTACATCTAGGGTGTACCCCTCATGACAAATTAGGATATGAACAAGCTTGTTTAAAACTAGTTGGCTCAAAAATAAAACTTATAAAACCAATTAAGTGTTGATTCTATAATGATAAAGCTCCAAATGAAAAGGAATAAGGGTATGTTGGTTGAGCAAAACATGCATATGAAACATTAGTAAAAAGTATATAATTACAAATGAAATCACTTAAATAATCAGAGTTTTTGGTTTCTTTGGTGGATCTTCTAGCATTTTGATTGGAAGGGGGAAGTACTACAGAAAAGAGGATTATGAGTGTTATACAGGTTCGAGGTAGAAAGTAAAGGGTTGGTCATAGAAACAGTAGTAGGGGTAGTAGGGTCATCAAAAATACGTTGGTTAGAATTAGGAAAATTAGGTTCTGAGATAGGGTCTATATTGGAAAATGGAAAGACATTCAAAAAATATTCACATCTCTAGAAACAATGACATTTCTGGTTGCAATATTGAGGAGTTTATAACCTTTATGTCCCTATGGATATCCTAAGAAAACACAAGTATTTGTCCTAGGATCAAATTTAGCCCTATTCATTTTAAAGTAGATGTATAACATAAACATTCAAAAGTTCTTAGGAGCTTATAATTTGAAATCTTAGAAAAAAGTAGTTCATAGAGAGGTTTTCCCACTAAAAACTCTAGTAGGTATTCTGTTAATCAAGTGTGTAGCAGTCAAGATACATTCTTCCCAGTAGGATTTGGGAAGGTATGATTGAAGTGCCCTGGCCACTTCTAATAGATGTCTATGTTTCCACTCAACTATCCCATTTTGTTGAGAGGTAGCAACGCAAGAAATATGATAGATTATTCCTTAGGACTTCAAGAATACTTCCTCTAGGATCCCTTTTCCAAACTTAAATGCATTAGCTGACCTTATCTTCTGAACTTTAAGATCAAATTGTCTTTCAATCATCATAAAAAAATCTTTTAAAACTGAGAATGCATTACTTTTCATAGTTTATAAGAAATTCCAAGTTCCCCTACTGAAATCACCATCTATGGTAAGAAAATATTTATATACATTATAAGTAGGAACTTTGAAAGGTCCCCAAGTGTATATATGAATTATTTCAAATAGTCTTTTAAAAGCAATTTGACTTTTGGAAAAGGTTAATCTGGTCTATCTTGCAAGAGAACTAATGTCACAAACACAATCATAATTACGAGGAAGAGAAATAAAATTGAAATGATTCATTGTTGAAAATGGAAAATTCCCTAGTCTAGCATGTCAAATGGATACATTTGAATTTATACTACCAGAAAAAGAAAAATAAATCAAAAATGACTTGTAAATAATTCCTTCTTGAAAAGAAGCTATATTGCACTTAAGCAAATTACTATGACTATGAATGACTAGCTCTACTAGGTAAGGACCTTATCTAGCTTCTCCAAAGTTTGTTCCCTCCTCATTGAAAGGCCCTGCATGACATACCTTTCAAGATTAAATAAAAGAGAGTATATAAATTTATCTACAAAATATATGAACATATAACATATTACATTTGAAAGAGGGAATAAAAAAAACATTTTGTAGGATAAAATTAGAAAAAATTGCAATTCTATCAATGTAAGAGACTTGGTTTTTGTAAGAGTTAGATAAATATATAGTGACTGGGACAGAGAAATTGATAAGATATATGAAAGAAAATTATTCAAAACACATGTTTTCTGAAGGCCCTGAATATATAATCTATGTTTTAGAGTTATAGATGGAAAAACAAGATGCATAGTACTTAGTGATTGTACCAAGTACAACATTTGCATTAATCTTCGAGTTGTTACTTCCTTCCACATTAGATTGTGCTTATTTAATAATTTTTTTGATTTGGAAAATCTAAATCTTTCTTAGTTGATTCGTAAAGTTTTCATCAAAGTCATCATTCTCACATTCTTCATTAGTTACTGCTGTATTTCCTCTAATTGGTGTTGAAATCCCCTTTGTGAATTGGAAATTATATGGATACCTAATCAATCTGTAGCAGTGTTCTACTATTTTCCCAACTTTAAGACAATAAGAACAAGTCACATTAGGATAAAATTTCTCCCTTCTTACTTTTCTAGTCTTTTGTGTTGGATTGATTCTTGGGTTGTTGTCAGAAAGCCTCTGTCCTTGAACCCGATTTTAAAATCTTGTTGGCTAAGTTTGATTACCAAATCTCTACATTTGGTTAACAAAATTTTATTGTGTATTGTAGTTTCCTTTCATAAAATGGAATTGTAAGAAGGAAATTGAGGGTTTACATAGACATCCCTTTGATTTTCATCTTGGAGTAAGAGAATAGGCTTGATTGATTCTTGGCAGAAGATTTAACATTAAGTTGTTCCCTCTTGCTTGAGCATATATAGCTATCATTCAGGCCCATAAGAAATTGAATGAGTCTTTGATCCTCAATAGACTTAGACATTTTTTGTTTCCCTTTACAAACACACGTAAACTTACAACAAATGTATGAGTTTAGAAAATCTAAATCATCCCATTATCTATTTAACTAAGTGAAATAACCTGCAATATCACTAGATCCCTACACTAATCCAACTATCTCTTTGCAAGTGATACAACTTCCCTATTTGATTGCCTAAATATTTGTTCTAGACCTGTTCATAAATCTTTGGCAATTCTGGAATAGATCATAGAGTGAGAAATGTCCTTAGACAATGAATTGAACAACCATAAGGTGACCATGTCATTACACCTATTTCAAACCATTATATCTTAATGTGATGAAACCTATCACAATTAATCAATGCTCATTTTAGGGTTCATAGTCGAAATCATGTATCTCATGTGGAATTAATTGAAAAGCATGTAATTAAGTCAAAATACTTATAATATGATCTACATCAACCAATTTAATTCATACAAATAGAACCCTTGATGAATTGAATAGAAACATAACCAATTTAGGGAAATTGAATTGGAGAATCTAAGAATCTTCATAACTCAATGGGAATGGAACCCATTGATGAACTCCCTACATACTTGATCTTGAAGCCCTAAGAAATTTATTAAGAAAAGAGACTTGATCTTGAAAAACCCTAGAATCCCTTATGAGTCTTGGAGAGAATTTGGAGAGATGAATTTGGTTGGGATTTTGGGAATTAGGGGAATGAATTTAGAGTGGGTAGTTTTAGGACTTAAAAACCTTATATAGGTCTAGGAATGGGAGTCAAAAAGACATAGCTTAGTCTTTAAACACGTAGGAAAAGACATATATACCCTTTTAAAATAACTGTCAGACCCAATCTATAGACCCGACCTACGGCCTGTAGGACTTTCTACAAACCGCGCTAGTCAACCATAGGCCAAAGTTTTGGAACCTTAAAATCTACCAATCTTTTGATGTATCTTAGTTCCTTTATAAATTAGTGTAAGAGCAGGGTCTCCCTTATTTATGTTGGATGTGACATAATGTAAATAGGAAGAGTCTAGTCATATAGTGTTCAATAAAATAGGAAGTAGAGAATACTATGATTGCAAAATAAACAACTACTTAAGCGAAATTTCATTCAAATCCTTTTTATTTAGAATATACACTAAATAAGCAAATCTCTGAAAAGAGAAACACCAATTGATTACACAAGTCAAATGAGACAAGATGCAATATCATGCAATTATTGTAAAGTCAAACATGTTTTATTGGTGAAGGAGAAGAAGAAGATGTGTAATGACAACCATGAGATTTCAATGGTAATGAAGGTCAGTTGTAGTACTAGGGTTTTCAACCAATGGGAAATGGAAGAAATGGGAATGTCAAAATTTGGAGTGGAGGTAGTCGTGGAAATAGAGGATGTAGTCCTGGAAATGAAGGAATTGAGAGTGGAGGTAGTTGTGGCAATGGCGAAATTGAGAGTGGAGGTAGTCGTGGAAATGGTGGAATAATTATTTAAAATGGAGGAGGCGAGGACTTAACTAGAGGTGGTGGAGATAGAGAAGGTAGTGGAGGTGGAGATGGCTATGGAGAAGGTGGAGACTTAACCGGAGGTGGTGGAGATGGAGAAGGTACTGGAGGTGTAGATGGCGATGGAGGAGGAGGGGACTTAATAGGATGTGATGGAGATGGCGATGGAGGAGGTAGGGACTTAACTAGAGGTGGTGGAGATAGAGAAGGTGGTGGAGGTGGAGATGGCGATGGAGAAGGCGGAGACTTAACCGGAGGTGGTGGAGATGGAGAAGGTGGTGGAGGTGGAGATGGCGATGGAGGAGGAGGGGACTTAATAGGATGTGGTAGAGATGGCGATGGAGGAGGCGGGGACTTAATAGAAAGTGGTGGAGATGGCGATGAAGGAGGCGGGGACTTAACAGAAGGTGGTGGAGATGGCAATGGAGGAGGCAGGGACTTAACATGAGGTGGTGGAGATGGAGAAGGTGGTGGAGGTGGAGATGGTGATGGAGGAGGAGGGGACTTAACAGGATGTGGTGGAGATGGCGATGGAGGAGGCGGGGACTTAATAAGAGGTGGTGGAGGTAGAGAAGGTGGTGGAGGTAAAGATGGTGTTGGAGAAGGCGGAGACTTAAATCGGAGGTGGTGGAGATGGAGAAGGTGGTGGTGGTGGAGATGGCGATGGAGGAGGTGGAGACTTAGCTGGAGGTAGTAGAGAAGGAGAATGTGGTGGAGGTGGAGATGGTGATGGAGGAGGTGGGGACTTAACTTGAGGTGGTGAAGATGGAGAAGGTGGTGGAGGTGGAGATTGCAATGAAAGAGGGGGGGGGGGGGGGGATTTTGTCAGAGGTAGTGGAGGAGTACAATTAGGTAGCAGATGTGGATTTCGCCTAGAGGGAAATGGTATTGGAAAAGGGAATAAAGATGGTGGGGAAGGATATTTATTATTGCAAGACGGAGGTGGAGGTGGAGATAGAGATGGATATGGCGATGGCGATGAAGGAGTTGGTAGGGATGGTGAAGGTGGTGGAGGTAGAGATGGTTATGGAGCAGGTGGGGACTTTACTGGAGGTGGGGGAGATGGAGAAAGTAGTGGATATGGAGATGGTGATGGAGGAGGGGGGGAGGGGATTTTATTAGAGGTGGTGGAGGAGTGCAATTAGGTGGCGGAAGTGGAGTTCCATTCCAGGGAAATGGTATTGGAAAAAGGAATAAAGATAGTGGGGGAGGAGATCTATTATTGCAAGGCGGAGGTGGAGACGGGTAGTCTATTGGAGGTGGTGGAGGAGATCTACAGTTTATTGGTAGAGGTGGAGGTCGATTAAAGGGATGTGTAGTGGAAAAGTGAATAAAGATGGTGGGGGAGGATATTTATTATAGCATGGTGGAGGCAGAGGTATTAGTAGAGGAACGGGGGTTTTGATTGAAGGTGGTGGAGATGGAGATGGAGATATAGGTGGAGACAAAGACGAAGATGGAGATGGTCCATTGGTAGGTGTAGTCAATAGTGGTGATAGCCATGGAGATGGTCCATCGATAGGTGTAATTAATGGTGGTAGTGGCAATGGAGATGGAGACGGATATGGTACATCAGTAGGTGTAATCAATGGTGGTGATGGCAACAGAGATGGAGACGGTCCATCGGTACGTGTAATCAATAGTGGTGATGGAGATGGAGATAGTCCATCGATAGGTGCAATTAATGGTGGGGATGGCAACGGAAATAGAGATGGACATGGTCCATTAGTAGGTGCAATTAATGGTGGTGATGGCAACGAAGATGGAGATAGAGATGGTCCATCGATAGGTGCAATCAATAGTGGTGATGGTAACGAAGATGGAGATGGAGATGGTTTATCGGTAGGTTCAATCAATGGTGGTGATGGCAATGGAGATGGAATGGTCCATTGATAGGTGCAATCAATGGTGGTGATGGCAACGGAGTTGGTCCATCAGTAGGTGCAATCAATGGTGATGATGGCAACGGAGATGGAGTTATGGAGATGGTCCATTGGTAGGTTTAATCAATGGTTGTGATGGCAATGGAGATGAAGATGGAGATGGTCCATCGGTAGATGCAATCAATGGTGGTGATGGCAACAGAGATGGAGATGGAGATGGTCCATCGACAGATATAGTCAATGGGGGTGATGACGATGGAGATGGAGATGGAAGTGGTGGTGGATTATGGTAATATAGTGGCGGTGGAGATATAGTAGGTGGTGGTGGAGGATTATGGTAATAAGGTGGTGGTGGATATGAAGAAGGTGGTGATGGAGGATTATGGTAATAAGGTCGCGGTGGAGATGGAGAAGGCAATGGTGGAGATTCATAATGATATGTTGGAGGAGGAGAAAGGATTGGTGGTGGTGGTGGTGGTGGTTGATGATGGTAATAATTTTGCGGGGGAGGTGGAGAGGGCGGTGGTGGAAATTTGTAATAATGTGGAGGAGGTGGTGATAGTGATGGAGGTGGAGGTGATTTATAATAGTGATGACGTCGCGGAGGCAGTGGTGGAGGTGATTTATAGTAGTGATGACGTTGCGGAGGCGGTGGTGGAGGTGATTTATAATAGTGATGACGTCGTGGAGGAGGTGGCAGAGGTGATTTATAATTGTAATGATGTCGTGGAGGAAGCGGTGGAGGCGATTTATAGTAGTAACGACGTCGTGGAGGAGGAGGCGGGGGTGATTTATAATAGTAACGACGTCGTGGAGGAGGTGGTGGAGGCGATTGTGGCCTATAACTGTATGAGAAAGATGATGAATCATCAATATGGGGTTTATAATCAGCCGCTACACTAATGACTATCAAGCAAAAGGCAAAAGCATAAACAAGAAGAGGCCATTGCCTCTACTTTGATGGTGTTCCCTAGGGGTGTACATCACCAGGTTGGTTTGGATTTTTTAAAAACCAAATCAAACCATTTGTATCGGGTTAAACAATATATAAACCAAACCAAACCAATAATAGTCGGATTTTTTCAATTTCGGGTTGGTTCGGGTTATTCAATTTTCTTGGGTTATTCGGGTTTTCTCGGGTTTTTTGATAAAGACTAAAGAGCTTGTGTTCTTTTAGTGATTTAAAAAAAACGTTGAACACTAACATTATTTTTCATCCTAGAAAAGCATTATGTAGTTTCTTTTGGCATTGCAAGCCCATGAGTTCATTAGGCAATTCTCCATTCTATTTGGAACACAAATTCTCAAAAAATTACTACTATTACTATTTTGGACAAAAATCATAAAATAGTATCAATAATCAAGAGTGATTCATTAACATTCGAGAAATTCATGAAAGTAACATAGTGGCTTAAACAATTTGCATAGTCAAAATATTGTCGTCAAAAGTTAATACAAGTTATTTACATTCAAATCTTTAAATTCTACACCATCATCACTTACAACCTAGGACCTTGTACCTAGAGGAACAAAACATTTTTGAAGTGAGATCTTCTATACATATTTTCCAAAAACCATAGCCTGCATCTGCAAAGTAGACAATATAAATCAATTAAGTTGATTAGCAATGGATTAACTAAGTTGATGTTTAGTCCTTAGTTCTTATTGCTATTTAAAGCAAATAGTAATTTGGTAATTAACAATCACAAAAGAATGAACTAATACCTTTGTTCCATGTAGTGAAATTAAAGTACATCAACTAGCTAATCAATCCTCAAAGGTGAGTCGGGGTATTCTGAAAGAATTGAAACAAATTGAATACTAAATAACATTCAAAAGCAGAATCATTTTTAATAACAATTTGAATATATAAAGTTACCTTCTTCAATTTCCTCAATTTTCTGGACTTCCTCTAATATATCTTCAAGCTTGCATTCTTTAGAAGGCGATCGTAGCCATTGTTGAGTGCAAATAAGTGCTTCTACCGTTTTTGGAGATAAAGAACTTCGATAACTATCAAGAATTCGACCACCTGTACTAAAAGATGACTCAGATGCAACAGTAGAAATAGGAATAGAAAGGATATCCCTAGCAATTTTCGCTACAATTGGGTTTCTACTAGATGAAACTTTCCACCAACTCAAAATATTAAAATCATTGATCTTCACTATATCATCTTTCAAGTATATTTCCAGATCAGATTTTTTTACAACAAATCCCTCCTTTTTCATGTGTTTCTCCCACTGAGATTGCAACAAATCACTAGATTCACCCATCACACAATTATCATTTTCAATAGTTTCATTAGGACCTTCAGAGCAAGAACAATTGTAGTGATTATATAAGAGATTCAAAACATCTCTCACATCTTGAGACTTTAATCTTCCCATCAAAGAGCCATATGCAATAGAAAGAATATACTCTACATATTGCATCTTGTATCTAGGATCCAACACAACAGCAACCATCAGTAACATATTCATACTCTCAAACTTACCCCAATATTTATCCATCTTGGATTTCATTTTTTTTGCCATATCAACCAAAATGAGATCATCATGTTTAGTATACTTGATAATATCATTTCGGAGATTGAAAAAATCATGAAAGAAAGAGTGAGAAGTAGAATATAAGCTGCCCGAAAATTTTAAAGTTGCCTGATAGAAAATATGAAGAAACTTCACAAAAGCTTTCACATTCTTCCAATCATCTGTTGATGGATTTTTTGTTGTTGTATTTATTTCTCGACATTGCTTTTGATAATTCTGGTCATCCACATACATTCTTGTAAAAGCTTTTTCAAATTTCAAAGCTTTATCCAACATTGTGTATGTCGAGTTCCATCTAGTCTCAACATCCAGACTTACAAGACCACGGGTGTCAATCTTAACTTTCTCAACAACGGACTTAAAAGTAGCAAATCTTGAAGAAGAAGACTTGACATATTTTATAGCACTTCTTATATGAGAAATAGGCTCAATTTGTTCATCCAACCCCTCTTTTACAATCAAGTTTAAAATATGAGCATTACATCTAACATGTAAAAACTGATTTTCAAACATTACCCCTTTCCAATCTTCAATACGCCCCTTTAAACTCTTAATGGCAGCATCATTTGCGGTTGCATTATCCAAGGTCACTGTAAACAAGTTCTCAATGCCCCAACCTAATAAGCAATCCTCAATCCCCTTGGCAATAGTCTCACCTTTGTGATCTGGTGTTTGAAAAAAAATTAAGAATTCTCTTTTGTAGATTCCATTGATCATCAATCCAATGTGCAGTGACGACCATATAAGTATAATTTTGGATTGACGTCCATGTATCACTGGTAAGACAAATACGTTGGTTTTTTATAAGCTCCTTAAGCTTTTCTTTCTCTTCTTGATAAATCCTTAGACAATGTCGAGCAGCAGTTACACGAGAAGGTACTTCAAAATTTGGAAAGGCTTTAGCCATTAATTTTTTGAATCCTTCTCCCTCAACAGCTCAAAACGGTTGTTCATCAATAATTATAAATTCGGCAATTGCTCTCTTAATATCATCCATATAAACCACCCTTTTTTCAGTAGAACCACTTTCTGGCCAACCTCTTTTGATAGGTTTTAATGTTGTTTGCCTCTTATTGGACTTAAATGGAGACTTGAGACGTTTCACATTTAAATGATTCTATAATGTAGTCGTCCCATTGACACTGTCGGCAGCAAATGTTTTAGTACAATAAATACATTTTGCCCTACATTTACCTCCTTTAACAATAAACTTGGAGAAATGATTTCAAATTTGAGATGTTTCTCTACCAGTAGTTCCAGAGTTAGGAGCGATCGGAGGAGTTGCTCTTTTTTGCTTCTTAGGAGGTCTGCGTCGATGTGGAGATATTTTACCTTGTTGTTGAGATATTGTCGATATAGTTGAAGGAATATTAATAATCATCTCTACATCCGTTACAGAAGGTGTAGTTTCCATCCAAAAAGAAAATTACTGCACATACATAACAATAATTATTAGTATTCTGATACAAGATTGTGTTTCAACAAAACTTCCATTCAAGTATTGTTCACAAGAATTAGAAGTATATTTCACTTTGAAACCAAAACAGATACAAATATAGGAGTACAAAATATTTGGTTAGAAAAGTTTGATGTATAACTGGCTATTGCTATCAAAATCTAATAGTCTCTTAATTTTTTATCTCTATCACTTGTTTTTCCTTATCTCTGCGGATCATCACGATGTTTACAGTACAAAAACCTCCATACAAATGGAACCAAAAGCAATGAGTGGAACACTTGCCCCTTTTTCATTGCATTGAAACAACATAAGTAAAGAGAGAAAAGTGAAACTTAGATACAAAAAAAATTATCATCATCTTATTGCTAAGCTTAACACACCATAGATATGGACACCAAGATATATAATTTTTAGGTTTATATCTATGATTCAACCATCCAAAATTGTGATGTTGTTGACAATGGCAATACAAGAAAAATATCTAAAAATGAGTTAGTAGCAATTACTTACCTAGATTAAGATGAGTTGATGATGATTTGAACTAGAATCGAAAAGATGAGCTCAATATATGCCCTAATAGCTGAGTGAAACCTAACAGTGACTATGCTTTTGAAGTGAAGAGCTGCTGACCCAAATCCTAATGACCTTTGTTAAATGAGATAGAGAATATTATATAGGGTTGTATAATTTATTTGGGCTTTTGTTTATTTCTAAAAATAACAAGTGGGCTCAAGTCAACTATGTAGCCCAAGTCCACTAATATTAAACATAAAATTGTGAGAAAGATTAAGAAAAATATATAAATTATATATTAATAAACATTTTTTTTATAAAATAAAATTAAAAATAAATATATATAATGTCGGGTTGGTTTGGTCTCGGGTTGACTTTTTTTTAGTTAAAACCAAACCAAACCAATTATAGTCGGGTTTTTTTTTTCAATACCAAACCAAGTCAAACCAAACCACTAGTCGGGTTTTTTTTTCGGTTTGACTCGGTTCACAGTTTGGTTCGATTTGCGGTTCGGTTTTGTTCACCCCTAGTGTTCCCATATTGGAACTAAATTAGTTTGTTGTTCTTGCAACATTGGTGGAAGAATTAGCTCTTTATATAGTAAGACCCAAAGAATTGATAAAGACAAGTTTTTTTTTTTCTGTAAAAAAAAAAAAAAACTGGCTCAAAACATTTAGAAAAACAAGTACAAACTGGCCAAATGATCTTTGAAAAAAAAACACACTAAGCATATAGAATCTCATCTTAATTATTATGAAATAGATTCCTGCTAAACTATGGGTTTAGTTCATGGTAGACCATGAGTTAGTCAAGATCAAGATCATGTATCATTCTTTTGTATTTGCATTTTACATATATGAATTTGTTTTTTTCAAAATTTAAGTTATAGCTCCAAATTCTTGAAATATTTTGACTTTTGGTTATCTTTTGTAAATTGGATTTCTTCGTCATACATGAGAATTTTTTCGTCAAGAGAAAAAATAGAGGAAACCAACCAAACAAATGATTGCAACTAACGCGGTGCTATTTTTATTTTATTTAGTGTATGCCATCTTGAATTTGTTTTTTTTTTTTTTGTCCGATGTTCGATATGTGTTCAAAACTCGAACTCGAGACCTTAAATTAAGGGAGGAGAAACTCTATCCATTGCACTACATCTTGAATTGGTTCTTGTCTATACACTATTATTCTAAAATCTATCCAAGACACAATTTTGTTTAAACTTTATTTTTCAATTCGAAAATGACATTAGAAATAAGGAAAAACTACTTAATTACACAAATATTGTAACCATGCATAAGTATGAATCCACTATATAATTTGAAAAAATTACATATTGTCTCTCACTAATTTTATAATTCCGTACTAGATTGATACAACATTCTTTCATATTTCAAGTCAAATACATGTATCAAAGACACTAGATGCATTTTGAAATACAAGTACACAGGGAGAGAGCCGAGCGAGAGAATCAACATATATCTTTTGATACTAGATACATTCTAAAATACATATAACATAGGGATAAAGGAGAGCGAGAGAGTAAGTGTGCATCCTAGATACATGTGAATCATGATTAGATATGGTGTATCGAGAATAAATTACACCTAATTTAACATGCATGCATCCGAATTGAAATACATGTTATGAGTTTACCATTTATATGTATCTGACAAAATAAATATGATGTAGAATGTAATTTGGAAAACTAAAAAAGAAACATAGTTAGGCCCTAATCTTGTGAATTTTGTATTGTTTTCTCTAGAAATAATATTTGCTTCTTAGGTGTTTCATTGATTCAGGGTGTGTACCGTTTAATGGAAAATATTTTCTATTCTTTTTTTAATATTTTCATGTTCGATTGATAAAAAATTTTGAAAACATTATTTTCTAGGATATTAATTTTTTTAATTAAAAAAATAACTTCTCTAATAAAAGTTGAGAAAACAAGTTCCACCAGTGTTGTTCCACATTGCTTGTGCCCCTCCTCACTCTCTTAACACACCTTATTTTCATTCCAAATCCACTATTCCCTATCCCCCACCCCATTTTTTATTTAGATTATACACCGATTATTTAATGATAATTTGTTTTTAATTACATACTGAATACAAGTAAATAAATAAAAAAATCACTTATTTGAGGAATTTCAATTCCTACATAATTAGTTATGGAGGAATTTATGAATATGAGTATTGTTTATTTGAAAAAATGATACAATTGAATTTATTCTGAGGTTAAGCACATATAGATTGATTTCAATTATAAATTAGAGATTTATTAGATTAGAGATTCCGGTGTGAATATTATTCTTTGTGGATCTGCCTTAGAAGAGAAACTAATGAAAAGAAAAAAAAATAGAATGTTAATATAATGCCTTGTATATCAAAAATCCATCTTTTATAAATGAATAACTTAATTATTTATAAGCGACAAATAGAATACTTCAACCAACGAAAATGTTTTGTGTTGTCTTTTTAGCACACATAAGTGTACGTAATCGCAAGTAATAAGTGAATACTTGTAAAATTTGATCTATCGATTTCATAACAACTTAATTACTGAAAAGCTGTCACTTTCCTTATTTTACTTATTAGAATTAGTGTTGTTCGGTTTTAGATGTTTATTTTGATGATTTATTCTATTTATGAATTCGACAAAAAAAATAATAGTAAAGAAGATTGAGTAGCAAAAGTTGTTCACAGAGATTAAGACATTTAGTTGTGTCGGTCGTTTGTGTAATTCTATCCCATCTAAATTATATATGTAAGATATTTAATGATTGTTGAATCACAGAATTGATAATATGTTCACGGTCTCTCTAGCCTTTTAACATTTTGTCCAAATCGACATGATCACACCTACATCATTGAGCATGCATGGATGTGGTAATTAAGGATTTTTCAAAAATATGTACTTTTGGTGATAAGCAACTAATCAATTAAAAAGGCATGGCTAAATAATAATTAGTGTTTGATCGAATTTATAAAAGTATTTTTAATATTTTTTAAAAGTGCTTTTTAAAATGATCTTTCAGGCAGAAACTATTTTTAAAATTTTTAAAAAAACTTCTGCTACTCTTAAAAATTACTTATTTTCTTTTAAAAGCTTGATTAACTATTTTTATTTTTTAAAAATAAATATTTTTTTACTTTTTAAAACCTTGATGAACAAGCTAGCATTAAGTTCATGTAAAATTAATTAAGTGTCCTTACATTATAATGATGTCTTAATACATTTAGTGTCAACTATTGGATATCCAAAAAGGGATACTATACTTTTTGCCAATAAAATGGTAATTGAAGTCGTAACTATAATAATGGATATAAAAATATGTAAATATTGTAACTATTATAATTAGGAGGGTCAGATATGTAAATTGAGGCTGATATGAAAAGTCGAAATCGGATTAAATTAAAATGAATAAAATATTTAATTTGGTCTTATTTAACACATAAAAAATTGATTATTTGATCACTATTCATGTTATTTATGATTTCAAAAATAATTAGGTAAAAACATAAAATAAAAATCAAAATAAGTTTAAACCAATGTTGTGATTAGGTGGGGCGTTTTACTTAGCATAGGGCGAGACGTAAGCCTCGAGGCGTAAGCCCTATGAATCTTTAAATTTTTAATTTACAATATATAGTATAATAATATAATAACACAAAATTATAAAAATGCATCAATAGTTTAAAATAATTACAATCATGATCAAGGAAACTCATAGAAAATAAAACTTCTAACATTATTATACAAGTAATATCTTAACTTTCTAATAATAAAAGAATCATTATTTCTAAATATATATATATATATATATATTATCATACTATACAACTTACCTCCTAAAAGAAAATAATCAAAAAAAGCTTATTATTATTATAATTAAAACATCACCCCACCATGAATAAGAATAAAAATAAAATTACATTTAAATAGCTAAATAAAATATGAAAATTTTGAGGATATGACAAAAACATAAAGATAAATGATAAGTGAAAAAGTAAAATTTCGCTATGTATTTTTAAAAGAAATGTCCTCACAGTGTTACCAAATAGTTAATATGTGATACTACAATTTGTTATTTGAGTTATTCTCAAAAATTTTATCTCTATTGATTAAAAACTATTAAGTATCATTCATTTATTCAAGAATTATGAGAGTCAACAATGTTAACTAAAAAATTTAATTAACACATAATTTGTGTAAGATCTATTAGGTATGCCCTGAACGTTGGACGTGCCTAGGGCATACAATCAGACGCCTAAAGTGTAAGTCTTACAGAACTAAGTCCCACACTTAAATCTGAATGCGTTTTGCTAAAGCCCCACCTCAAGACGAGTCCCAAAACAAAACTCAACAAAGTCTTTTAAAACATTGATTTAAACTCTCAAATTCAAAAAGCAAGGAATTATTAAAAAAAAAAAAAAAAAAAAAAAAAAAAAAAAAAAAAAAACAACAACAACAAGCGAAAGACAGATGAGTGTTGACAATATGGATATTCATATTTTCTGTCTAAATATCCATATTTAGTTGATAACATGGACGATATTCATATTTAATCCATTTTAAATAATTAGTTATCCGACTCATATTTAGTATTAATAAGTCTGAACGAAATGATTACATGTTTTTAAAACCATTTTATGAGCCTTAATTGGAACCATAGAAATCCAAAATTATGGTATTATCAATTACAAAGAGTTTACATCTTTCTATGAACAAAATTCTAAATTTAGATTTGAAATATATATGATATCAAATTAACAGGATCTCTGAAGATTGGTGGTAGTCCGGGCGGTCAACTTCAATCTAGTTTGTTAGCATCCAAATTCAAGAAATAAATATAAATTGAAATATATACAAATTTTAATATAGTTTTATGATTGTATGGAAGGATCTAATCATTTTACTCAAGCAAAGGGTCTATCAAGATTTAATACATATTTTTATTGAGCCTATGTGTCTAGCAGTTCTAACCTGGTATAGGCGCCCTTTTCAACTCATTAATGGGCTTAGAACCACGGCTGGCTAGATGGAGTCACAAAGACAAAGCCAATAAAAAAAGTATCGAATCTAACTATACCATCATCTTGGAACCAAATCAAGAAACCATATATAAAATTTATTTATATTTTGATAAAGTCTAGATCTTTCATTGTAGATATAAAAGAAAAGTTTAGTTATCCGACATAGATATGAATCTTTAGCCGGACATAGTCACAGCTCAGATTGGAGAAATACTAAAAGATGAATCAGAAATAAAATAATACATTATAACGATGGCCGACTCCAAGGCCTATGAGAGAACTTTACAAGTTTTACTTACTTTGGGTAAATATCCAATGAACTCAAAACTTTACAAATTGAGAGCTTTACAATTGGGGAGAGAAGTAGACAGAGAAGGGTTTCTAAGCTGCTCCCTAATGAAATGAAAAACAAAATTATTTATGGAAAAATAAAAAAAACATTCAGAATCTTTGTATAGTAATGTTGGGTCTCATTTATCCCTAAACAGTGTATCTACTATTGATCAACAATGTATCTACTGTTGATGATGGCTTTTTACTGTAGAGATGTCTTTACAGTTTGTCTTTTTCCTTTAATTTTTGGAGGAAATCCTCCACCTTTCTCAGAATATCTTCTGATGTAGTTGCTTCAACAGGTTGAGCGTCTTGGATATCATCGGTAACATCTTCGCTTGTTTCACTTTTCATAGAAGTGTCTGATTTCTCATATTGAGTGATGTTGAGAAGCAGACTCCTCTTGACTTCTTCCAAGTAGCAGTTGATCATTGCTTTTTTATCTCCATCTTGAACGGAGATTTTTCTGACAATATGCCTGACCGAGCTATCATCAATTATTCCATTTTGGGGAGTAATACCATATTCTTGGATCCTTTTTGAAATAAGATCCATCATTTCTTGCCCATATAACGTTTTTATTTTGGGATCCTTTTTCATTAATTTATCCCAAAAATTATTATAAAAAGTTTTGTATAAGCAAGGAATTTGTTCCTTGGTGAATCCCACTTCTGGGGTCCATTTGTGAATCCAAGGGCTAGAGAATTCAATGAAGAAATAAATCTGGTCTATTTTTTCCAGATAACATATATGATCTGTATTGTATAACTCATTAAGGTCTGGAGAAACTTTAACCCATTCCTTATATAATTTGAGAAATGGATCAGGTAATATTTTTATAGTTGGGTCATGGTATGATTACCAATTTAAAAATCAATTAGAAATTGGTCTGCAAATATCTTTGCACATACCTTTATAAACCATGTATGTTTGTGTCCATCATTATTATAATAGAAGACTTTATCAAAGGCCTGAACGTAGTCCCAGTATGTGAAACTCATGCAATTTTATTTAGGCTGATTTGTCTTTCTTTTATGGTGGAGATACCCCAATCTTCAACATATATAATTTGTTTAATTATCATTTTTGAGAAGTTATAATCTCAATGATTTTTTTCCCAGCAGGTTAGCAAGAGTTAAGCGTGGTAAAGATTGAACACGAAGTTTAATATCCTTTACCAAAGTGGTATGACTATCGGTCCAAGGTGATTTATGATCCTTTTTCAGCCTATCGTATAAAGGGGCCAAATCACGAGATAATTTTTTATAAAAAGGGGATATGTAATTTAAACTCTCTAAAAATCTTTGCAATTGAGTCCTATCAGTGATAACATCAGGAAATTTTGATGCAAAGTCGATTGATCTTTGAATTGGGGTAACTTTTCCTCGACAAATATGATGTCCTAGAAATCAAACATCAATTTGGAATATATTCATTTTTGGTTTAGAAATGACCAAACCATTTTATATAACAATTTTCTTAAAGATATCAAGATGCCTAATATGCATTTCAAACGTTTTTGAGAATACTAAAATATCATCAATATAAACAATGATAAAATTCAAATATGGATTGAAAATATCATTCATGATTTTCTTAAATTTAGATGGAACATTTTTCAGACCGAATGACATAACATTCCATTCATATTGTCCAAATGGGACATTAAAAGTTGTATAATAAGCATGCTCTTTAAATATTTGGATCTGCCAATATCCTGATTTTAAATCAAATTTTGAAAAATATTGGCATCATATAATCTAGACATAAATCTCTTTTGTTGGGAATAGGATACCTAATCCATTTTAAGTATTTATTTAAAGGTTTATAATTGATAACCAATCTAGGGATGCAATGTTCCCTTTCGGTAGCATTATTAACATAAAATGCAGTACAAGACCAAGGTGACTTTGAAGGTTTTATCAAATCCTTTTGAAACAAATTATCAATTTCCTTTTTGCAAAATTCTACCAATTCGGTGTTCATCTGACAAGGACGTGATTTAGTAGGAATATCATTCTCAGAAAAATCATCTTCATAAGGAAGAGTAACAATATGCTTTTTCTGATTCCAAAAAGCAGTAGGATGATCGGCACAGATATCAGCTGCAATTTGTTCAGAAGTTAATTTTATTTTTCCTGTACTTTGGTGGATTTCAAAGTATCAAATATATTTATGCTAAACAATTCTAGTTGCAAAGAGTCAACATGCCTTTATTTCATATTAATCAAAGCATTAATATAACGAGAAATAGGTTTAGTGATAAAAGTGTAACTTACAGTAAAACCTTTAGCATTTATGCTAGTAAAAGGGTAAATAGCATTTATAAAAGAGGTTTCAAGTATAATTGGAGGGTATAACTAATTTTTAACCAAAAAAAAAGAAATGCGGAATGCAAACTTTATTTTGGCAAATGCGAGTATTAGGTAATTTATACTTTATATCTAAAGCATGTTCAGAAGCAGATTTAACCATGTGAGTTACTTTTTCACAATATTTAGTAGATACTAGAGCTTCTTGAATACAACCAACTTCGGCTCCACTATCAATCATAGCAATATCAGTTATTGAAAAATTATTATCAATCAATATGGTGCATTTAACATACCATTTATGAGCAGTAACAATTTGCATCATTCCTAAAAATATACCTTGTCTAGGATTAAGATTAAAAGGTTTTGCAAGAGTATTTTCTTCAACAATGTTTTTACCTTTGTTATAAACAGTTTCTATTTGAGTAAGACTATGATCACAAATCATTTGATTTTGTTTAAGAGATTTAATCTCATTTTTCAAATTTTCAATTTCATTTTTCAAGTCATCAAAGGAAGAATCTCTTGTAGGAGTAGTTTGCTTATTAAGTCTGTTATTAATTTCAGACAATGAATAAGGTGCAGCATATTCAAATTCAAAATCAATTTTTTGTTTTTCTGAATTTGTTGAAGAACTTGAACTGGCATTATTATTTGCAGTCAAATGAATAATTTTTTCTCGAAGATCATTATCAGTGACCTCCTTTAAAAGTTCTATCATATTATCAGAAGTAATAGTATTTATATTTAAATCTTATTGAGATTGTAATTTATAAAATTCATCATTTTCACAAGAACAAATGTCACCATGACAAGAATTGCAAACATTCATTTTATCATGCTGATTACTATCAGATATATCAAGCAAATCAACTTCTTCTTCAAAACCTGAATCAGAATCGTAATCAGACTCAAAACCAAAAGTTTATAAGAAACTATAAACCTTATCATGAACTTCTCATCAAGTTCAAGGTATTCAGCTTTTCAAGCTTATAGTTCGGCGCTATATGACTGAAATTTCCACATCTATAGCACTTGATTTTAGCGAGATCTCGCTTGGACCTATTCTTGATATATCTATTAGACTTACGAAAGATTTTTCTAGTGTCGCGTTCTTCCTTATATCTATATATAGACCTCTTTTTCCTATAGGGTTTATCAGGATTGGAGTATCTAGAATCTCTATGTTTCTTCTTCTTGCTATTAGCAGAAGTATCAGGTAAATCGAACTGGATACAAAAGTCTCCTAGTTTAGATCTTTCGTTAAGCTTATCCATCTTAAGATGTCTAGATAACTTCAATTCATTGCACAAATTTATTGAGACAAATGCATCTAATAATATTATATTATATTATATTATATTATATTATATTATATTATATTGATGGTACATTTAAGCCTTTTCCCATTATATTATATATCTTTAACCAATTAAATATAAAATTTTAGATCTTTTATGACCTTATATTTTTTAATTATTAACCCTAATGTGATTAAACATGTCAATATTTGGGTATTTTTTTCGACGTTTTTCAAACATTTTTTTTACTAATATATTTAATAAACATTTATGTAATGTTGTTAATTGAATATATAAAGCAAATTCTAACTTTGTTTTAACTACATGGTAATCATCCAATACTCCATTGAAAAGTAATGAGGCAATATTTATATAAAGTGTTCATCAATCTGGTCATAACTTCACGATAAAAGGCTACAAGTGTTTCCTCTAGCCTCTGCTCTTTCTATTTTTTTTAAAAAATATTAAATATGTTAACAAATGCATTCATTCCTTTTCTTTTTTTATACACAAAATCATTCAATTAATTTTTTTTATACTTTTATTTATAACAACTGAATGAAATTTAAAACATCAAATTCTAGTAAACATATATAATATCATCTCATTATAACAATCATAAGTTCTCTTGACAATAATATAATTAATTAATTCAACATGACTAAATTTAACATAATTTTTTATATATCACTACTCACCATAATATAATTTTTTGACATCGCAGTTATATACTTGAAATTTCCTTCTAAAGTATAATCGATAATAAATCAAATTATTCTCGTAAAAATATTTAGAGTGAGGATCAGATTGCCATGTGCTTAAAAAAATAAATTAGAAGGCTAAGATCGTTTTTACATTTCCAGAATTCATTTTATATTTACTAATTATTTATTGTTCATTGTCAAAAAAACATGTTAGTTTATTAAAATAAAAAGAATTTAGGGAAGATAGAATGGGTTCACGAGGGTATTTATAGTAAGATAGCAAAAATTTTAGTTCCATAATTTATATTTTTATTTTTTGAATAATATTATATTATTATCATATTAAATTTATTAATTCAACATGATTAAATTTAATATAGTGTTGTACGATAAGTTGGTGACCGTAGACTTGCATTAAATTATATATTTGTACTAACACTAATATACTATTTTAATTTATAAACATTTTTTTGTTCTAATCCAACTTATAATTATATTATAAGTCTTTATATTCTCAAACCAATTAAATTTAAAACTTTAGATCTTTTATGAACTTATATTTTATCATTATTATTCGTAATGTGATTAACCATTTCAATATTTGGATATTTTTTTGGACGTGTTTCAAACATTTTTTACTATCATATTTAATAAACATTTATTTAATCTTAATTGAGTTATGAAAAAAATATAAAGCAAATCTCAGCCTTTTAATTTTGTTATAAGCACGTGGCAATCATTCAATACTCCATTGAAAAGTAATTAGGCTAATTGTACTGGAGTTAATCCTCATTATTAGTGTATCTTTTATGGATCCCTTCTATTGATTAGGTTCTAATATGGAATTAACAGGCAAGGAGTTAGGTTTTTGTTTACTTTTACTTGTTTTAGTTTGAGACTAGTATAAATCTAGCTAATAGTAGTTCAGGGAACTATTATTAGAAGCTCTATATATGTGTATTAATCATTTTTCATAAGCATAATTAGGCACGTGGCAATCATTCAATACTCCATTGAAAAGTAATTAGGCTAATTGTACTGGAGTTAATCCTCATTATTAGTGTATCTTTTATGGATCCCTTCTATTGATTAGGTTCCAATGATGGAATTAACAGGCAAGGAGTTAGGTTTTTGTTTACTTTTACTTGTTTTAGTTTGAGACTAGTATAAATCTAGCTAATAGTAGTTCAGGGAACTATTATTAGAAGCTCTATATATGTGTATTAATCATTTTTCATAAGCATAATTAGGCACGTGGCAATCATTCAATACTCCATTGAAAAGTAATTAGGCTAATTGTACTGGAGTTAATCCTCATTATTAGTGTATCTTTTATGGATCCCTTCTATTGATTAGGTTCTAATGATGGAATTAACAGGCAAGGAGTTAGGTTTTTGTTTACTTTTACTTGTTTTAGTTTGAGACTAGTATAAATCTAGCTAATAGTAGTTCAGGGAACTATTATTAGAAGCTCTATATATGTGTATTAATCATTTTTCATAAGCATAATTAGGCATGTTTTATATATATATATATATATATATATATGGGAAAATTTTCTTGTTTAAGAGGCAAAATTCATGAGCTATCTCTATAGGGTGTTTTTACATTTTGTACAAAACTCGAACAATTTAAAGTTACAATCACTTTTGTACACTTAGGGGTCATTTGGTAGAGTATATTAGCAAAAATAATGCATGTGTATAACAACTTGTTCCCATCGTTAGGGAAAAGCCAATGAAAAAAGAATTTGGGCCAGAAAACTTTTGAGTAGCAACTTGGAAATTCCTAGCCTAGTCCAGATTTGGACGAAATTTGAGTCATGTAAGGTCTAGGGAAATCTGATAATGAATGAAAGATTTAATAATGAATTTGACGACATGAGTGGATAGCCAAGACGTTAAGGAACCCCTACGACTTTACGGAATCGAATTCGGGCGAGTAGAACTCCCGAAACTGATCTTAGCATGAACATGTTGTTTTTGAACATCAAGGGTTGAAGGTGTGTTGTGATATAGGGACTTGGAACTCAAATTCTGAGGTTCTGTCTCCGTGTTAGCTGCCAGGGTGGGATTTATCCCGCTAGGGCGGGGCCAGTGTGGTGGGATAGGGTCCGCTGTAGCGGGCCAGTACGACTTAAGTCAGGGAAAAACCCTAATTTCATTATTTTTCTACAGTTTTCGTTCTTAAGAGTTAGGAGATGACCTATGACAAATTATTGACAGTTTTCCATGATTTTGGTGCTTAAGGCAAGGATTTTACTCCCCTAATCCGTTTTTCGATCCGTACAACTTAGATTCGTGGGTAATTATCGTTGGGGAAGGGTTTTGGCCTAAATTTGATGGTGGGAAAAAGCTCTAGCTGCACCATAGGATCATGGGTAATTATGCACTTGTTATAATTGTGAAGAACCTAGGCATATAAGGAGAGATTATCCCCACTCGCACATGTTTGACCCCGCGCAGCAATAGACTAGAGTAGTGGTACCCGCACGCAACAGTAATAAGTAGAGGGCACAAGGTGGGCGAGAAGGAAATCAACGAGGCCGTGGAGGCCGATGAAATGGTAATGCAGGTAGAGGAGCAGTGCAGCCAAGCAAGGAGGTCGCCTGTCAAGATGATAAGGCTCAGTGTTATGCCTTTCCGAGTAAGAGCGAGGTAGAGTGTTCTGACGCAGTGATTATAGGTACAATTCTTGTATGTGACCGGATGTCTACTATTTTGCTTGATTCGGGGTCTACTTATTCATATGTTTGAGTTCAGTTTGCCTTAGGATTTGATGTGGTTTGTGATGTACTTGATATCCCTATCCATGTTTCTACCCCAGTTGGAGAGTCTGTCATAGTCTCTCATTCTATCATGCTTGTCATATCTTGTTTATGGGTTTTTAGACTTGGGCTGATTTGATTATTTTGGATATGACTAACTTCGATATAATCTTAGGCATGACTTGGTTGTCCCCCTATTATGTTGTGCTTAATTGTAATACTAAGTTTGTTACTCTACAGATCTCGAGTAGGGAAAAGTTAGAGTGGGAAGGGGTGTACAAGCCTAAGCCAGCTAAGGTTATATCCTCCATTCAGGCTAGGAAACTAGTGGGGCAGGGTTGTTTGGCATATTTGGCCCATATTTAGAATATTGAGGTCGAGTCTCCCTCTATTGAGTCTATTCCTGTGGTGTCAGAATTTAGAGCAGTGTTTTCTACCGATTTACTTGGTATGCCTTTGGATAGAGATATAGATTTCTGCATTGACTTGGAACCTGGTACCTGCCCCATCTCTATTCCTCCTTATCGCATGGCTCCGACGGAGTTGAGGGAGCTTAAGACTCAAATTCAGGAGCTTCTTCATAAAGGTTTCATCTGTCCTAGTGCTTCCCCATGGGGAGCTCTTGTTTGTTAAGAAAACAAATGGTAGTATGAGGGTGTGCATAGACTATCGCCAATTGAATAGGGTCACCATTCGGAATAAGTATCCATTACCTCGGATAAATGATCTTTTCGACCAGTTGCAGGGTGCATTAGTTTTCTCTAAGATTGATCCAAGGTCTGGTTATCATCTGTTAAAGATTAGGCCTGAGGATATACCAAAAACGGCATTCAAGACCCGATATGGGCACTACGAGTTTTTGTGATGTCGTTTAGGTTGACAAATGTGTCTGCATCTTTCATAAGGTTGATAAATGGTGTGTTCAAACCATTTCTGGATTTGTTTGTTATTATTTTTATTAATGACATTTTAGTTTATTTGAAGAGTGAGGAAGAACATGTTGACCATCTTCGTATAGTTTTGGAGGTCCTTAGGAGACAAAAGTTATATGCTAAATTTTTCAAGTATGAGTTTTGGTTGACTTCAGTTGCCTTTTTGGGGCATGTGGTTTCAAGGGAAGGGGTAATGGTGGATCCCCAAAAGATTGAAGCGGTTAAGAGCTGGATTCGGCCTAGTTTTGTGACTGAAATTAGGAATTTTATATGGCTCGCTAGCTATTATCATCGATTTGTGAAGAACTTTGCTTCCATTGCCACATATGTGACAAGGTTGACCAAAAAAGAGGTACCTTTTGAGTGACTGACAAGTGTGAAGAGAGCTTCCAAAAGCTCTAGACTCTTCTGACCACATTACCTATTTTGGCACTAACGGTGGAAGGTAAAGATTTTATTGTTTATTGTGATGCTTCACATTCGGGTTTAAATGTTGTGTTGATGCAGGATAAGAGTGTCATAGCTTATGCATTGCGGCAGTTGAAAGTGCATGAGCGGAATTACCCAACACATGATTTGAAGTTGGTAGCGGTAGTGTTTGATCTCAATATCTGGCGGCATTACCTTTATGGTGTCAAGTGTGAGGTATTTACTGACCACCGTAGCCTACAACATGTATTCACTCAAAAGGACCTAAATCTGAGATAACATAGGTGGATAGAGTGACTCAAGGATTATGATGTCACTATCCAGTATCATCTGGGTTAGGCTAACATGGTGGCAGACGTATTAAGTTGGAAGACGGTGAGTATGGGTAGTCTAGCTTGCTTGGTTGTATCCAAAGGACCTCTGGCCAAGAAGATTCAAACCTTGGAGTCTAAGTTCATGCAATTAGGCATCTCAGAGAAAGGAGGGGTGTTAGCTAGCATTGAGGTTAGACCCACGTTCATTGAGGAGATCAAGGCCAAGGTTGAGGATAAGAATTTGAATGAGCTTAGAAAGTAGATAGTGTCTGGTAAGACACAAGATATGGTTCTTGATATGGAAGGTGTGCTTAGTTTTAAGGGGAGAATTTATGTTCCTCGGTGGATGACTTAATCCAGAAAATGTTGACAGAATCATATGGTTTGTAGTATTCCATTCATCCGGGTGTGACCATGATGTGTCGAGATTTGAAATGACTTTATTGGTGGCCTGGCATGAAGAAAGACATAACTAAGTTTGTGGCTAAGTGCCAAAACTGCCAGCAGGTAAAATATGAGGATCAACGGCGTATGGGTTTGCTTAAGCAAATGCCAATTTCAGAATGGAAGTGGGAAAGGATAGCTATGGATTTCGTGGTTGGTTTCCCCAAGACTTTGGGGAAGTGTGATTCTATTTGGGTAGTGGTTGACAAATTGACTAAGTCAGCCTATTTTATTCTAGTAAGAATAATGCTTATTAGTCGGCTAAGACTTATGTGAAAGAGATAGTGAGGCTGCATAGGGTGCCCCTTTCTATCATCTCAGATCGTGGTATGCAGTTCACATCCAAGGTTTAGAGGAAATTGCATGATGAGTTGGGCACTCAACTCACTTTTAGCACAACTTTCCATCAACAGACGGACGGGTAGTCAGAGAGAACAATCCAAGTGTTAGAGGACATGTTGAGAGCATGTGTGATTAACTTTGGAAGGCATTGGGATAAGTTCCTACCGTTGTGTGAGTTCTCTTATAATAACAGTTACCACTCCAGCATTGACATGGCACTGTTTGAGGCATTTTATGGGAGGGGATGTAGATCACCCATAGGGTGGTTTGAGACTGGAGAAGTGAAACCTTTAGGGGGTAGATTTGGTGAAGGATGCCCAGGATAAGGTGAGAAGTATCCAAGCTAAGTTTTTAGCAGCCCAGAGTTGACAGAAAAGTATGCGGACCGTAAGGTAAGGGACATGACATTTCAGGCTGGTGAACACCTTTTTCTAAACGCATCACCCATAAAGGGGGTGATGAGATTCGGTAAGAAGGGCAAGCTTAGTCCTCGATACATTGATCCGTTTGAGGTTCTTGACTGTTTAGAGCCAGTGGCTTATAGGTTGGCTTTACCACCTAGCCTTTCTAGAGTCCATCCAATATTCCATGTGTCCATGTTGAAGAAATATCATGGCGACGGAGATTACATCATAAAGTTTGACTCAGTGTTGTTAGACAAGGACCTTCATTATTGTAGCAACCTACTCCCGTCGTTAGGGAAAACCCAATGGGGAAATAATTTAGGCCAAAAAACTTTTGAGTAGTAACTTGGAAATTCCTAGCCTAGTCCAGATTTGGACGAAATCTGAGTCATGTAAGGTCTAGGGAAATCTGTTAATAAATGAGATATTTAATAATGGATTTGATGACATGAGTTGATAGACAAGATGTTAAGGAACCCGTACGACTTTACGGAATCAAATTTGGACGAGTAGAACTCCTGAAATAGATCTTAGCATGAACGAGTATTTTTTTAACGTCAAGGATTGAAGGTGTGTTGTGAAATGGGGACTTGGAACTCAAATTTCGAGGTTCTATCTCCGTGTAAGCCGCTAGGGTGAGATTTATCCCGCCAGGGCGAAGTCGCTGTGGCGGAATAGAGTCTGCAGTAGCAGTCCAGTCGCGACTTAAGTCAGGGAAAAACCCTAATTTAGTTATTTTTCTGCAATCTTCGTTCTTAAGAGTTAGGAGATGACCCAGGAAGAATTCTTGACAGTTTTCCATGACTTTGGGTGCTAAAGGTAAGGATTTTACTCCCCTAATCCATTTTTTGATCTGTATAACTTAGATTCATGGGTAATTATCATTGGGGGAGGGTTTTGGCCTGAAGTTGATGGTGGGAATAAGCCCTAGTTGCACCTTAGGATAATGGGTTTGGTCTTGGGTTATTGGGTTTGCTATAATCCGGATAATTAGACCTTAATTAATTGATCTTTGCATTAGATTACTTGTTTGTACACCTAGAACAAGCGGAAAGAATTAGAAAAGGGAAGAATCAAGTGTCTTAGGAGGATTTAAGCTTGATTTTGAGGTAGGTGATGGTTTGATTTCCTGTTTGTGTGATGTATGTCAATTGATTGCTATATTGTATGCATGCGTGTATATGAATAGGGAAATGTGGAAACGAACCTAATAAAATGATTATGTGTGAACAATACATGCCATGAATCTGTTTACTTGATTGTATTATTTGAGTATTGTTCATTATGGATGTGATTGTGATTGTGGTTGTGCTATTTGGATCGGGTTTCATGTTTCGCACATACATTGGATTGGGTGTCACGTTTCGACACATACATTGGATCGGGTGTCACGTTCTGACACATGCATTGGATCGGGTGTCACGTTCTAACACACTAATAGTTTGGGTATGGGTTTCTTGAGAGAACTACTTATGATTTTTATGCTTATGTCTATTTGTCATTGATAATGAAAGATTGTATGTTGGTTTGAAATGATAACTGAACTGTATTCCGTATATGTGTGCTTACTATATTGTGATCGTTCTTTGTATATTGTGCTTATGGGAGTAGTTGCGTGATCCTCTCAGTACACTGTAGTTGTGTACTGATACTACACTTTCTTTTTCTTTGTTGAGTACAAGACATCTTCAGGCGGCTACTGACAGACCTCATTTAGGAGATCATTGATCGAGACCGAATTCAAAGGTGAGCCAGTTCTTCCAGGCTGCCATGAATTATCATTTTGTTTAGTCCATTATCTCCAGACTTAGACTAGTACTTTAGACATTCGCTTGTTCAGGTTCTAGGCGTTGTTTTCTGCAAATGTTTTGGTAATTGTTTTTGGCAACTTTCAGAGTTAATGGGGACTCCATTCTTTTTTAAGCCATTTAAACCTGTTTCTGTATCTTTAAATGTGTAGTGTTTTGGTTAGGGCTGCTTAATTTGGTTGTAGTAATGGTTCTCCCACCGGAGGGTTAGTGTGAGTGCCAATCACGACGGTCTAGGTCGTGACAATGTCTTAGCTATGTGTATTAGTAGTCCCTTGTTTGGTGCAGTTTTTCATGCTAAGTATAACTAATTCTTGCATTAGTTATACACTATATTGTGTATTGAGGAGGGTATTACTAATACAATGGATTTCTAGGTATTAGTAATGCAAATAAATTTAATACATGGATTAGCATGATTAAATACTCAATTACCCCTCAAAATCACTTTGACATCTTTTCCACCACAAGTGTGGAGGATATCTTTGTAATTAAATATCTATCTATGTATAATAGGAGAAGTAAAAAGTGACACATGTCAACACCACAAAAATTCAACAATTTTAAAAAATAAAAAATAATTTAAAATTCTTTTAAGTTAACCAAAAATAAATAAAAAAGAGTAATCAACTAAATAATTTCATGTTTCTGTTGAATATAATAATCTATCTATATATAATCTAACTATATATACTAGGAAAAGTAAAAAGTGACACATGCCAGCACCACTAAAATTCAACAATTTTAAAAATAAAAAATAATTCAAAATTCTTTTAAATTAACCAAAAATATATTTTTTTTAAAAAGTAACCAACTAAATAATTTTATGTCTCTTTTGAATATATTAATATAATAATAATTTGGATAACAATGAATTTGAATTGCATTCATTGTTAGTTTCCATGAAAATTGTTTTAAATTTGAATTATTTTTATTTTTTAATTATTAATTATCTATAATTATATTAAATAATAGTAAATAATAATTTTTAAAAAGAGGTGATAGCGCCTACGTGTCAGCGCCACAGTTAATCTCTATTTTTTAACTTTTAAAATATCAATTAATTAATTATTATTTATTTTTTATATTTTATCTGTATTATCTATCTATATATAATTAGAGAAGTACAAGTAACACAAGTCAGCACCACTAAAATTCAATAATTTTAAAAATAAAAAATAATTTAAAATTCTTTTAAATTAACCAAAAATAAATAAAAAAGAGTAACCAATTATTGACACCTAATTTTGACTCTCCTTTATTCTAATTCATTGTTTTTGAGCTTCTAATTTAATAACATATCAAATTATTTTTTTCACAATTATTTTTACTACGACAACTATTTATCTACTACAATTATATGTTTTATTATCGGAATTACTATTATCACTTTTTGCACCTTCTTTTCTTAAAAAAATATTTGTTGTCACTTTATTTCAAGTTTCGTACTTATTAAACTAATTATAAATCCTTATTTTATATTTGTATATTTTATATTAGCGTAAATTTGTAATATTGATATTCTTATTATGTAAATTATTAATTGTCATCTTTTAATATATATTTTAGTGAAAATTTTATAATTGACATGTATAGGACTAATAATTATAAGTTATGACATTATTCTTTATTTTTCAAGTTTTAACAATAAACAATTACAGGTTATAACATTTTACTAAATCAAAATTTAAAAAACATTAAAAATCAATTTGTTTTTTTTAAAAATAAATGAAAAACGGAAATTTAAGTAACAAAATATTTGAAAATATTAATGATAATTAATAGGAGACATAAAATTAGGAGACACATAATAAAAAGAATATGTGTTTTCCTTGTTTAGCTCAAGACAATTATTGACATTTTCTCTCACTGGTTAATTTTCTTTCTAACATATTTCTTTTGTTTCGTCACTTTCTCTATCTTCTCAATATTCTCTCTTGTTAGTCGTCACTTTCTTCAAAATCAAAACTTTTTATTCAATATTCGTCATTTTCTTGTCAAGATTAATAAAGCATGGTGGTAGATGAGATCCTTCAGGTTAGTGTTTTTTTAATTCTTTTTAATTGTTTTCTATTCAGTGAAAACACAATGAATTTGTGAATGAATAATTTCTAATTGTATATCAACAAAACATTAAAAACTGATATGAAAAAATGATATTGAACAAAAAAAATATAATTTCATTTTTTATGTATGCTGATTAGATATAGATTTCGTACAATACTTTTAATTGTGACATTTTTTTTTTAATTTATACTATTAGTTTTTGCTATGAACATTGAATTTGTTCATTCTTTGCATGAATTATTTTTCTTTTTTGGTATGACTCTAGTTTCAAAATTGACATAAAATCTATATGAAATTGGTATACTAGTTATATCAGACTTGAATGGAACTTGATAATGTTTTGGTACGAATCTGGTATGATTTAATATTTATTTTTGACATTATATTGGTATGAAATTGTGCATAATAATGGAATGAATTTGGTGTACTGTTTATTTAATAAAAGACAATTACTAGTTAGAAATGGTATGATTTTGATATTCTTTTTGGCATGAATACGGTATGAATTAGTGTTGACTTTTGGCATGGAATAGGTATAGGAAGTATGCATAAAAATTGTATGAAATTTGTATACTGATATAACGTATGTATTTGCACTTTTCTATCCTGTTTGTAGGGAGATAACAACTTGAATGCTAGAAGGGCTAGCTAATGTGAAATTCAAGAGATCTAAAATTACGTGCACAATATGTTGTCGGGAGGGACACAACAGGAAGACATATTCAAATTACCCTGTTGAAAAAAAGTCATAATTTATTTTTATTTTGATTTGGTTGTTTAATTGTGACAAACTCATGTTTTGATTTATTTTGCCTTTTAATTAATGAATTATAATTTCAAAAAATTTATTATGTGTACTACTTAATCCTTTGTGTATTCAGTGTTTTTTTAAATGTATAGCGAAAAATTTGGTAATGCAGATATGCAATTGGTATCGGCTAGAAAAATTAAGTCAAATTTAAGTATGAAAATAGTATCCATTTGGTATCCAACTAAAGTCCCACTGATTGAAAAAACATGTAATTGATATTTCAACTGAATTAGCCAACCTAAAACTAGTTAATGTTGTATCAAATTGGTATACACTTGGTATCAAACTGATATACCACTAGAAATTTTTTTAAAAAAATAATTGAGATTTCAATCGAATTAGCCAATCTAAGACTAGTTAATGCAATTTCTAATTGGTATTCATTTGGTATCCAACTGATATCCCATTGAAAGAATAGAAAAAACAAGACGTAATTGAGATTTCAACCAAATTAACTAATCTAAAACTACTTATTGTTGTATCCAATTGGTATCTATTTGGTATCCCATTGAAAAAAAAATAGAAAAACTAAGATGTAATTGAGATTTCAACCAAATTAGTCAACTTAAAACTAGTTAATATTGTATCCAATTGATATTCATCCGAAAAACTTAAGTGTAACTATGTATACATTTGTCCAATAAAAGGAATCTCAAAATATTTTAATTTTTACACTGTTTATGATGTGTTTTTCAAACTAAAAATCCAATATAAATCTGGCTAATGCTGATATCAAATTTGTATACACTTGGTATTTAACTTGAAAATTTAAGACAGGCTAAAAATAAAAATGTATGAAGTTGGCATCCAATTGCTATAAATCTGATAATGTAAAATAGTGCATATTATATATTCCTGTAAGAAACTGTAGCAAAAACAAATACATCATCTAAAGATTTAAAAAACATATAATAATTAAAAGTCTAAGCTACAATCAACTATCTCTAATTTGTTTTTCATGGTCTTGGTGTAGGATAATTGGCAGTATCCGGAGCATGTTCTTTTGCTATGCGGGGTCCATCAAATTTGCTAGCAACAATTCTAGTTACTTCACTTTCACTACTTGCGCCATCAACATTCCTGCTTCTTCCATATTGCCATAGGATTGTGGTGTACCTTTGACGATGGTACTTTGCATCGATATCAATGACACCCATATGAAAAAAAACTACATTGCTAATATATTCAGCAAATAGACATGTGTACATACCACAATCACTGAAACAACATTGAAGAAAAAATAATTTTGAAAAAGAAAATGAATTAATTATTATGAACAAATCACAAAAAGATAGGAATACATATAAATTTCATATAAATATTATCCCCATTTCACCAACTTTAATCAAAAAACCAATTTAAATATAACTGTGAAAAATTCATACCAGATTTATACAAACTTCATGCCAATGCAGAAACATATTAATACAAGATCATACCAACTACATAGTTTATCAATTTCATGTCAAAAATATACTCAATCTGATCATATACAACTTTATTGGGCTTTGTTTCTTCTTGGGAGTAGTAACACTCTTGTTCCCCGGATTTGCATTCCTGTTGGTCGACGGCATTTGAGTCAAGATGTTACAATATGGAGCCTCAATTTCAACATTAGAAACCCCTTCTAATGAATCTGGGACTCTTTCTAAGTGTATGTTGATGTTTTTTATTTTTCTACATGTTCTTTTGTCAACCTAAACTCTTGATTCTTTGTATTGTTTAGAAGATTTAACCTTCTTTTGAGTGTACAAAAAAGAAGAATGAAGATGACGAGAGAGAAAGATTTACTGTTTCTTCTTTTGAATGTACAAAGAAAAAGAATGATGATAGTGAGAGAGAAAGATCTACCATTTGAGTAAATGTTGAACGTGGGGATGGGGGTATTGATTTGGCGTGTGAGTGAGAAAGAAACGTGCTAGTGGAGGTGGGTGGTTGATATGTGAACAATAAAAGAATCCCTAAAAATGTGTAATATTACGTGTGAAGGGTAAAAAAACCACTAAAAAAGTGTAATAGATAATTACTATTGATTCTCTCTTATTAATTTTATTTATCTCACCTATTAATTAAAACATAATTATAAAAGACTAATTATTTAATAAAGTGAAATTAATTGATTTATAAATAAAAAATGATTTGTTTTAACTTGCAATTAAAATGTTATAAGTAGTAATATTTTAAAAGTAGATCTAAAACCTGTAATATTACTCTTTAAGTTGATGTATGGGGTGATTTTTCCTATATTGTATTAGTTATTAAGTTAGAAGTTTAAAATAATTTAAAAGCAGAGAGGAAGAAAAAATATCGGCCCAAAACCCCCAAATTAGACCAAAACATTTCAGCCAATTATTTTACATCAAAAGCGGCCCAAACAACAAGCCCAAGCCAACGTTTCATTCATCAGGCAAATGTTAAAGTCCTAGAACAAAATTAAGTCATTTTCCCCTTCTCTCGGAAAAATGAGCTAAAAATGTCTTATAAGTTTTCAATTAAAATAAAGGGACGAGTGGTCCCCCTTTATTTTTTCTCTATTTTTTTATTTTAATATTAATAAAAGGACTAAACTAATAATTTCTTTTGTAGTTGTCTCACAATTACTGAAGTTGTCTGGACAACTACTAAAGTTGTTTGGACAACTACTGAAATTGTCGGACGACTAAAGAAGTTGTCCCCATAACTATGACATTTGTTGGACAAAAGTGTAAAAGTTAAAAGTTTGGGACTATTGAGAAAATATCTTTTAACCTAATTAATACTATTTGTCACTTTTACCTAATTGACTAACTAGTTTGTCCCTTTTAATAGACCTTCCCTGTTCTTGTTGCGAAAGATAAGGCACTAACAAGAATGCCAAATAGGATAGCAGCGGAATAATACCCAAATCTAAACTTTTCCTTTCAATTTGAACCAGGAGAAGACAAACCAAATCAAGCAATAAGAAGAATGGACCGCAAGTATTCAACCAAACTACAACAATAAGATAAGAACAAGTCAATCACACAAGACACAACGAATTAACATGGAAAACCCTTCAATGTGAAGAGTAAAAAAACCACAGGATCAAAAGCACCACTATAAATACTAAGAGTTACAAAATTGTTCTCCAAAATTAGCCACAAAACAAGTGCCAAACAACGAGCAACAACAAATCAAGATTGCACCAAAATTAGAGAATTAAAGAAGAGATTTCACCCAAAATGCGCTACTATTCACGCCCTCAAATCAGAAGCTACAGACATCCAAATCCGATCTTCACCGTTGAATTGCAAGAACCAGATGCTTAGAACTTCCATTTCAAATTTGAGCACGATCCAACGG
Source organism: Solanum bulbocastanum (assembly GCA_037074985.1). Taxonomy (NCBI): domain Eukaryota; kingdom Viridiplantae; phylum Streptophyta; class Magnoliopsida; order Solanales; family Solanaceae; genus Solanum; species Solanum bulbocastanum. Next base: position 11,479,079 of record CM073597.1, on the reverse strand, counting down.
TTAACGAAGTAGAGAACTCTATCTGAAGCGGACTGCCTGAGCAGAAAATTTCTAGAAGCAAAAACGAGATTTTTCTCGTTTCCTCTCAATCTCTAAAACGAATCTCTCTTGATTTTTCTCTCTTGTGTTTCTAAAAAATAAGACCAAATAGCCACATAATATTTGGGTTATGGGCTAAAGTGGGCTGGTCCTAATAAAACTTTTATTTATCCACATAGGAAGGGAAAAAAAAATCCTAAACCCAACAATTCTCCCTCTCACAACTATGTGGAGGAGACCGCCATTCCGGCGATCATGTTGGAACCATTATCATTGGTATGGATCTTTTCATGTTCAAGCAACTTATAATCCAACACATCTCGAATCCAATGATACCTCACATCAATGTGTTTAGACCGACCATGAAATGTAGAATTTTTGCCAAGATAAATAGCACTTTGACTGTCGCAATAAAGCACATACCTCTCTTGAGCACAACCAAGTTCCCCCAAAACTCTCTTCATCCAGATCAACTCTTTGCAGGCTTCAATAGCATCAATAAGCTCAACCTCTGTAGTAGATAAAGCAACACATTTTTGCAACCTAGATTGCCAAGACACAACTCCCCCTGCAAAAGTAATCAAGTAGCCAGAAGTAGACTTACGAGTATCAACATCACCAGCCATGCCTGAATCAGTGTAACCACAAATAATAGGCTTCCCTGTACCAAAACACAAACTCAAACTAGAAGTGCCACAAAGATATCTCATAATCCACTTAACAACATTTCAATGCTCTCTTTCCGGATTAGAAAGAAAATAGCTCACAATACTAACAACATGAGCAATATCTGGTCTTGTACAGACCATTGCATACAACAAACTACCAACAACTGAAGCATAAGGAACTTTCTTCATATCTTCCTTCTCACCATCACTGGAAGGACAATGTCTAGTACTAAATTTGAAGTGCATAGCTAAAGGTGTATTGACAACCTTAGCTTTGTCCATGTTGAATCTACGAAGTACTTTCTGAATATACTTCTTTTGTGACAACCAGAACTTCTTGGCATCTCTATCACAGACAATCTGCATGCCAAGAATTTACCTTGCTGGTCCTAAGTCTTTCATAGCAAAAGACTTGTTCAACTCTTGCTTTAACTCTTTAATCCTGCAAGCATTATGACCAACAACAAGCATGTCATCAACATAAAGCAAAACGATAATAAAGTCACCATCAAATAATTTTTGCACAAAAACACAATGGTCTGAAGAAGTCTTCTTGAAGCCCTGCTGACTCATAAAAGAACCAAACTTCCCGTACCATTGCCTGGGAGCTTGTTTTAAACCATACAAGCTCTTATTCAATTTGCAAACATAATTCTCTTTTCCCTTGACTTCAAAGCCTTCTGGTTGCTCCATATAAATTTCTTCATCCAAGTCACCATGGAGAAAAGTAGTTTTAACATCCATCTGTTCAATCTCTAAATCCAGACTAGCAACCAAGCCTAGAACCACACGAATAGATGACATCTTCACATCTGGAGAGAATATCTCATCAAAATCAATCCCTTTTTTCTAGCTAAAACCCTTCACAACTAATCTAGCCTTGTACTGTGTAACTGGGTTACCATCTTCATGTTTCACTCGAAAAACTCACCTGTTTTTCAAATCTTTTCGATCATTAGGTAACATAACTAAATCAAATGTATGATTATCATGTAGAGACTTCATTTCATCCTCCATAGCATCAAACCACTTTTCTTTTTCTTCACTTTCCATGGCCTCATCAAGACTCTCTGGTTCTCCCCCATCAATTAAGAGTATATACTCATTAGAAGAATAACAAGATTAATGTATTTTCTCTCTAGTAGATCTTCTGAGAAAGCTCTCTGGAGCATCAATAATAGTTGATTGCAGACCAACCATATCGTCTTGCACTGGAGCATCAGCGGCATACTGGTCATTCTAAATATGATCACCATCTTCAATATCAACTTGATTTTCATGAAGATTTTCACGTGGTGGAATAGTCAAAGGCACTGGATCAACATCAACTAAGCTGTTACTACTCTGAGAATCAACTTTCTCAATTTTGTCAAGATCTTCAATTGTTTGGTCTTCAAAGAACACAACATCATGACTTATAACAAGTTTCTTTTCAACTGGATCAAAGAAATGATAGCCAAATTCATCTTGACCATAACCAATAAAGATACATTGCCTAGTTTTAACATATAACTTTGACCTTTCATCTTTAGAAACATGTACATAGGTTTTACACCCAAAAACTTTAAGATGATCATAAGAAACATTCTTACCAGACCAAACTCTGTCAGGGACATCACCATTCAAAGCAACAGTAGGAGATAAATTGATAACATATGCAGCAATATTAAGTGCTTCTGCCTAAAAGGAATCTGGTAGCTTAGCATCTGAAAGCATACATCTAACTCTCTCAACAAGAGTTCTATTCATCCTCTCTGCCAAACCATTTAGCTAAGGAGTCTTTGGAGGAGCTTTCTGATGCCGAATACCCTGCTCTCTGCAATATCTATCAAAGGGGCCAATATACTCACCACCATTATCAAAATGAATGCATTTCAATTTCTTCCCTGCTTGTCTCTCAACTAAGGGCTGAAAACTCTTGAACATATCAAGTACCTGATCATTGGACTTCAAAGAGAATACCTAGAGTTTGCATGAATAATCATCAATAAAAGACACAAAATAAAGTGCACCACCATGAGACCTTATCTTAAAAGGACCACACAAATCAGAATGTACCAACTCCAACAAATCAAGCTTTCTTGAAGGCGGATGACTCTGAAAAGAAACTCTCTTCTGTTTACCTGCTAAGCAATGAACACACTTGTTCAACTTTGCTTGTTTCACTCCAGAAAGCAAATTCTTCATAGCCAAATTATGCATCCCCTTCTTGCTCATATGACTCAGTATTCTATGCTATAACAATGATGAAGTATCATTCTCCACCAAATTTATTGAGCCTCTAAAAATGGAGCCTTGAAAAACATACAAGTTAGACAACTTATCACCATGGGCTACAACCATTGAACCTCTAGTAAGCTTCCACTGGCCAGCACCAAGGGTATTAACATAACCCTCATCATCAAGGTATCCCACATAAATCGAATTCGAGTGAACATCTGCAGCATGTTTGACATTATTAAGAACTAGTTTGGAACCATTGCTACTTTCCAAACAAACTGTCCCAATACCAAGAACTGCAACCTTATGATTATTATCCATTTTTAACATTCCAAAATTACCTGGAGTATAAGAAGAAAATAATTCCTTCTTGGGCGTGACATGAGAAGTAGAACCAGAATCCATAAACCAGCTAGACTCATCACGAACAAGATTGACCGCATTTTCATCACAAGAAACAAAAAGATCATCATTAGCAACAATAGCAACACGATTTTCATTGTCACCTTCTTTCTTTTGTTGTCTCATATCTCTCTTGTACTTAAAACAAAATTTCTTGATATGCCCATTTTTGTGGCAATAGTCACATGTAACATTCTTGTATTTAGACTTTGACTTACCTCTACTTTTATCTCTGTCACTCTGACCTCTGAACTTGTTTCTCCCCCTATCTTTAGTAACCAAAACATCGGAGTGTGAAATAGAAGAAGTTGAGCCTTGAGATCTTCTTCTCATCTCTTCATTCAAGACACCACTCTTAGCATATTCCATGGTCACAACACCACTGGGAGCAGAATTAGTCAAAGAAACTTGAAGAGTTTCAAAAGAGTCTGGCAGAGTATTAAGAAGCCATAGTCCCTGTATTTCTTCATCAAATTTTACATTCATTCCAGATAGCTGGTCAAGAACACCCTGAAAATCATTAATATGATAAGAAATAAGAGTGTCCTCTTTATACCTAATATTCATCAATTATTTCAATAGAAACAACTTATTGTTGCTAGTCTTCGAAGCATATAGCGTCTCAAGCTTGTCCCACAAACTTCTGGCATATGTCTCATTCATAATGTGATTTCGAACGTTATCTTCAACCCATTGTCTAATATAACCACAAACTTGCAAGTGCTCAAATTCCCATTCCTCATCTGTCATGGACTGGAGTTTATTAGAGCTAAACACAGGTAAATGCATTTTTTTGACAAATAAAATATCTTTTATCTTGCCTCTCTAAATATGATAGTTACTACCATTAAAAAAAAACCATCTTGCTCATATTTACCTCCATCATTCAAATCAACAATGAACAACAACCAATGCTCTGATACCGCTTTGTTGGGAAAGACAAGACACTAACAAGAATGCTAGACAGGATAGCAGCGGAATAATATCCAAATCTATACCTTTCAATTTGAACCAGGAGAAGACAAACCAAATCAAGAAATAAGAAGAATGGACAGCATGTATTCAACCAAAGTAAAGCAATAAGATAAGAACAAGCTAATCACACAAGACACAACGAATTAACGTGGAAAACCCTTCGATGTGAAGAGTAAAAAAGCACAAAGACCAAAAGCTCCACTATCAACATCAAGAGTTACAAAATTGTTCTCCAAAATTGGCCACAAAACAAGGGCCAAACAACGAGCAACAACAAATCAAAATTGCACCAAAATTAGAGAATTAAAGAAGAGATTTCACCCAAAATGTGCTACTGTTTACGCCCTCAAATCAGAAACTACAGACCTCCAAATCTGATCTTCACTGTTGAATTGCAAGAACCAGATGCTGAGAACTCCCAGTTCAAATTTGAGCAGGATCCAACTGTTAACCAAGCGGAAAACTCTATCTGAAGCGGACTGCTTGAGCAGAAAATTTCCAGAAGCAAAACCGAGATTTTTCTCTTTTCCTCTCAATCTCTAAAACGAATCTCTCTTGATTTTTCTCTCCTGTATTTCTGAAAAATAAGACTAAATAAGCCTTATATATGACACATAATATTTGGGTTATGGGCTAAAATATAAGACTTTTATTTATCCATATATGAAGGGAAAAAAAATCCTAAACCCAACACTTCTCTCGGTGCCTCGTTCTCCTTTTACATTTTTGGCTAAGTAGGTCTCTTTCACGTTTGGCAGATGGCTCCTCTCCATTTTCCTACAAGTTTCGATAACCTCATCAAACTCTCCTCATTTCGTTCTCTATATGACAGATTCATTCAAGAAAAGGCAAAGGAGATTTCTGAAATTTTTTATGGAGATTCACTAAGCAGAGGTTTGAAATTCGAACGGCCATTTTCTCAATCGAAATCCCGCCCAAATTCAATCTGAAAGGCCTAGTTTTGTCACTATATATATCAACCTCTGCACTCATTTTTAAGACCTAGTTTTTCTGCCTCCATAGCACCTTGAACCACTGATTTTTACTCTACAAAATAGTTTTGTATTCTCTTTCGATCTCGGCCAAAACTCTAGTCTCAGGCTTCCTCGAATTCGTCAATTGATTGTGTGAGTGTATACCTTCGATCGAAACTCTCTCGTTTACAGACCTATATAGCAGGTAATACTCGTCCCATTCTTCCTTTGTTGCGCCACTACTATTAAAATGCTATGTGTACTAATTGAGAAGTTTATTTGTCAATATTTGTTTTTTGCTTGTTTTAGCTGTATCAAGAGTTATGTTAAAAAACAATTGCATCTTCTTTGAGAACTGAAATTATTTCTTCTCAGCGTTTTAGCGGTCGTTTATTTAAGAAATTATTTTATTTCGTGATGAAATCTTCACATGAACTCAGTTTCTTTGATTATGCGTTAATTGTTCATTTGCTGCTTTTGTATGATAAAATTTTTTGAAGGGGTGTGATTTGATTCAAGCTCGCTCGCGCTCAAAATACATGAACTTAGTTATATTTAGTTAGTTCAAAAGTTATCCACGGCAAAATGAGTATCTCGTCTGATGCTTGCATATATTGTGTTCAAGATTGTATCTTTATTTAGTTATATATCTAATTTAGTTGATGTTGCTTCTAAATATACACGCAAGTGTATGCGGTCGCGCAAGTAATATAGTTTATTTTAGAAATGAGTTTTCGTTCCCAAGGGACTTATGATCAACTTATGTTTAATAACTCAATTCAACAATGCAACAAAAGTAACCTTGTAAAAGAGTTTGATGGTTGTTAATTTCTACCACGTTTTATGCAATAACCAAAAGTAACAAATGTGAACGACTTCAAATTGATGTTTTAAACAAGTAAAAGACAATTCTAGGGCTGCAACATGCGTTGGACTTCATGGATCGTATCTTAGGCAATGAACTAATTTCGATTATCAAGTTACTGATTTACAGGGTTAATTATATGAGTAGGGTCTCTCGACCTCTAGTCGCCTACTCTAATTAGTTGTCTAACTACATCGTTGAGTGGGGATAGGCAGTCCTAATTGGCGAGCATTTATATTTCATCCTATTTCATAACCAAGCTAGTTGTTCGTCCGGGCGTCACTTCTAAACACAAATCAACTCAATGAAAGATCAAGCTTTTTATATTCTTTGATCTATGTACCTTATCCTCTCTTGATTTTAAGAATAGACAAGAGATTTATTTCTATGGTGATCAAGCATGAAATACTAAAACAAGAATATAAAAGTAACTTAAAACGCTAACCAAGAATTAATTCAAAAAGCCTTGAATATTCAACAATTAGTCCGTAGCTACAGCCCCAAAACAAGGGCGTTTAGTCACTCATACTAGTCAAAAACTGCAAAATATAATTTTCATGCGATTTCCAAAGTAAATAAGAGTTAGAAATTCAAAACCTATTACAAAAGTTGAATCTTGCTCTTGCACACCAAAATAAAGTCGAACTCCCTACAAAATAGCCCTAGGGGTCTATTTATAGAAGTTAGAAAAACTAGAGTCTAAATCTAATTCAACAAGGAATCCCTTTTTTATCAATTTTCGTTGGGCACTTCGGAATAGGGCTACGCCCCAGATAGTGCGCCAGGCGACTTGTTGTCATTCCCACGGTGGCGTGCTGCTCCAGGCATTGCACTTGGCAAGTGCGGCTGTAGTTTGGGCAAGGCTACAGTAGTTCATGCCTTGGCGCCCTGCGCTAGGCAGTACACCGCACCTTGGTGCTTCCATCCTTAGTTTATTTTCTCACTTCCTCGCTTCTCCTTTCCTCAATTCAACTCCCTTTTTCTTAAAAATTCCTGAAACACCTAATCATATGTTTTAGTTCACAATCATCGCAAGTTAAACAAAACAACATCAATAGCTCAGGATTATTCTTAAATTCACTCTTAGCATGGGCAATTATTGGCTGCTTTGGCATATAAATATGCCTAAGATCAGTCGATATCACTCTTACTAATCTCTTTTTACCCTTTATTTACTTGCATGAACTTTGGAGCAAAATTGGAGTCCCAAGACTCTCGCAAAAATAAAGTCTCATGGACTCGATACCGGCATACCTACATATGGAGTCTTCACTATATCTTAGACGAATGGCAACAAAAGGAAGCAAAACTCATTTGTCATTGCTTATATTGCTTCTTATATTATTATTATTATTATTATTATTATTTAGCATTTATTCGTTTTAACTTGCTTATGTGTTTTGAATACTGTGTTAATTTTTATTTTCATAATAACTAACATGAGGCAGATAAATGGGTTTGAGAACTTTTAGTTTAGTTCTAGTTACTACTGATTTTCTTAACCTATGTATAATATTAACTTTTATTTTTAAAAAATATTGTTTTTAGAAAGAGGAAGCAACAACTTTTTAACTTCAAGTATCATTTTTCAAAATATACTCATCTCCATGAGCGAAAAATTGATTTCGTTAAGCAAGACCTCTTTTTTTTCTATTATAAATACAAAAGAGTTTTCAAATGTTTAAATGTTTTCCTACTTACTTACTAGACTTTTAAAATTCTTTTAGCACTCGCTTTCTTTTAAAATTAATTAACCTAAGTTTGGCCGGTTAACTATTTTTAACAGATTTTAAAGGATGTCTTACATCTTCCCTTTAGAATAAATTAGAACCATTATCTAGAATCACATAAGGTTAAGTAGACTCTAATATAGAGTTGATTTAGCATAACTTTAGCAAAATAGGTGTCCTAATTCACCTTTAACATAATTAGGTTGCGACTCTTAAAAATAACATTAAGATTTACCTATATGTTGTACACTGTTTAGACCTCGAGTTAAAATGTGGTATAACACCAATTAAATAATTTCATGTTTCTTTTGAGTATCATAATAATTTGGATAACAATGAATTTGAATTGAATTCATTGTTGGTTTGGGCGAATATTGTTTTAAATGTGAATTGCTTTAATTTTTTAATTATTAATTATCCGTAATTATATTAAATAATAATAAATAACAATTTTTTTAAAAATGTGATAGCTACGCCACAATTATTCTCTATTTTTAAAATTTTTAAATATCAATTAATTAATTATTAATTATTTAATTAATTATTAATTATATGTAGTTATATTAAATAATAAATTACAATTTAAAAAATAAGATAGAAATTTAAAGTGGTTTAAAAAATTAACGTGACAGTTTTTTTAAAACTAAAACATATAAACCTAACAAAATCCATGTTCATCTAACTTCCCGTTTTTCTTGCCCACTTATGTATATTAGTTTTCTCTAAAATAGAAATTTCATTACATATATAGTTCACAAAATAGATTATAGAATGCCTCACAAGTTCTACCATGACCGTACTAGTCATGTTTGAAATGTTACCAAACGCATCATTGGTGTCAAAGTCAACAAGCAGGTTCGTAACAAGATCTTAAGAAAGAGGATCCATGTGAAGACTGAGCACGTCCAGTAGTCTCGATGCACCAAAGAAGTCAAAGAAAGGATTAAGAAGAATGATGTGGTTAATGATTTCATTTATGATTTATACAACTTCCAGCATAAGAGAGATTAAAGACATTGAATTTCACGTTTATTGGTCTTTCTCTTATTCTTTCTTCATGTTCCAGTGATATTTGACCATTTTCAGAATTTTAAAAAAATGCATCTCAATGACATGTTTTCTGGCCAAATCATTGAGCTTAAAGAAGATTATTTTTTCAGTTCACCTTTCCCGAGTAAATCGTTAAACTTTGTTTTGGCCCTGGTCCCTCCTTGGACATTGTGTACGTCAACTCAGATTAACAACATAAGTTGAAGGTGGCTGCTCCAAAGTTGTTCCCCTTTGTTTTGGCACTGGTCCTTTCCAGGACATTGTGCACCTCAACTCATGCTAAAAGTCTAAGTTGAGGGTGGCTATTATGGAGAAAAACAAGAAAAGAAAGGGGTATCAAAAGAATTGTGTGTAGAGAAAAGAAGAAAAATGTCTAAGATGGTGTGACTAAATATAGAGATAAAAGAATGAAAAGCTCAAATGAAAAAAAAATAAAGAAAAGTTGAATCAAGCAAGAAAATCAAGTCAAAGTCACCGAGCTTCAATAAATAATACGAAGAAAAGCAAAAAGTAAGACAATGTCAAGATTGGTTGTAAAAGAGAAAAATAGCCGATGTAATGTAAAGGAGGGAAGATAAGTCACTTAAACCTGAGCATATGTTACAAGCTAAGAAATTCCTATAGTGATCCTAATATAACGATTTGAAAATTGAAGTCTAGAAAATAAGGGCAGACCTATGGTATTGTGCATGTATTGTGTTGAATTTAATTCTAAATGTGAGCATATACTGAGTCCCTAAATTTGAACTATAATTCAAATTTTGTGCAAAGGAATTTCTTTGCGGCGAGGGCACAAGTTACATTATTGAAGAATTAGTATCTTGGTGATTATTATATGTGTGTGAATGTCTCTATTAGTACATCTATGTTATATATTTATCTGCATGTGTTGGTTTGTTGTTGAACATAATAATTGCACTATGTTGAACATTTATAAAGGGAGGTTGATTTTTAACACAATAATTTCAATGTGATGAACATAGCTTGAGTTTTTGATTTGATTCTGCATAGTGTCATTTAGAATAAATAGTATCGTTTTGAGTTTGTTGTGGCACTTGAGGACAAACAATGATTTTAATTTGAGGGTGTTGATGTACCATGAATTTACGGTATTTTTAATGCCTTAAACTTGGGGTTTTGCGCGTGTCTTAAGCATTTGCTAGTAGATGTGATGGTGAATTTGCTTGGATTCAGAAGGAAATAGTTTTTCGGAGCAGTTGATAATAAAATGTGCAGCAACCGTGATTTTTGTTGTTTGACGACTTGACCTACAAGCCGTAGGATAGTATACGAGCCGTGGTTTTGAAGAGTTAATTTCTAGATCTAACTGTAAAATGACGAAAGCTACTAGCGAGTGTAACGACCTGATTTCCGTCGTTATGGAAAAGCCAATGGGGAAAGAATTGGGGCTAGAAAATTTTTTCATAGTTACTTGAGATTTCCAAGCCTAGTCTAGATTTGGACGAAATCGGAGTCAGTGAGGTCTAGGGAAATCTGGTAACAAATGACAGATCTATTAATGAATTTGATTACAGGAGTGGATAGCTAAGACGTTAAGGAACTCACACGACTTTACGGAATTGAATAAAGGTGAGTAGAACTCCTGAACCTGATCTTAGTGTGATCGGGTTCTGAGTGTCATGGGATGAAGGTGAGTTGTGAAATGGGAGTTTGGAATTCTTAAATTTGCTCACTGTTTCCGTGCAAGCCGCTAGAGCGGGATAGTGCCGCCAGGGCAGGGCCGCTGTGGCGAATTGGGTCCCGCCGTAGCGGGACAGACGGGACTTAAGTTGGAAATAAAACCCCAAAAACGTTTTATTCTATACTTTTCGACTTTGAGAGCTAAGGAACGACCCCATGTGCTTTCTTGACATTTTTCCTCCATTCTTGAGGCTAAAGGTAAGGTTTTAACTCCCCGAATTCATTTTTCGATCCATAGAATATAAATTCGTGGGTAATTATCAATGGGGGAGGGTTTTGATATGTGATTTATGGTGGAAGAAACCCTAATCTGGGTATGAGGATCAAGGGTTTGACCTAGGATTGATATTATTGATTATAATCCGGGTAATTAGGCCTCATTTGTTGATCCTTGCGTTATTTGTATGTTTTTAGACCACAAACAAGCGGAAAGAATCCGAAAAGGGAAGATTCAAGTGTCTTAGGGGATTCAAGCTTGGATTCGAAATAGGTGATAGTTGTGATTTCATGTTGGTGTGATATATGTTTGTAATTGCTCATTATAATGCATGTATGTATGCAAATGTTGCATTATTGATCACCCTAATCGTAAATGAGGATAATTGAATAATTGTATGCCATGAATCACCTCTTGTTGTATGATTGTGAGAATATACATTGTGATTGTGATTGTGGTTTGTTGAATGGATCGGTTGCCACGTTTCAGCATAAACATGGGATCGGTTGCCACGTTCCGGCATAAATATAGGATCGGTTGCCACGTTCCGGCATAAACATTGGGTCGAGTACCACGTTCCGGCATAAATATAATAAGATTATTGGTTAAGCAAATTTTGTATAGTAATTACGACTTGCAAGTACCTAAGGTTGTGGTTTTCTAATATTTAGTGAGTAACGTGGTTGTATGAAAAGTTATAAGAGATGGTAGGACACCATTCGGATAAAATGTTAAAGAGCTAGAGTTATAATGAAAGAAAATATAGTAGAATGTAGTATAAACTTTAGAGAGAGGGGAGAGAAAGAATACTTTATTGGGTTTTTAGGCTAAAGAGGTGTCTTTAGAGGGGTAGATAATTGGGTTCAGAGACGCATGATTACATTTAGTTTGTTATGGCTATGGTAATAGTGTCACAAGTTCGTCAGATTAGTCAAAATCTATTGAAAAAGACTTGATAAAGGAGTGTGCGGACATTAGCTTGAGTGTGATGACAAGTGCTTGGTTTTGTTTTTGACTCTAGTAATGAGTATGATTGAAATTTTAGTGAAATATATGGTAAGATCGATGGAGATGCGATCAATGATAAACTGAGATCCATGAATTCATAAAAATCTTCAAGGTACAAGCTAATGTTGGTAGAGAAGGGACTGTGTTATATGGTGGAAATTACAATTCAGATTTTTCATTGTGAGTCTACATTCGTGGTGATGTATTTTGTCAAGGTATGAGTTGGCAAGGTGGGAAATGATCAATTGTATCCGATATTGAGCATTTGAAAGGACTTGCACCTGGGTTGAGTTGTAAGTTTACTACTATTGATTGTTAAGTACATAAGAAAGGTTTCACTTTTAAAAGTATTTGTTTATAATAAGGTAAATGGTCGGAGTGTGTATGATGGTTGTTAGTATAGCGAGTATGATTCACTAGTTATGCTCTAGTGTGTTTTCATTTTTGTGGGTGGATCCCTAGTGGTGGATCAGGGGTACTAAATCCTACGATGTTCTCTTGGTTGAGTGGAAAGATTGGGAAGATTTGATTATTTCGAATGACATAATTGGTGTTGTCTTAGAGTTGTTAAAGTATTTTAGTAGTTCTACATGTACCACCTTGCTTATGAGAATTTATAGAAGAGCTACCATACGTATTTGTGGTTGTCCGACAATCTTAATATTCCTCTAGTCGTTGAGGTCATGTATCAATTATGTGTGGTTGAATACGGGGATCATTGGGTCCAATTCTATTGTTCTTAAGAGGTAATCTACAATTACTAAATCTAGCATTTCGATAATATTGTTGGAGGGGTTGTATACTTGGACATATCCCTCGATGAGTATCTAATTTCTAAAGATCAAATTGGTTATAACTTAAGCTCATGGGAATTTATGTTGTGGGATGGAGATGTTGTTAAGAACTGTGATTGTTGGGTATTATGAGTGTGTGTTGGTTGGTTCAGGTTCACTTCTAATTGTAGCAAGTATTGATTTAGAATGTTATCATGCTTATGTGAGAAAGGATTAGTTCGGATGATTTTGTCAAGATCCTTGATAGCATGTGGTAGACGTATGTACGATCAACTTTGGTGGTTGTTGGGAATTGTTTTGTTGATTAGTTAAGTTTACATACAACAATATTTATCAGTTGAGTGTTGAGATGACTTCATTGAGGCATTGTAAGGGATGATGTGTAGGTATTCAATTAGTTGGTTTGAGGTTGGAGATGTGCAACCCTTAGGGGCAATGAGATTTGGTAAGAAGGGCATTCTATATAAGCATCCCCAATAATTCGACGATCCAAATACTACTTTACCTTTACTTTAGCCAGTCTTTCCTAGTTGATCACTCGGGGATGAGTGATGGGTAAATTGATATCTATTGTAACGACCTGATTTCCTTCGTTATGAAAAAGCCAATGGGGAAAGAATTGGGGCCAGAAAACTTTTTCGTAGTAACTTGAGATTTCCTAGCCTAGTCTAGATTTAGACGAAATCAGAGTCAGTGAGGTCTAGGGAAAGCTATTAACAAATGAGAGATCTATTAATGAATTTGATTACATGAGTGGATAGCTAAGATGTTAAGGAACCCGTATGACTTTACGGAATTGAATTCGGGTGAGTAGAACTCTTGAAACTGATCTAAGCGTGATCATGTATTTTCTGAGTGTCATGGGATGAAGGTGAGTTGTGAAATGGGAGTTTGGAATTCTTAAATTTGCTCACTGTTTCTGTGCAAGCTGCTAGAGTGGGATAGTGCCTCCAGGGCGGGGCTGCTGTGGTAAGTTGGGTCCCGCCATAATGGGATAGACGCAACTTAAGACGAAAATAAAACCCCAAAAATATTTTATTCTGTACTTTTCGACTTTGAGAGCTAAGGAACGACCCCAGGTGCTTTCTTGACAGTTTTCCACCATTCTTAAGGCTAAAGGTAAGGTTTTAGCTTAATCCTTTTTTCATTCTGTTGAATGTAAATTCGTGGGTAATTATCTGTAGATTTAAGTCCACCCTTTTCAGACTTAAACTATTTGTTTAAGGTGTTTTGTTTAGCTTCGGGGTTGTACCCCTTGTTCTTAGACTTGTCGTTTGTAGAGTTTTGGTACAATGACTTTCAGGTTCTAGGGGTTGTTCTTCCGCATTAGTTTGGTTACGTTATTTGTTTAAAACTTGGGGAGTTTATGCGGAAGACATCATCACAGAGAGAAGCGGAAGCATTAGGCGTAAATTAGTTTCTACCTCTTTGCCCTAACGGTACATTACCACATCTGTCAGCAATGAAATTATTGTAGAGAATATGTGGTAACCCTAATGGGTGGAGGGAGGACCAATTTATAGAGGTTAATATTTAATCTGATACGTTCATCAAGTAACCAATGTACGGACGAGATCTACTCTTTATTAAATATTATTTATGGTATTACTTGGGCCACAACTAAACTTGGGTCATAAGTAAGAAATAATTCTTACATTCTCCCATTTGGCCCAATGACCATATAACATAATTATTTCATATACATTAGTAGCGCATATAATAAATCTCTTCTATAATGTCTATAATATACCACAATATCACAAACTACTAATGCGAGTTATGACAGTTGTACATAAATTTTAAGCTACATACTTCATTCCATATACTACTACATTAGCAACTTATCATACTAGGTTCATAAACTATAAAAACATATAGCATTACGGTCCACAATAATGTCTCATAGACACGTATCTTGTAATATCTCAAAACAATAATCTATACACCATTATGAGAATCAAGAAATTCATTAATATATATCAGAAACACATAATTGAGCTCAGAGTGTAAGAACATCATAAATATATAGCATCATAAATGTATCAATCATAAGTAAAACCAAGACCCATTCTTTGAACATGTTTTTTAAATGTCTTTGGTTGTCAGCCCTTTGTAACGGATCTGCAATCATAAGATCAGTTCTAATATTCTCAAGTAACACTCTTTGTTTATGAATTTCTTCCTTGACAGTAAAGTACTTTAATTCCATATGTTTGGCACATTTGGAGTACTTATCGTTTTGAAGAAAATTGCTGCAGTATTATCATAATAAATTTTCAACGGCTTGGTAATGGTGTCGACAACCCCAAGTCATGAAATGAAGTTTCGCAGCCATAATGCATAAATTGTGGCTTCATAACATGCCTCAATCTTTCTTTGCAGTTGTCCATTGATCAATTCCAGGGTTGCTTTGATATCTTCCTAGCATTCTGACCGCAAAACTAATATTCGGTATTGTGCAAGTTTGAACATACATCAAACTTCAAAAAATAGAAGAGTAAGGAACTGTTTCCATTTCTTTTCATTCTACATAATTCTTTAGGCATTGCATGAGATTAAATTTGTGCCCTTTTTTAATAGAAACTATTTCTGCTGAACAATTGTTCATGTTAAATCTTTCTAGAACTGTTTTGATATAGCCTTTTTGAGACAGTCCCAATAATCTTTGTGATCCATCATGGTATCCCTATCACATATGATGTCTCACCCATATATTTTATTTCAAAGTTCATAAAGAGAAAGTCTTATGTCTCACGCAATATGCCTAAATTATTAGCAGCAAGTAAAATGTCATCAACATACAGGACTAAAAATATTAACTTACTCTCACTGATCTTTTGGTAGATACACCGATCAACGATAATCTCCTTAAATCCAAAAGATGTTATGGCATCATTAAACTTTATATACCATTGTCGTGAGGCTTGTTTGAGTCCATATATTGACTTCTTTAGCTTACACACCATTTGATCTTTTCCTTTGATTTCAAAAACCTCTGGATGGTCCATATAAACATCTTACTCGAGGTCTCCATTAAGAAAGACAGTTTTCACATCTATTTGATGTAACTCTATATTATAATGAGCTACCAAAGTCAAAACAATTCTTAACGAGTATCTCTTTGAGACCAGTGAAAAGGTCTCTTTATAATGAATGCCTCCTTTTTTTGAGTGCATCCTTTGGAAACAAGTTTGGATTTATATCGTTCAATATTACCATTAGAATCGTGTTTGGTCTTGTAGACCCATCTACACCCTATTCTTTTAGAACATTCTAGTAATTGAATGAGATCACATACTTTGTTGTATTCCATGGATTTTAGCTCTTCATGCATGGCATCAATCCATTTATCAGACCCAGTATTTTTTATGACTTGTGAAAATGAAATCAGAACTTTATTAATTCCAATGTCAAAATGACTCTTGCAAAAAAATCACATAATCATCTAAAATGGCCAATTTTCTTTCTCTGAGATTTTCTTAATGACATTATTTGTGGTTCATTTTCGTCTGATACTTCTGAGTTAGTTCCTTCTTGAAGTGTTTCACACAAATGTTGTTCAACATTGTTAAAGTGTTCTTCAACAAGAGGAACAACATTTATTATTGGTGTGGAAGTAGGTACATTCATGGGCAATGGAATGTTTACCCTTACCTCATTAATTTCCACAATTTGTCGTTCAACACTCCCACTAACTTCACCATTCTCAATGAATCTTGAATTACCGGTTTCAACAATTCTTGTACTATGATTTGGATGGTAAAACCTATACCCTTTAGATTTCTCTGGATACCAATAAGGTAACCACTTACTGTTCGAAAAACTAATTTCTTTTCATGTGGATTAAAACTCTAACTTCCGCTAGACAACCCCAAACATGTAGGTGTCTGAAACTATGTTTCCTTCCGATCCACAGTTCAAAATGAGTCTTTGGAACTGCCTTACTAGGAATCTTGCTTAATAAATATACAACGGTTTTAAGAGAAAATATCCACAATGAGTTGGGTAATGAGGAATTACTCATCATACTCCTAGCCATATACATAAGTGTTCGATTACACCTTTCTGCAACACCATTTTGTTGAGGTGTTCCTGGCATAATATATTGTGCGCATATGCCATGTTTTTTAGGGAATTTTGCAAATGGACCTGGACATTGTCCTGATTCGTTATATTTTCCATAATATTCACCACTTCTATTTGACCTAATGATTTTCACTTTCCTATCTAATCGTCTTTCAACCTCATTAGCGCACACTTTGAGAGCGTCTGATGCATGAGATTTTTCTTTCAACAAATAGATAAATTCATAACATGAAAAATAATTGATAAAGGTGATAAAATATTTTTCTCTACCAAAATATGGAAAATCAAAGGATCCACATATATCAGTGTGTATAATTTCAAGAAGTTGAGTGCTCCTTGTGGCACCTAAACATATATCAAGATCAACAAAATTCAAATTCGGAAGAATCTCATTCTTTACTAATGTTTTTTAATCTTTCTTTGGATACATGACCCAAACGTCTATGCCACAAATAAGTAGAACTTTCATTTAGTGAACTACGTTTAAGTCCTATATTTTGATGAATAGTAAGAAGGGATTCAGAAAAATTATTACTGAGTTTCAATCTATATAAATCATCAATAAGAACACCAGAACCATAAATAATAGTATTCTTATATAAATTGAATTATCCATGTCCAATCTGAAAATCAAATCCAGAAACATCAAGTTTTGAAAGAGAAATCAAATTCCTAGAAACTGAAGGAACTCCATGTCCAATCTTCTACAATTTCTAATAACTTGTCTCAAGACTTGAGCAAGTGAGTATGAGAATGAGGAGAATGTATTTATAAGTCTACTTTATCATCACGAGATCCTTCATATCATGAACCATAACTCTTGAATTCATAATTCACATTCAAGAGAGAGTTAAGAGTAGAGTTCAACAAAGTCTTTAAGTTCAATTGTGAATCCTTTGAGATGAATTATCAATTTGAACTAAGTTTTAAGGAAGTAAGTATGAGAATGAGTAGAGTCATATGCATGAGTTCCATAACGTTCTTTAGACCCTTCAGTTGAGTCGTTTATGCTCAAAAATTCCGCATGAACTCCATACATTGAGTGTCTTCGAGAGGAGTAGCATCTTTGAGTTCTAAGTCTTTGAGCATTAAGTTCCTAATTCTTTTGAGATTGTATTCCTAATCATGGGACTATTACATATTACCCATGGAATCCATGATTTGAGTAGTTCATGCCCATAATTCTGCATGAACCTTATGAGTTGAACATTCTTGAGATGAGTAGTATCCTGATGTCCATGAGCTGAGTTGTTCATGACCACAATTCCTCATGAACCCTCTAAGTTGAGCATTCTTGAAATAAATAGTATCATTGAAGTTCTTGAGTTCTGAGTTTTCGAGCTCAGAGTATTGAGTTCTATGTATGGTTATTAAAAACCTTGAATTGAGTCGTTCACATCCATAATTCGTCATGAACCTTATTTTGAGAAGTCTTTTACAATTTTTTCTAAACTTGTTTTGAGACTTGAGCACTTGAGTTGAGAAAGAGTAAAGTTGAGTTCATCTTATTTAAAATGATATTTGGGAACTAAGTATTCCTATGAGTAATGTTTTCACATTTAAAAGAGGGGAAAACTAAGATTTCCAAAAGAGTTTTAAGCAGTTTGAGTAACATCTTTTTAAGAGAAAGATCTCAAAACACAGAAAGAGTTATGATTTTAAACATATAAGCTGAGTATATTTTGGGAGTAGTATTGAGCACTGATATAGGGACGAGTTCAGATAACTCAAGTCTCCATAAACAATGTAGCCAACGTGGGTACAAAGGGTCATACTTTTTAGATGATTTCTTAGTGCTTTTTAGCATAGACTAGTGGATCTACTTAGTTGAGAGGTTCTAGACCCTGGCAAGGCATAGGACAATTCTGGCAGCGTGGGCGAGATGTTGTATCATCACATAGCTCATAGTGATGGTTGTCGGTTAGAAAAACTCCCACAGAGATATTTTGTATTCTTATATACACAGAGTTTATTTTTGTATTTTCATATACAAACAAATTTTATATTGTATTCTTGCATACAAACTGATTTACTATTGCATTTTTCTATACATTGAGTTGATATCTATTGTTTTAAAAGTTTTTCATATATTGCATCTTTTATTGTTGCTTTATCTTGAGCTGAGTATCTTTGAGTTGAGTATCTAATCTTTAAGTTGAGTATCTAATCCAGAGTTGAATATCTTATTATTGAGTTGAGCCTTATTTCATTGAGTTGAGTCGAACTATAATTCACTGAGTTGAGTACCATGTTGTTGAGTTGAGTCTTATTTCACTGAGTTGAGTATCTTATCCTTGAGTACTTCTAAGTTGAGTAGTTTTGAGTACCTTTGAGTATCCTTGAGATTGAGTGAGTTTGAGAAGAGGTAAGTATGTTTCCTTTATATCAAGTTCAAGCTTATGCTTATGTTTTAGAATTCCCCCTACATGCTCGTACATTCCACGTACTTAGACATTTGGCCTGCATCATTCAATAATGCAGATACAAGTATTCAGGATCATCAACAGGCACTTCGTTGATAACACATGCAGTTCGAGTTAGCTATGGTGAGCCTCCTTGCTTCCTGAGGATTCTATTTACTTTCAGTTTTGTCAGGATGTCGTGGGTCTTGTCCCGACTTCCATCTTTATCATTTAGAGTCTTCATAGATAGACAGTAGAGCATGAGAAGTCTGTTCTTTTTTTTTTTTTTTTTTTTTTTGTTTAAATGTTTTAAAGACTTGAGTTTCCTATTTTTGGCTAGTGAGTATACTATTTTATTTAGAGTTAAGCATTTGAGTTAAAGATTTATAATTGAGTTGATGAATTTTATCCAATTTTAAGTTTGTGCACGCTTAAATTAGTCTTCTGCTTGTAGTCAGACAGGATGAGGATTTGCTTGGGACCAGCAATGGTTCTTGAGTGTCGGTTACGTCCAGGGTGTAGACTCAAGTCATGACAATATATTAGACTAAATATATTAATTTACCTCATAATTTTCACTATTCATAGAATGATAGATTCACCTTTGGGTAAATTTTTAAGTTCTAGCAAAAGTGAAAGTCAACTTATCTATTTATTTTTGGATATAGGCATTTAATTAACGTTCATAGATAAATGACAATTTTATGAATGCATATTTTTCTTAACCATACTAGTTTGGCCTACAAATACACACATAATATCATATAATTTTTGTGCATGAGAATAATTTTAACATTTTAGTTTGGCCACTAACAAACTATAGAAACATAATACATGCATCAAGTGATCATAAATATTATATGTGTAGACATTAATTTTTCTAGTTTGGCCACTTTTGTGACTAACAAACTATATGAATACAAATACACATAATATCATAAAATTTTGTGCATGTGAATAATTTTATGCATTTTAATTTGGCCGCTTGGGTGACTAACAAACTATAGAAACATAATACATGCATCAAGTAATCATAAATATTATATGTGTAGATGTTAATTTCTCTAGTTTGACCACTTTGGTGACTAACAAACTATATTGTACTAAGTGCGCACATACTATTTATTGCTTAGTATAACGACCACTTTAATTTATTGCACAATCTAAAACAAAAAATAATTATTACATTATGGAAAGATTAAGATTTTCAGAATTTAGGCAATCTAAAACAGAACATAGTTATTTATTTATTTAGGGCTGATGGGCAGTGACTACTTTTTATTACTTTACCAAGGCTGATACGTTTATATAATTTATGAAGATTATTCATTCAAACAATCCAAGCTCTGATGCCACATGTAAGATTAAATACTTTAATACATCTTAGGATCTTGAACACGATAATCTTACATAAAGATCGTTAGAGGTACATACATGATGCGGAAGACATCATCATAGAGAGAAGCGGAAGAGTTAATCGTAAATTGGTTTCTACCTCCTTGCCCTAGCCTTACGTTACCACAACCGTCAGCGATGGAATTATTGTAGAGAATATGTGGTAGCCCTAATGGGTGGAGGGAGAACCAATTTATGGAGGTTAAGATTTAACCTGGTATGTCTATCAAGTAACCAATGTACGGATGAGATCTATTCTTTATTAAACATTATTTATGTTATTACTTGGATCACAAGTAAACTTGGGTCACAAGTAAACTTGGGCCATAAGTAAGAAATAATTCTTACAATTTGTGGTTGAAATCCTACACATTGTAGGTCATAATTTTTACTCCCTTGAGCAAATAGTTTTTCACGATAAATTTGTGTCTTGTTAATTTTATTTCTCTACTGCTTAATGCGTCTATAGGAACAGGTTCTGAATACGTGTAGTGGGGTAAAGTATTTCTTTCAATGTCTCTAAATGATGAGGCAGCACAACATGTGTGGAATCATTTTGAAGAGCCATAGGCAATCAAGGGACAATCAAGAACCACGACTACAAGCTAAGTGGTGGAATAAAGCCTTTAGTTGCATTTATATAAAGTATTGATTATAAATATTCATCTTTATTATCGACACTAAATATAATATAACGAAAATTAGTTGATTGATTCTATACCCTTTATTTGTGCTAGTGAAGGTTCAACACAAGATTAAACAAGTTAATCTCAAAGCTACTCACTGCCTAAGAGAGGCAAATAAAGTAGTGGATCATTTGGCAAAGCTAGAAATGAATAATCAGAATAGCTCTTTTTTATTTTCTACAACATCTTTAGAAGCACACATAATGGGAAAATAAGGGATGTCAATTCACCACAGCGCACCATACCACAACAATTGAAATAAGTGTTAAAAGGAAAACTATGTCCATCTTTTTTTTTTTAATATTTTAATGTATCTTAGTTCCTTTATAAATTAGTGTAAAAGCAGGGTCTCCTTTATTTATGTTGGATATGACAAAATGTAAATAAGAAGAGTCGTTGTCCTATGTTAATCGTTAGGTTTGCACATATCCTACGCACCTAACCCTCTGTATAAGATGAGTCTATAGTCTAGCGATGGGGAGGCAAAGTCATAGTCCTCTTATGTGTATTTTTTTTTTTTTTAATGAAAATATTTGTCGCTGCCCCCGGATCAAACTAGAGCATAAGGGCGCTTTTTTGTTTGCATGAGTCCCGGCTTCTTTCAGAAGGTAGGGATAATCGTCCAGGTCTTATTGTGAAAGAAAAAAGCCGCCCCGCCGTTGTTGAATAAGATAGTTGATAGGGGGAGACCCCTTCTCATAGGCAGGGGATGCTCAATGACTGTATTTTTAAGTCAGACTTGTACTAAAAAGAAAAAATCGCAGAGGATAGTCTCTAAAAGCTACAACCGTCTCTTCTTATTATTCTCCGAAAACATACCTAGGTTTTGGCAATCACAATATTTACAATCACTATTTAATAATATTAGTATTAGAATTGTGATAAATCGAAATTCTAGATCGCAAGGTAGGAGACAATGACAAAGCCATTTGACGACATGCTAGTACAAAGTGTGGGATTGACTTTAATTACAAAAGGAACTAATAAATTTTCCTATGTCAAAACTGTTGAATCCCTTTTACCAATAAAATTTTATGATATAACATAAAATTATAAAGGTTTATAGTTTGAAATGTACGTGTACTTTTCCATTTTTCTTGGAAACATTACTAATTTATAATAATAGATAGATGGTAATCTTTGGGTGAAATATTTAGAAGATATTTGAATAATAATAATAATAATAAAATAACTTTTTTTTTTTTTCAAAATAACTTTTCAACTATAGGTTGATAGTATGTTAAACTACCACTGATAAAAATACAACTCAGATTAACATAAAAGTCTAGTCATATAGTGTTCAATAAAATAGGAAGTAGAGAAAATAAACAACAAGTGAAGACGAATTTCATTCGAATCCTTTTTATTTAGAATATACACTAAATCCGTAAGAAAAAGAATTACAATATCAATAAGCCAATCTCTCAAAAGAGAAACACCAATTGATTAAGCAGTTCAAATGAGACAAGATGCAATATCTTGCAATTATTGTAAAGTCAAACGTGTTTTAGTTGTGAAGGAGGAGGAGATGATGTGTAATGATAACCATGAGATTTCAATGGTAGTGGAGGTGGGTTTTAGTACTAGGGTTGCCGACCAAAGGGATATGGAAGAACTGGGAATAGAGGTAGTCGTGGCAATGGAGGAATTGGGAGTGGAGGTAGTCGGGGCAATGGAGGAATTGGGAGTGGAGGTAGTCGTGGAAATGGTCCAATAATTATTTGAAATGGAGGAGGTGGGGACTGAACTGGAGGTGGTGGAGATGGAGAAGGTGGTGGAGGAGTACAATTAGGTGGCGGAGGTGGAGTTCGCAACCAGGGAAATAGTATTGGAAAAGGGAATAAAGATGGTGGGGGAGGAGATTTATTATTGCAAGGCGGCGGTGGAGGTGGAGATTTCGATGGAGGTGGTGGTGGAGATGGAGAAGGTGGTGGAGGTGGAGATAGGGATGGAGGAGGCGGGGACCTAACTGGAGGTGGTGGAGATGGCGATGGAGGAGGCGGGGACCTAATTGGAGGTGGTGGAGATGGCGATGGAGGAGGTGGGGACCTAATTGGAGGTGGTGGAGATGGAAAAGGTGGTGGTGGTGGAGGTGGCGATAGAGGAGGTGGGGACCTAACTGGAGGTAGTGGAGAAGGAGAAGGTGGTGGAGGTGGAGATGGCGATGGAGGAGGCGGCGACCTAACTAGAGGTGGTGGAGATGGAGAAGGTGGTGGAGGTGGAGATGGCGATGGAGGAGGCGGGGACCTAACTGGAGGTGGTAGAGATGGCGATGGAGGAGGTGGGGACTTAACTGGAGGTGGTGGAGAAGGTGGTGGAGGTGGAGATGGCGATGGAGGAGGCGGGGACCTAACTAGAGGTGGTGGAGGTGGCGATGGAAGAGGCGGGGACCTAACTGGAGGTGGTGGAGATGGAGAAGGTGGTGGAGGTGGATATGGCGATGGAGGAGGCGGGGACCTAACTGGAGGTGGTGGAGATGGAGAAGGTGGTGGAGGTGGAGATGGCAATGGAGGAGGCGGGGACCTAACTGGAGGTGGTGGAGATGGCGATGGAGGAGGCGGGGACCTAACTAGAGGTGGTGGAGATGGAGAAGGTGGTGGAGGTGGAGATGGCGATGGAGGAGGCGGGGACCTAATTGGAGGTGGTGGAGATGGAGAAGGTGGTGGAGGTGGAGATAGCGATGGAGTAGGCGGGGACCTAACTGGAGGTTGTGGAGATGGAGAAGGTGGTGGAGGTTGAGATAGCAATGGAGGAGGAGGAGACTCCACTGGAGGTGGTGGTAATGGAGAAGGTGGTGGAGGTGGAGATGGCAATGGAGGAGGTGGTGGAGATGGAGAAGGTGGTGGAGGTGGAGGTGGAGATGGCGATGGAGGAGGTGGAGGGGATGGAGAAAGTGGTGGAGATGGAGCTGTTGATAGAGGAGGTGGAGACTTAACTAGAGGTGGTGGTGGAAGAGATGGTGATGGAGGAGGTGGTGGATATGGAGAAGGTGGTGGAGGTGGAGATGGAAATACAAGAGGTGGTGGAGATGGAGAAGGTGGTGGAGGTGGATATGGTGATGGGGGGGATGGGTAATTAAATGGTAGTGGTAGAGATGGAGATGGCCCAGTGGTAGGTGCAATCAATGGTGGTGATAGCAACGGATATAGAGATGGAGATGGTCCATCGGTAGGTGCAATCAATGGTGGTGATGGAAACGGAGATGGAGATGGTCCATCAGTAGGTGGAATCAATGGTGGTGATGGCAACAGAGATGGAGATAGAGATGGTCCATCGTTAGGTGAAATCAATGGTGGTGATGGCAACGGAGATGGAGATGGTCCATCAGTAGGTGAAATCAATGGTGGTGATGGCAACGGAGATGGAGATGGTCCATTAGTAGGTGGAATCAATGGTGGTGATGGCAACAGAGATGGAGATAGAGATGGTCCATCGTTAGGTGAAATCAATGGTGGTGATGGCAACAGAGATGGAGATGGAGATGGTCCATCGGTAGGTGAAATCAATGGTGGTGATGGCAACGGAGATGGAGATGGAGATGGTCTATCGATAGGTGAAATTAATGGTGGTGATGGCAATGGATATGGAGATGGAGATGGACCATCGATAGGTTCAATCAATGGTGGTGATGGCAATGGAGTTGGAGATGGTCCATCGATAGGTGAAATCAATGGTGGTGATGGCAGTGGAGATGGAGATAATGGAGATGGTCCATTGGTAGGTGCAATCAATGGTGGTGATGGAAACGGAGATGGAGATGGTCCATCGGTAGATGCAATTAATGGTGGTGATGGAGATGGTCCATCGGTAGGTGCAATCAATGGTGGTGATGGCAACAGAGATGGAGATGGAGATGGTTCATCAACAGGTGTAGTCAATGGGGGTGATGGAGATGGAGATGGAGATGGAGATGGAAATGGAGATAGAAGTGGTGGTGGAGGAGGAGAAGAATGGATTGGTGTGGGTGGTGGATTATAGTAATAAGGTGGCGGTGGAGATGGAGAAGGTGGTGGTGGAGGATTATGGTAATAAGATGGTGGTGGAGATGGAGAAGGCGGTGGTGGAGATGGAGAAGGCGGTGGTGGAGGATTATGGTAATAAGGTGGCGGTTGAGATGGAGAAGGCGGTGGTGGAGATTCATAATGATATGTTGGAGGAGGAGAAAGGATTGGTGGTGGTGGTGGTGGTGGTGGATGATGGTAATAATTTGGCGGGGGAGGTGGAGAAGGCGGTGGTGGAGATTTGTAATAATGTGGAGGAGGTGGTGATGGTGATGGTGATGGAGGTGGAGGTGATTTATAATAGTGATGACGTCGCGGAGGCGGTGGTGGAGGTGATTTATAATAGTGATGACGTCGCGGAGGCAGTGGTGGAGGTGATTTATAATAGTGATGATGTCGTGGAGGAGGTGGTGGAGGCGATTTATGATTGTTACGAAGTCGTGGAGGAGGCGGTGGAGGCGATTTATAGTAGTAACGACGTCGTGGAGGAGGAGGCGGGGGCGATTTATAATTGTAACGACGTCTTGGAGGAGGTGGTGGAGGCGATCGTGGCCTATAACGGTATGACAAAGATGATGAATCATCAATGTGGGGCTTATAATCAGCTGCTACACTACTGACTATCAAGCAAAAGGCAAAAGCATAAACAAGAAGGGGCCATTGCCTCAACTTTGATTGTGTTCCCATATTGGAACTAAATTAGTTTGTTGTTCTTGAAACATTGGTGGAAGAATTAGCTCTTTATATAGCAAGAGACCCAAACAATTGATAAAGACAAGTTTATTTTTTTTTGTAAAGAAAAAAAAAAAAACTGGCTCAAAACATTTAGAAAAACAAGTACAAACTGGCCAAATAATCTTTGAAAAAAACAAACTAAGCATATAGAATCTCATCTTAATTATTATGAAATAGATTCCTACTAAACTATGGGTTTAGTTCATGGTAGACCATGAATTAGTTAAGATCAAGATATGTATCATTGTTTTGTATTTGCATTTTACATATGAATTTATTTATTTTTTTTTCAAAATTTAAGTTATAGCTCCAAATTCTTGAAAATCTTTTGACTTTAGGTTATCTTTGGATTTCTTTGTCATACATGAGAATTTTCGTCAAGAGAAAAAGTAGAGGAAACCAACCAAACAAATGATTGCAACTAACTCGTTGCGACTTTTGTTTTATTTAGTGTATGCCATCTTGAATTTGTTTTTTTCTGTCCGATGTTCGATATGTGTCCAAAACTTGAACTCGAGATCTTTGATTAAGGGAGGAGCAGCCCTTTCCATTGCACCACATTTTGAATTGGTTCTTGTCTATACACTATTATTCTAAAATCTATCCAAAACACGATGTTTGTTTAAACTTTATTTTCCAATTCGAAAATGACATTAGAAATAAGGAAAAACTACCTAATTACACAAATATTGTAACCATGCATAAGTATGAATCCACTGTATAATTTGAAAAAATTACATATTTTCTCTCACTAATTTTATAATTTGGTACTAGATTGATACACCATTCTTTCATATTTTAAATCAAATACATGTATGAAAGAAACTAGATGCATTTTGAACTACAAATACACAGGGAGAGAGCTGAGCGAGAGAATCAATATATATCTTTTGATACTAGATACATTCTGAAATACAAATATATAGGGATAAAGGTGAGCGAGAGAGTAAGTGTGTATCCTAGATACATGTGAATCACAATTAGATATGGTGTATCTAGAACAAAGTACATTTAATTTGACATGCATGCATCTGAAATACATGTATATGAATTTACCATTTATATGTATCTGACAAAATAAATATGATGCACAAGGTAATTTTGAAAACTAAAAAAGGCACATAATTAGGTCCTAATCTTGTGAATTTTTTATTGTTTTCTCTAGAAGTAATTTTTACTTTTTAGGTGTTTCATTGATTCAGGGTGTGTACCGTTTAACGGAAAATATTTTCATTCTTTTTTTAATATTTTCATGTTTGGTTGATTAAAATTTTTGAAAAGATTATTCTCTTGGATATTAATTTTTTAAAATAAGAAAAATAAATTTTCTAATAAAAGTAGGGAAAACAAGTTTGACCAGTGTTGTTCCACATTGCTTGTGCCCCTCCTCACTCTCTCAACACACCTTATTTTCATTCCAAATCCACTATTCTCTATCCCCCCCCCCCCCCCCCCCCCTATTATTTATTTAGATTATACACAGATTCTTGAATGATAATTTGTTTTTAATTAGATACTGAATACAAGTAAATAAATAAAAAAAACTACTTATTATGGAATTTCAATTCCTACATACTCCCTCCGTCCCATTTTATGTGGCAAAACATTTGACCTGGCACAGAATTTAAGAAATAAATGAAGACTTTGAAATGTTTACCAAATTACCCCTTCAAAAAATAGTTAACTTTTCTCTCTCCTTATAAATGTATTGGAGTACTATTTTTAAGATTAAGTGGGCCCAACAAGGGTAAAAGAGGAATTGTACCTTTAAATACTTACCATATAAGGAAATGTGACATTCTTTTTGAGACTGACCAAAAAGGAAATGGTGCCACATAAAATGGGACGGAGGGAGTAATTAGTTATGGAGGAATTTATGAATATGAGTATTGTTTAATTGAAAAAAAACGATACAATTGAATTAATTCTGAGGTTAAGAACATATGGATTGATTTCAATTATAAATTAGAGATTTATTAGATTAGAGATTCCGGTGTGAGTATTATGCTTTGTGGATCTGCCATAGAAGAGAAACTAATGAAAAAAAAAAACTTAGAATGCTAATATAATGCCTTGTATATCAAAAATCCAACTTTTATAAACGAATAACTTAATTATTTATAGGCGACAAACAAAATACTTCAACCAACGAAAATGTTTTGTGTTGCCCTTTTAGCACACATAAGTGTACGTGATTACAAGTAATAAGTGCATACTTGTACAATTTGGTTTATCAATTTCATAACAACTTAATTACTTAAAAGCTATCAATTTTCTTAATTTACTTATTAGAATTAGTGTTGTTCGGTTTTAGAGAGTTTATTTTGATAATTTATTCTATTTATGAATTCGACAAAAAAATAATAGTAAAGAAGATTGAGTAGCAAAAGTTGTTCACAGAGAGATTAAGACATACAGTTACGCTGGCCGTTTGTGTAATTCTATCCCATCTAATTATAGTTGTTAAGCATATGTTAGATATCTAATAATTGTTAAATCACGGGGTTGATAATATGTTCATGGTTTCTCTAGCCTCTAACATTTTGTCCAAATCAACCTGATCACACCTACATCATTGAGCATGGATGTATCCAACTCCCCTTAACCCACGTTCTATTCCTAACTTTCTTCTCTTGAGTTTCGCTAGCAATTATCCATTTATTTTATGGATCGTGAAGCTACAAGATAATTTGAGTATAAGATTAAAAGAAATGGCATATTTTGAGATAAAAAAATTGATAAAACAATATTTATTTCGAAACGAATAAAATATCAACTTTTCTAAATTATTTAACTTATTAGTACTGTTGATAAACTTTATACAAAAACTGTTCCTCCTTAATAACGCTGATTTCATAGCATTAGTTTAAAAAAATTGCCAACTTATAATGGCATTTAGATTTGGTAGAAGCACTAATAATAACGCATCTATGCGTATTTAAAAAAAATAAAAAATATAGCATATTTGATTAAAATTTATTTATATCAAAAGGGAAAATTGTATATAATAGCAAACTATTAATTCAAATTAAATGCTATAAACATAGTTTGATTTAATTGTACCCTATAGCAAATTATTGTTATTTTCGCCTCTCTCCCTGGTGGAATCTCGCTCGCGACTCTCATTTTGGTGGCAGTCTCGCTCGCCTCTCTCGCTTTTATACAAACACAAATGTATAAAATGTGTTTGTGTTTGTATAAAGCGAGAGAAAACTGTATATATACATATATTTTCGTTCCCCTCTCTCCCCTCTCCCAGATATCGCTTGCCACTCTCCAGATGTCGCTCGACACTCTCACTCGCCTCTCTCACTTTATACAAACACAAATGTATACATTGCGTTTGTGTTTGTATAAAGCGAGAGAAAATTGTATATACAAATACAACTACACATCTTTTCGTCCTATACACTTATGATTATACAAATACAATCTTCCCCTGCCCAGGTTTCTTTTGTCTTTCTCTCTTTCTCACTTTATACAAACACAGATTATACAATTGATCTTTTGTATATGTATACCGAAACAAATTATACAACTGTTTTCTTTTGTATATGTATAACGAATTATACAACTGCTTTCTTTGTATATGTATAGCGAATTATACAACTGCTTTCTTTGTATATGTATAGTGAAATATACACATTTATGTTTGCTATATGTGAAAGTTGCTCTTTAAAAAGATACTTTTCTCATAAAGGATTTTTCAAAAATATGTACTTTTGGTGATAAGCAACTAATCAATTTAAAAGGCACTGATTAAATAATAATTAGTGTTTGGTCAAATTTATAAAAATATTTTTAATAATTTTTAAAAGTGCTTTTTAAAATGATCTTTCAGGGAAAAAACTATTTAAAAACTTTTTAAAAACTTCTGCTACTTTTAAAAATTACTTATTTTCTTTTAAAAGCTTGATTAACTATTTTTTTTAAAATAAATATTTTTTGACTTTTTAAAACCTTGATGAACAAGCTAGCACTAAGTTCATGTAAAATTAATTAAGTGTCCTTACTTTATAATGATGTCTTAATACATCTAGTGTCAATTATTGGATATCCAATAAGGGATACTATACTTTTTGCCAGTAAAATGGTAATTGAAGTCGTAACTCTGTTAATGGACATAAAAATATGTAAATATCGTAACTAGGAGGAGGGACAAACATGTAAATTGAGACTGATATGAAAAGTCGAAATCAGATTAAATTAAAATGAATAAAATATTTAATTTGGTCTTATTTAACAATAAAAAATTGATTAATTGATTAGTATTCATGTTATTTATAATTTCAGAAATAATTAGGTAAAAACACAAAATAAGTTTAAATTAATGTTGTAAAAGGCAGAGACGTGAGGTGGGGCGTTTTACTTAGCATAGGGCAAGGCATAAGCCCCATGGATATTTAAATTTTTTAATTTACAATATATAGTATAATAATATAATAACATAAAATTATAAAAATGCATCAATAGTTTAAAATAATTACAAGCTTGATCAAGGAAACTCATAGAAAATAAAATTTTTAACATTATTATACAAGTATAAATAATCTAATATCTTAACTTTCTATAATAAAAGAATCATTATATCTATATATATATATATATATATATATATATATATATATATATATATATATATATATATATATATATATATAGATATATAGATATATATATATATATTATCATACTAGCTCCTAAAAGAAAATAATAAAAAAAAGCTTATTATTAATACAATAATTAAAAACATCACCCCACCATGAATAAAAATAAAATTATATTTAAATAGCTAAATAAAATATGAAAATTTTGAGGCATATGACAAAAACATAAAGATCAATGATAAGTGGAAAAGTAAAATTTCACTATGTATTTTAAAAAGAAATGCCCTCACATTGTTTCCAAATAGTAAATATGTGATACTACAACTTGTTATTTGAGTTACTCTCAAGATTCTTATTTCTATAGATTAAAAACTATTAAGTACCATTCATTTATTCAAGAATTATGAGAGTCGGCAATATTAACCAAAGAATTTAATTAACACATAATTTGTGTAAGATCTATTAGGTAAGCCCCGAACGTTGGGCATGCTTAGGGCGTACAATAGGATGCCTAAGGCGTAAGTCTTACCGAACTAAGTACTCTCACACTTGAGTCTGAAGGCGTTTTGCTAGAGCCCCGCCTCAAAGCGAGTCCCGAAATGAATCTCAACAAAGTCTTTCAAAACACTGGTTTAAGCTCTCCGAATTTAGAAAGCAAGGAATTATAAATAACAAGCAAAAGACAAATGAGTATTGACAATATGGATATTTATATTTTCTGTTTAAATATCCATATTTAGTAGATAACATGGACGATATTCATATTTAATCCATTTTAAATAATTAGTTATCCAACCCATATTTAATATTAATAAGTCGAACAAAATGATTACATGTTTTTAAAACCATTTTATGAGCCTTAATTGGAACCATAGAAATCCAAAACTATGGTATTATCAATTACAAAGTGTTTACATCTTTCTATGAACATAATTCTAAATTTAGATTTGAAAATTTATATATACATAAAATCTCATTTAATATATATCATATTATATTATATTGATGGTACATTTAAGCCTTTTCCCATTATATTATAAATCTAACCAATTAAATATAAAATTGTAGATCTTTTATGACCTTATATTTTTTCATTATTAACCGTAATGTGATTAAACATTTCATTATTTGGGTATTTTTTCGACGTGTTTCAAACATTTTTTTTTACTATTATATTTAATAAAAATTTATGTAATGTTGTTAATTGAATATATAAAGCAAATTTCAATTTTGTTTTAAATACGTGGCAATCATCCAATACTGCATTGAAAAGTAATGAGGCTATATTTATAAATAGTGCTCATCAATTTGGTCATAACTTTATGATAAGCTACAAGTGTTTGCTCTAGCATCCGCTCTTTCTAATTTTTTAATATTTAAACGGTTAACAAATGCATTCCTTCTTTCAGATACACAAAATCATTCAATTAATTTTTTTTATACTTTTATTTATAACAACTAAATGAAATTTAAATATCAAATTCTAGTAAACATATATAATATCATCTCATTATAACAATCATAAGTTCTCTTGATAATAATATAATTATTTAATTCAACATGACTAAATTTAATATAATTATTTATATAATCTTCACTACTCACATAATATAATTTTTTGACAACACAGTTATATACTTGGAATTTCCTTCTAAAGTATAATCAATAATAAATCAAATTATTCTCGTAAAAATATTTAGAGTGAGAATCATGATTGCCATGTGCTTAAAAAATGAATTAAAAGGCTAAGATCTTTTTTTACATTTTCAGAATTCATTTTATATTTACTAAATATTTATTATTCATTATCAAAAAAACATGTTAATTTATTAAAATAAAAAGAATTTAGGGAAGATAGAATGGGTTTCACAGGGGTATTTATAGTACGGTAGCAAAAATTTTAGTTCCATAATTTTTATTTTTATTTTTATTAATACTATATTATTATCATATTAAATTAATTAATTTTACATGATTAAATTTAATAAAGTGCAGTACGATAAGTTGGTAACCGTAGACTTGCATTAAATTATGTATTTGTACTAGCACTATTTTACTATTTTAACTTATAAACATTTGTTTGTTCTAATCCAACTTATAATTATATTATAAGTCTTTAATGTTCTCTAACCAATTAAATTTTAAACTTTAGATCTTTTATGAGCTTATATTTTATCATTATTATTCGTAATGTGATTAAACATTTCAATATTTGGATATTTTTCGACGTGTTTCAAGCATTTTTTTACTATTATATTTAATAAACATTTATGTAATGTTATTAATTGAATATATAAAGAAAATTCCAACTTTTAATTTTGTTTTAAGCACGTGGCAATCATCCAATACTCCATTGAAAAGTATTGAGGCTACTTAATCCTCATTATTAGTATATCTTTTATGGATCCCTTCTATTGATTAGGTTCTAATAAGGGGAAATGACGAAATTAACAGGCATGGAGTTAGGTTTTTGTTTAACTTTACTTATTATAGTTTGAGATTAGCATAACTCTAGCTAACAATAGTTCAGTAGAAGCTCTATATATGTGTACTAATCATTTTTCATAAGCATAATTAGACATATTTTATTGACACACACACATATATATATATGGGGAAAAATTCTTGTTTAAGAGTGACAAAATTCATGAACTATCTCTATAGGGCGTTTTCACATTCTGGACCAAACTCGAACAATTTAAAGTTACAATTACGTTTGTACACTTAGGGGTCACTTGATAGAGTATATTAATAAA
Organism: Solanum bulbocastanum; assembly: GCA_037074985.1. Lineage (NCBI taxonomy): Eukaryota > Viridiplantae > Streptophyta > Magnoliopsida > Solanales > Solanaceae > Solanum > Solanum bulbocastanum. The sequence continues at coordinate 11,445,768 of CM073597.1, read as the reverse complement.
AATAATACTTGTATTAGCTATATGTATTAGTAGTCCATTGTTTGGTGCATTTTTTCATGCTAAGTATAACTAATTCTTGCATTAGTTATACGCTCTATTGTGTATTGAGGAGGATATTACTAATACAATGGATTTCTAGATATTAGTAATTCAAAAAGATTTAATCTATGCATTAGCAATGATTAAACACTCAATTACTCCTCAAAATCACTTTGACATCTTTTCTGCTATTATTGTAGAGGATATCTTTGTAAATATATATCTATCTATATATGGAGAAGTAAAAAATGACACATGTCAGCACCACAAAAATTCAACAATTTTAAATACAAAAAATAAATTTAAAATTCTTTTAAATTGACGAAAAATAAATAAAAAAGAGTAACCAACTAAATAATTTCATGTGTCTTTTGAATTTAATAATCTATTTATATATAATAGGAAAAGTAAAAAGCGACACATGTCAGCACCACTAAAATTCAACAATTTTAAAAGTAAAAAATAATTTAAAATTCTTTTAAATTAACCAAAAAAAAAAAAAAAAAAAAAAGAGTAACCAACTAAATAATTTCATGTTTCTTTTTAATATAATAATATAATAATAATTTGGATAACAATGAATTTGAATTGAATTCATTGTTAGTTTCCACGAAAATTGTTTTAAATTTGAATTGTTTTAATTTTTTAATAATTATTTATCTGTAATTATATTAAATAATAATAAATAACAATTTTAAAAAATAGGTCATAGCGTCTACAAGTCAGCCCCGTAATTAATCTCTATTTTTTAACTTTTAAAATATCAATTAATTAATTATTAATTATTAATTATTTGTATTATCTATCTATCTATATATAATAGGAGAAGTAAAAATGACACATGTCGGCACCACTAAAATTCAACAATTTTAAAAATAAAAACTAATTTAAAATTCTTTTAAATTAACCGAAAATAAATAAAAAAGAGTAACCAATTGTTGACACCCAATTTCGACCCTTCTTTCTTCTAATTCATTGTTTTCGATCTTCTAATTTAATAACGTATCATATTATCCTTTTTTTCACAATTACTTTTACTACTACAACTATTTATCTACTACAATTATATGATTTATTATCGAAACTACTATTATCACTTTTTACACCTTCTTTTCTTAAAAAATTATTTGTTGTCGATTTATTTCAAGTTTCGTACTTATTAAACTAATTATAAATCTTTATTTTATATTTGTATATTTTATATTAGCATAAATTTGTAATATTGATATTTTTATTATGTAAATTATTAGTTGTCATCTTTTAATATATATTGTATTAGCTATTAAGTAGAAGCCTAAAATAATTTAAATGAAGAGAGGAAGACAAAATATGGGCCCAAAACCCGCAAATTAGACCAAAACTCTAGTCTCAAGCTTCCTCGAATTCGTCGATTGATTGTGTGAGTGTATACCTTCGATCGAAACTCTCTCGTTCACTGACCTATATAGCAGGTAATACTCGCCCCATTCTTCCTTTGTTGCGCCACTACTATTAAAATGCTATGTGTACTAATTGAGAAGTTTATTTGTCAATATTTGTTTTTTGCTTGTTTTAGCTGTACCAAGAGTTATGTTAAAAAACAATTGCATCTTCTTTGAGAACTGAAGCTATTTCTTCTCAGCGTTTTAGCGGTCGTTTATTTAAGAAGTTATTTTATTTCGTGATGAAATCTTCACATGAACTCAGCTTCTTTCATTATGCGTTAATTGTTCATTTGCTGCTTTTGTATGATAAAATTTTTTGAAGGGGTGTGATTTGATTCAAGCTCGCTCGCGCTCAAAATACATGAACTTAGTTATATTTAGTTAGTTCAAAAGTTATCCATGGCAAAATGAGTATCTCGTCTGATGCTTGCATATATTGTGTTCAAGATTGTATCTTTATTTAGTTATATATCTAATTTAGTTGATGTTGCTTCTAAAATATACACGCAAGTGTATGCGGTCGCGCAAGTAATATAGTTTCTTTTAGAAATGAGTTTTCGTTCCCAAGGGACTTATGATCAACTTATGTTTAATAACTCAATTCCACAATGCAATAAAAGTAACCTTGTAAAAGAGTTTGATGGTTGTTAATTACTACCACGATTTATGCAATAACTAAAAGCAACAAATGTGAACGACTTCAAATTGATGTTTTAAACAAGTAAAAGACAATTTCAGGGCTGCAACATGCGTTGGACTTCATGTATCGTATCTCAGGCAATGAACTAATTTCAGTTATCAAGTTACTGATTTACAGGGTTAATTATATGAGTAAGGTCTCTCGACCTCTGGTCGCCTACTCTAATTAGTTGTCTAACTACATCGTTGAGCGGGGATAGGCAGTCCTAATTGGCGAACATTTATATTTCATCCTATTTCATAACCAAGCTAGTTGTTCGTCCGAGCGTCACTTTTAAACACAAATCAACTCAATGGAAGATCAAGCTTTTTATATTCTTTGATCTATCTACCTTATCCTCTCTCGATTTTAAGAATAGACAAGAGATTTATTTCTATGGTGATCAAGCATGAAATACTAAAACAAGAATATAAAAGTAACTTAAGACGATAATCAAGAATTAATCAAAAAGCCTTCAATATTCAACAATTAGTCCGTAGCTACAACCTCAGAACAAGGGCGTTTAGTCACTCATACTATTCAAAAACCACAAAATATAGTTTTTCATGCGATTTCCAAAGAAAATAAGTGTTAGAAAATTGAAACCTATTACAAAAGTTGAATCTTGCTCTTGCACACCAAAATAAAGTCGAACTCCCTACAAAATAGCCCTAGGGGTCTATTTATAGAAGTTAGAAAAACTAGAGTCTAAATCTAATTCAACAAGAAATCCTTTTTTATCAACTTTCGTTGGGCACTTCGGAATAGGGCTGGGTCGCCGCCCCAGGCAATGCGCCAGGAGACCCTTGTTGTCATTCCCTTGGTGGCGTGTTGCTCCAGGTATTTTGCTTGGCAAGTGCGGTTATAGTTTGGGCAAGGCTGCAATAGTTCATGCCTTGGCGCCCTGCGCCAGGCAGTACACCACACCTTGGTGCTTCCATCCTTAGTTTATTTTCACACTTCCTCGCTTCTCCTTTCCTCAATTTGACTCCGTTTTCCTTGAAAATTCCTGAAACACCTAATCATATGTTTTAGTGCACAATCATCGCAAGTTAAACAAAACAACATCAATAGTCTCAAGATTATTCTTAAATTCACTCTTAGCATGGGCAATTATTGGCAGCTTTGGCATATAAATATGCCTAAGATCAATCGATATCTTTAATCACTCTTACTAATCTCTTTTTACCCTTTATTTACTTGCATGAACTTTGGAGCAAAATTGGAGTCCCAATTAAGGACTCTCGCAAAAATAAAGTCTCATGGACTCGATACCGTCATACCCACATATGGAGTCTTCACTATATCTTAGACTATCCGAATGGCAACAAAAGCAAGCAAAACTCATTTGGCGTTGCTTATATTACTTTTTATATTATTATTATTATTATTTAGCATTTATTTGTTTTAACTTGCTTATGTGTTTTGGATATTGTGTTAATTTTTGTTTTCATAATAACTAACATGAGGTAGATAAATGGGTTTGAGAACTTTTAGTTTAGTTCTAGTTGCTAGTGATTTTCTTAACTTATGTATAATATTAACTTTTATTTCTAAAAAATATTTTTTTTTTAGAAAGAGGAAGCAACAACTATTTAACTTCAAGTATCATTTTTCAAAATATACTCATCTCCATGAGTGGCAAATCGATTTCGTTAAGCAAGACCTTTTTTTAATCCACTATAAATACAAAAGATTTTTCAAATGTTTAAATGTTTTCCTACTTACTTACTTGACTTTTAAAATTCTTTTAGCACTCACTTTCTTTTAAAATTAATTAACCTAAGTTTGGCCGGTTAACTATTTTTAACAGATTTTAAAGGATGTCTTACATCTTCCCTTTAGAATAAATTAGAACCATTATCTAGAATCACATAAGGTTAAGTAAATTTTAATATAGAGTTAATTTAGCATAACTTTAGTAAAATAGGTGTCCTAATTCACCATTAACATAATTAGATTGCGACTCTTAAAAATAACATTAAGATTTACCTATATGTTGTACACCATTTAGACTCTAGTTAAAATGGGGTATAACACCAACTAAATAATTTCATGTTTCTTTTGAGTATCATAATAATTTGGATAACTATGAATTTGAATTGAATTCATTGTTGGTTTGCGCGAATATTGTTTTAAATGTGAATTGTTTTAATTTTTTAATTATTAATTATCCGTAATTATATTAAATAATAATAAATAACAATTTTTTTAAAAATGTGATAGCTGCGCCACAATTAATCTCTATTTTTAAAATTTTAAAATATCAATTAATTAATTATTAATTATCTGTAATTATATTAAATAATAAATTACAATTTAAAAAATAAGATAGAAATTTAAAGTGGTTTAAAAAATTAACGTGACAGTTTTTTTAAAACTAAAACATATAAACCTAACAAAATCCATGTTCATCTAACTTCCCCTTTTTCTTGCCCACTTATGTATATTAGTTTTCTCTAAAATAGAAATTTCATTACATATATAGTTCACAAAATAGATTATAGAATGCCTCACAAGTTCTACCATGACCGTACTAGTCATGACCGTACTGGCCAAATCATTGAGCTTAAAGAAGACTATATTTACAGTTCACTTTCCCCGAGTAAATCGTTAAACTTTGTTTTGGCCCTGGTCTCTCCTTGGACATTGTGTACGTCAAACTCAGGCTAACAACCTAAGTAGAGGGTGGCTACTCCAAATTTGTTCCCCTTTGTTTTGGCACTGGTCCTTCCTAGGACATTGTGCACCTCAACTCATGCTAAAAACCTAAGTTGAGGATGACTATTATGGAGGAAAATAAGAAAAGAAAGGGGTATCAAAAGAATTGTGTGTAGAGAAAAGAAGAAAAATGTTTGAGATGGTGTGACTGAATATAAAGATAAAAGAATGAAAAGCTCAAATGAAAAAAAAAAATAAAGAAAAGTTGAATCAAGTAAGAAAATCAAGTCAAAGTCACACCCGAGCTTTAATAAATAATATGAAGAAAAGCAAAAAGTAAGACGATGTAGGATTGGTTGTAAAAGAGAAAAATAGCCAATGTAATGTAAAGGAGGGAAGATAAGTCACTTAAATTCTAAATATATCATATTAGACCCTGAGCATATGTTACAAGCAAAGAAAGTCCTATAGTGATCCTAATCTAACGGTTTGAAAATCAAAGTGTAGAAAATAAGAGCAGACCTATGTCATTGTGCATATACTATGTTGAATTTAATGCTTACCGTAACCATATACTGAGTCCCTAAATTTGAACTATAATTCAAATTATGTGCGAAGGAATTTCTTTGTGGCGAGGGCACAAGTTACGTTATTGAAGAATTAGTATCATGGTGATTATTATATGTGTGTGAATGTCTCTATTAGTACATCTATGTTATATATTTATCTGCATGTGTTGGTTTATTGTTGAACATAATAATTGCACTGTGCTGAAAATTTAGAAAGGGAGGTTGATTTTTAACTTAATAATTGCAATGTGCAGAACATTGCTTGAGTTTTTGAGCTGCTTCTGCATGGTGTCATTTAGAATAAATAGTGTCATTTTGAGTTTGTGTGTCACTTGAGGACAAGCAATGATTTTAATTTGAGAGTGTTGATGTACTATTAATTTACGATATTTTTAATGCCTTAAACTTGGGGTTTTCTGTGCGTCTTAAGCATTTGTTAGTAGATGTGATGGTGAATTTGCTTGGATTCAGAAGGAAATAGTTTTTCGCAGCAGTTGGTACTAAAATGTGCAGCAACTATGATTTTTGTTGTTTGCCGTCTCGACCTATGAGCCATAGGATAGTATACAAGCCGTAGGAATGAGCTGTGGTTTTGAAGAGTTAATTTCTGGAGCTAAGTGTAAAATGACGGAAGCTACTAGTGAGTGTAACGACCTGATTTTCGTCGTTATGGAAAAGCCAATGGGGAAAGAATTAGGGCCAGAAAACTTTTTCGTAGTAACTTGAGATTTCCTAGCCTAGTCCAGATTTGGACGAAATCGGAGTCAATGAGGTCTAGGGAAATCTGGTAACAAATGAGAGATCTATTAATGAATTTGATTATATAAGTGGATGGCTAAGACGTTAAGGAACCCATACGACTTTACGGAATTGAATTTGGGTAAGTAGAACTCCCGAAACTGATCTTTGCATGATTGGGTATTTTTTGAGTGTCATAGGATGAAGGTGAGTTATGAAATGGGAGTTTGGAATTCTTAAATTTGCTCACTGTTTCCGTGCAAGTCACCAGAGCGAGATATTGCCGCCAGGGTGGGTTGGGTCCCGCCGCAGCGGGACAGAACGACTTAAGTAGAAAATAAAGCCCCAAAAATGTTTTATTCTGCACTTTTTGACTTTGAGAGCTAAGGAACGACACCAAGTGTTTTCTTGACAGTTTTCCACCATTTTTTAGGCTAAAGGTAAGGTTTTAACTCCCCAAATTCGTTTTTCGATCCGTAGAATGTAAATTCGTGGGTAATTATCGATAGGGGAGGGTTTTGATCTGTGATTTATGGTGAAAGAAACCCTAATCTGGGTATGAGGATCAAAGGTTTGACCTAGGATTAATATTATTGATTATAATCCGAGTAATTAGACTTGTTTGTTGATCCTTGCATTATTTGTATGTTTTTAGACCACGAACAAGCGGGAAAAATCCAGAAAGGGAAGATTCAAGTGCCGTAGGGGATTCAATCTTGGATTCGAGGTAAGTGATGGTTGTGATTTCATGTTGGTGTTATATATGCTTGTAATTGCTCATTATAATGCATGTATGTATGCGAATGTTGCATTATTAATCACCTTAATCGTAAATGAGGATAATTAAAAAATTGTATGCCATAAATCACCTCTTATTGTATGATAGTGAGAATATACATTGTGATTACGATTGTGGTTTGTTGAATGGATCGGTTGCCACGCTCTAGAATAAAATGGGATTGGTTGCCACGTTCCGGCATAAATATGGGATCGGTTGCCACGTTCTGGCATAAATATTGGATCGGGTACCACGTTTCGGTATGCTAACAGTTTGGGTGTGTGTTCCATGAGAGGACCATTCAATTGTGTTGTGTATCTACTTGTGATGATTACATTCATATCTAATGATGATTGATATTGGAAGACTGTATGTTGCACTAAATTGATAACCAATGTATATTATTGAGAACGTATGATGCTACATTGATCCTGAAAAGATGACTAATATTGTATATGTTCGGTATATGCCGGTTTTATAATATTGTGGTTACTTGCATGTGTTTCACTTATTTGGGATAGTCATGTGATCCTACCTGTACATTGTGGTTGTATACTGATACTGCACTTTCTTGTTCTTTGTTGAGTACATGGCATCTTCAGGCGGCTATTGATAGACCTCAGCTAGGTGACTATTGAGTGTGACCGGATTCAAGGGTGAGCTAGTTCATTCAGGTTACCATGGATCTTTCTTGTTTAAGTCCACCCTTTTCAGACATAGACTATTTGTTTAAGGTGTTTTGTTTAGCTTCGGGGTTGTACCCCTTGTTCTTAGACTTGTCGTTAGTTTTGGTATAATGACTTTCAAGTTCTAGGGGTTGTTCTTCCACATTAGTTTGGTTAAGTTATTTGCTTAAAACTTGGGGAGTTTATGGGAATTCCATATTTCTTTTAGTCATTTAAACCTACTTCCGTATCTTTAAATGCTTTAGGTTTCATTAAGTTGTTTAGTTTAGGTTGTAGTAATGGTTCTCCCACCGGAGGGTTAGTGTGGGTGCTAATCACGACGGTCTGGGTCGTGACAGCGAGTCATAGTCCCTTCTACGAGTCGTACACATGAGTCGTAGAAAGGTTCAGAGAAGTTAAGCTCCAACACTTGGTTGGCGAGATGGTAAGACAGTTCATACTTGGTTCTATAGGTCGTAGAACATAAACCGTTGAAAATTCCAGAAGAAAGTTGAAGCTGCTATTTTTAACTGACAGTTCCTACAAACCGTAGAACGTCCTATGGGCCGTAGGATTGAACTGTAGGGACCACTACCCAAAAGCGAATTTCCTTAGGTTTTCTTTTCCTACTATATTTAGAATTTGATGTCTAAAATATAAGTTGTACTATTTCATTTTCGTGTTGTTAGACAATTTGAGACCTTTTGTTTTTGCCTTGAATTATCTTGCAACATTTTCAGAATTTAATTATTAAAGTGTTGGTTTATAATTTTGCTTTTGTTGATCAGACTTCATCAACCCTTCTAAGTTCATGATTTGTTCTACTAATTATATTATGAATTTTGATCACCCAAGCATGAATAGCTAAATCCACAACTAGGGTTGGGGGAACCATGAGTAATTAACAAAGTAGACCTTATAATTAAGTAATTCTTGGAAAGTGTTTATGCATGCATTATTGATCTCTTCGTTTTGAATGTTTTTTAACGGTGCGCAACATTAGAACTCACCTTATTCCTACTTGACCGACCAAGGAAGTAATGAATGAGAAAAGAGAATAAACAATGGATATTTAGTGTTGATAATCCGCTATCTAATAGCCTAACCCAAATATGTAAGGGCTAATATGGGGTCAAGGATAAGGGTTAGTAAAGCATACACCCGTAGACCGGCAAAGTTGCATGGTGAAATTCTCTACTTAGATGACCAATCACTTAGGAGATACCTAACTTACTGACTTTGCATGTCAAACAGTAGGAAAGAGTTACTATTATAAAGGTTTACTGCGTTAAGAACTTGTGGGGAACACATATATCCTAGTTTCATCTCATATTGATTTTACAAACTGCGAATCCTATTACTTGGTTACTTGTTACGAAACATTAATCAATCATTTTTTTTGTGTTACAAATTCCCCTTTTTATGGAAATAATCTAGCTAAAAGTACAATTAACAGTAAATTGGCATAAGCCTAGACCATATTCCTCGTGGGATCAACCCTAACATGTGTTGGGTTCTTTATTTGACAACGATCACTTATACTTCTTTATGGAGGTGTAATTTGGGTGTATCAATGGTGCATGATGATATGTGTCATGAATGATATAATTGTGCATTGTTTGACATCATCAAAAATGGAGAAGCTATTGAAAAATAGGACAATATGCATGTAGTTTTGATGATTGACAAAGTGAACCCAATTTACTACTTTTTGTATTATGTATACTTACCAAGTGAATCAAAAACCATGTCCCCAAGACGCGAAATGGATAGCTTGTAATAAAAGATTGCAGCAAAAGAAAATAAATAAATAAAAGAGCAAAAAAAAAAAAAAAAAAAAGAGAACTAAATAGCTCAAATAAAGGACCAAAAGAGGAAAGAAATAAAGAGCACAAGTCCAAAGAGAAGTCAAAGTTTCCTTATAAGATGAAAGTTTTTAAGTAAGGAAATTCGAAATTTCCTTATAGGAAGTCAAGTACTATTTGAGATAAAAATCCTAGTCAATTATATACTAGATATGGCATAGCAAATCTTCTATATATATGACATGAAGACCATTGAGAGTCGCACCTAGTACATATCCACAAAATTCATTATCTTGAGAGTGATAGTCATTGGAGAAAAACTACAGGTGTTCATCATAGCAACATTGAATCCTGCTTCACGAGTTGTGTTCGATTCTATACTATAGAACATTAAAGTTTGATTAGTTAAAGACTAGAGTTATTGGTTTTTGTTGAGTTCATTAGTTGAAGTAAGTTGATAAGTTATTTTGTGTGATGTTTGGGCAGATAAAGGCTAGGGTAATTATTCTTTATTGAGTTGTTATAGGGTTATTATTGAGTTTATATATGGATCAAAGTCAGTAGTTGAGGTTTGTTACAAGAAGCAAGTTTTACTTCTTGGAGAGTAGTTAGAATAGTTAGAGTAATAGTTTAGTTGAAATACTAGAGTTAGTCCCTTATCTTAGATAGTTGAGTTGTAATCTAAAACGTTTCTCTTGAGAAATTAGTAGAGATTTGTGTAAGATCCAATATTTTAAAACACATCAGGATTTTGAACACGATAATCTTACATAAAGATCATTCGGGGTACATACCTGATGCGGAAGACATCATCACAAAGAGAAGCGAAAACGTTAGTTGTAAATTAGTTTCTACCTCCTTTCCCTAACCTTACATTACCACAACCGTCAATGATGGAATTATTGTAGAGAATACGTGGTAACCCTAATGGGTAGAGGGATGACCAATTTATAGAGGTTATTGTTTAATATGGTATGTCCATCAAGTAACCAATGTACAGACAAGATCTATTCTTTATTAAATATTATTTATGGTATTACTTGGGTCAGAAGTAAACTTGGGCCACAAGTAAACTTGGGTCATAAGTAAGAAATAATTCTTACATTCTCCCACTTAGCCCAATGACCATATAACATTATTATTTCATAAACATTCGTAGCGCATACAATAAATCTCTTCTATAATAACTATCATTTACCATAATATAACAAACTACTAATGCGAGTTATGACTGTTGTACATAAATTTTAAGCTACATGCTTCATTCCATATTCTACTACATTAGCAACTTATCATACTAGGTTCATAAGCTATTATAGCATTATGGTCCATAATAATGTCTCAAAGAGACGTATCTTGTAATATCTCAAAATAATAATCTATACACCATTATGAGAATCAAGAAATTCATTAATGTATATTAGAAACACATAATTGAGCTCAGAGTGTAAGAACAACATAAATGTATCAATCATAAGTTCAACCAAGATCCATTCTTTGAACATGTTCTTTAAATGTCTTTGGTTGTAAGCCTATTGTAACAGATCTGCAATCATAAGATCATTTCTAATATTCTCAAGTAACACTCTTTGTTTCTGAACTTCTTTCTTGACAGTAAAGTACTTTAATTCTATATGTTTGGCACATTTGGAGTACTTATCATTTTGAAGAAGAATATTGTTGTAGTTAGGGTTGGGCATAATATGGTTAAAATCGAAAAAATCGATTGAACCTATTTTTTTTATTTTTGGTTTTGGTTTTTCGATTATTTTGGTCGATTTCAATTTTGATTTTCAATATTTTAGTTTTTCGGTTCAATTTTTGATTTTTAGCTTTAAAAATCCGATTAACCGAAAAACTGAAATTATATATATATATATTTTACCCCATTCCCAGCTGGCCCAATAGTAGTTGATAGCCCACAACCTTAATTAAAATTCTCAGCCCATGCCCTTGCCCAAATTCCAATCAAAATTCAGAAATCCCTAAATTGATTGCCCTAAGTCTTAAGTCCTAATATCAGATTCAGTCGTCGTCTCTCATCTCTCAACATACGCCGCAACTCTCATCTCTCATCTCTCAAATCTCGTCACTCGTAACTCGTAAGTCGTACACTCAAAGTTAGTAGTCGTTAGTCAACTCGTCTATCATATCTCAACTCTCGTATTTCAACTCTCATCTCTCAACTTTCAACTCTTGTCTCAGTTACGACTTATGCCGCAGACTGTCTCTCAACTCTTATTGTCGTTCGTTGCTCTTGGCTCCTGGCTGGCTGTTGAGTGCTCGCAAGTCGAATAGTCATAGGTGCAGCCCACAACTGCTTCGTGTACTGCTCGCAACTCAAAAGTCGAAGGTCAGTGCTCATTGGAAATGTTTATATATCACATCTTAAATCTTAACTTCATCTAGAAATCTTTATATATGTTATACTCAATTTCAAATGCGAGATGAGTTAGGGACTGATCATAGAAGTATTTATGATCCTCTACCATGGAAGTTCTACTTCCGTCTATTCTGTTTAAGTGGCTATTAGTTAGAGACTGATAAGTGAGTCGGTTAGCATAGTTAGTTAAAATACACAGGATGTTTTTAGACATAGGAATTGGGATGTGTTGGTACATGTATGACTTGTGAATTCTATTGTTGTAAATTGTGAATCGTCTGTTGTTTTTTTAGTCATTGAATGCAACTAGGCAACTATGTGATAATTTGTGTGATTTGTGAACTATAATGCACTATGTCTTTTTGAATTCTAATTGTTGTTCTTCTTGTTTGTTTCACTTTTTTATAGATGACACAAACTGAATGTAGGGTAAGTGACAGTGGAGCTTCAAATAAGAGCATACCTAACACCTCATCTCCCAATGAGGTTGAAGTTAATGTTGATACTTCAAAGAAAAGAAAAGTCATAGAACCTAGAGCTACTTGTTCAAAGCATTTTGACAAGTTCATCGATGAAAGTGGATCAAGTAAAGCCAAATGCAAGTATTGTGAAAAACTTATGCAACTTCTACATGAAGTAATGGTATGTCGTCAATGAATACTCATATGACAATATGTCCTAATTTCCCCGTGACACCATTGATAAAGGTCAAAATCTAATTAATTTTCTACCATCTTTAACGGGAGCAAAGGAAGGGGTGATTAGCACTTGGAAATTTGACGAAGCACAAAGTAGGAGAGCTTTAGCCAAAATGATAATTGTTGACGAGCTACCGTTTAGTTTTGTTGAGAAAGAGGGTTTTAAATACTTCATGAGAGTTACAGTGCCACAATTTCATATTTCTTCTCGTAGAACCGTGATGAGAGATTGTTATGAACTATACCTTGAAGCTAGACAACTTTTGAAGAAGGTTTTCAAAGAAGCATGTCCAAGAGTTTGTCTTACGATAGATACTTGGACCTCTATACAAAAAATCAACTACATGTGTCTGACAACCTACTTTATAGATAGAAATTGGACTTTGCATAAAAGAATAATAAATTTTTGTCCTATTTATAGTCATAATGGTGTGGATATGGCGGCTTGCATTACTAATTGTTTGCTTGAATGGGGTTTGGAGAATGTGTTTACTATTATAGTTGATAATGTTAGTTCTAATGATGTTACTGTGAACAAATATCTAAACAATTGAGTAATTGGGGAACTAACATTATGGATGGTGACCATCTTCATGTGAGGTGTATGGCACATATCCTTAATCTTATTGTGCAAGATGGGTTGAAGGAAATTGGTACGTCTGTCAAGCTAGTGAGATAAGCCATGAAATACATTAAACAATCTCCCGCAAGACTTAGAAAGTTTAAAGAATATTGTGAATCTCAATTGATAACTTTTAAGAAATCATTATGTTTAGATGTTCCTACTAGGCGGAACCCTACATATTCGATGCTTGATATAGCACAACATTTTGAGCTTACATTTGAAAGATATAGTTTTTATGATATTGGATACTTGAATCATCTTTGTAACTTTGGTTCTGATTCTTCTGAAGATAAAGATGAAACTAGTGTTGAAGATGGAACTAGTGCAGATATTCTTTCAAGCATTGACTGGAAAAATGTGAGGTCAATGGTGAAATTTCTTGAAACTTTTTATGTACTTACTTTGAAGGTCTCTGGTTCTAATTATGTCACTAGCAATACACACTTTGTTGAAATTGTTGAACTTAATATTATTTTGAAATAGATGAGGGCAAATGATGATGGTAATTTAAAAGAAATGACAAAAAGTATGAATGAGAAGTTCAAAAAGTATTGTGGTGAACCACATAAAATGATGAAGATGATCTTTATTTCATCCGTATTGGATCCCCGTAACAAGCTTGATTATGTTCCATTTGCAATTGTGGATATTTTTGGAAAAGAAGTTGGAGAGAAGCTATGTTCAGAAATGAAAAAATACAAGAACAAATTGTTTCAATATTATGTTAAGAAATCCTCAAAAAGCTCTTTACATGTACCATCTTCACCCACTTCATTTGACAATACATCAAGTATACCTAGTGTGAGTGGTTGTGGCAACTTTGTTAATAGAGGAAGAATGAGAACAAAACAACAATTTGAGAATCATAAAGAAGTTAGTGGAAGTTCAGGTAGTAAATCAGAATTGGAAAGATATCTTGATAAAGATATTGAGTAAGATAGTGATGACTTTGATATATTAATGTGGTGGAAAGTTAATGAGCCGAGATTTCCTATTCTCACGGAGATGGTTCGTGATGTGTTATCCATTCCCATTTCAAGTGTCGCATCAGAATGTGCATTCAGCATAGGAGGTCATGTTCTTGATCCCTTTAGGAGTTCATTAACTCCTAAACTTGTGCAATATCTTATTTGTGTTCAAGATTGGCTTAGAAGTGAGCCTTTTCCAATCATTATTGAGGAAGATCTAGAGTATCCTGAGCAATTGGAACTTGGTAAGAATTTGGTATTTGTATTAATTATATTGAAAATAATTTTCTTACTTATGTTTCTTAACAACCAACAAATTGTTTCATATTTTTTTAGATTTTGCTTGTAGTGGGACTGAATATAGTATTATTGATATATAATTGCAACTTGTAAGTTCAACTATCAACTAGTGATGCGTGGTAACGGGTAAGTAAAGAACTTATTTACACTTGCTTGATAGTTTTATATATTTTATTATGAAATGTAGATCATTTGTCTAAAGAGTTCTATTTTCTCGCGGGCACATAAATGTTTTGTTATTTTCTTGGTTGCTATCTGTTGGAACTTGGGAGCTATTGCACTGGAGGTTGCAACAATTGTTTGTTGGTTTTCTAAATCTTTTGGTTGCTGCAAATTGCAATGCTGCCTACTGCAACTAGACTTTAGTTTGTAACTAACTCTATTTTAGGGTTGGGTACAAGTTTTTTAAATTTTCTAGCGTTGTTGTCTTGACTCTTGATAGTCTTTTTATTCTTATTCTTGACTAGTTTGTTAATGTTGCTGCCTGCTGAACTGCTTAGACAAGAATTATCAATGACGTTTCTTAATACGTTTATGCATTAGTTAGCTGCACAAAGGTTCTTATTCTTTAAGCATGAAAATATGGGATTACGTCGTTGCTATAGGCAGCTTGGTATGTTGATCAGTAACTTGTCACTTTATGTTTCACAATGGAACAATTTTAGCTCCAAAATAGCACAGACAGTGAGACAGACACAGGTTGCAAGACCAAGTAGTGGGGACTCCTCCTAGAGGCTGCTCTTTGTTTGAGATCTCTGTCTTGTCTTCCTGTTTAAAAGTAAGTATTGTCTTGTGGCTGTGTAGACAACAAGTACTAAAGCCTACATGTCTGAAATAAATTTGGTTAGACAACAAGTACTAAAGTCCATAGACCACTGTGTCTGAAATAAATTTGGTTAGACAACAAGTACTAAAGTCCAAACACCACTGTTAATTAAATTTGGTTACACCAAAACCAAACCGAAATAAACCAAACCAAAATTATAATAACTGAACCAAATCGAATTTATTTTAGTTTGGTTTGGTTTCATATTTTGACAAACCAAAAACCGAAAAATCGAACCAAAATTTACAAACAAAACCAAATAGACCGAACGCCAAGCCCTAGCTGTAGTATTATCATAATAAATTTTCAACGGCTTGGTAATGGTGTCGACAACCCCAAGTCATGAAATGAAGTTTACCAGTCATAATGCATAAATTGTGGCTTCATAACATGCCTCAATCTTTCTTTGCATCTATCCAGTGATCAATTCTAGGGTTACTTTGATATCTTCCTAGCATTCTGACCACAAAACTAATATCCGATCTTGTGCAAGTTTGAACATACTTCAAACAATAGAAGAGTAAGGAATTGTTTCCATTTCTTTTCGTTCTACATCATTCTTTAGGCATAGCATGAGATTAAATTTGTCCCCTTTTTTAATAGGAACTATTCCTGCTGGACAATTGTTCATGTTAAATCTTTCTAGAACTGCTTTGATATAGCCTTTTTGAGATAGTACCAATAATCTTTGTGATCCATCACAGTATATTTTTATCCCCATCACATAGGATGTCTCACCCATATTTTTCATTTCAAAGTTCATAAAGAGAAAGTCTTATGTCTCATGCAATATGCCTAAATTATTAGCAACAAGTAAAATGTCATCAACATACAGGACTAAAAATATTAACTTACTCTCACTGATCTTTTGCTAGATACACAGATCAACGATAATCTCCTTAAATCCAAAAGATTTTATGGTATCATTAAACTTTATATACCATTTTCTTGAGGCTTGTTTGAGTCCATATATTGACTTCTTTAGCTTACACTCCATTTGATCTTTTCCTTTGATTTCAAAAACCTCTAGTTGGTCCATATAAACATCCTCTTCGAGGTCTCCATTAAGAAAGACAGTTTTTACATCCATTTGATGTAACTCTCTATTATATTGAGCTACCTAAGTCAAAACAATTCTTAACGAGTATTTCTTTGAGACCAGTAAAAAGGTCTCTTTATAATGAATGTCTCCTTCTTTTTTGGTGTATCCCTTGGCAACAAGTTTGGATTTATATAGTTCAATATTACCATTAGAATCGTGTTTGGTCTTGTAAGCCCATCTGCACCCGATTCTTTTATAACATTCTAGTAATTGAACGAGATCACAAACTTGTTGTATTCCATGGATTTTAACTCTTCATTCATGGCATCAATAAATTTATCAAACCTAGTATTTTTTATGACCTGTGAAAATGAAATCGGATCTTTATTAAAATGACTCTTGCAAATAAATCACATAATCATCTGAAATGGCCAATTTTCTTTCTCTTTGAGATTTTCTTAGTGACATTATTTGTGGTTCATTTCCGTCAGATATGTGTGAGTTAGTTTCTTCTTGAAGTGTTTCACCCAAATGTTGTTCAACATTGTTAAAGTGTTCTTTAACAAGAGGAACAACATTTATTATTGGTGTGGAAGTAGGTACATTCATGGGCAATGGAATGTTTAGCCTTACCTCATTAATTTCCACAATTTATCATTCAACACTCCCACTAACTTCACCATTCTCAATGAATCTTGAATTACCGGTTTCAACAATTCTTGTACTATGATTTGGACAGTAAAACCTATACCTTTTAGATTTCTCTAGATAACTAATAAGGTAATCAATTACTATTCAAGAATCTAATTTCTTTTCATGTGGATTAAAACTCTAACTTCCGTTGGACAACTCCAAACATGCAAGTGTCTGGAACTATGTTTCCTTCCGATCCATAGTTCAAAAGGGGTCTTTGGAATGGCCTTACTAGGAATCTTGTTTAACAAATATACAACGGTTTTAAGAGCAAATATCCACAATGAGTTGGGTAATGAGGAATTACTCATCATACTCCTAACCATATTCATAACGTGTTCGATTACGCCTTTCTGCAACACCATTTTGTTGAGGTGTTCCTGGCATAATATAGTGTTCACACATGCCATGTTTTTCAAGAAATTTTGCAATTAGACCTGGACATTGTCCTGATTCATTATATTTTCCATAATATTCACCACTTATATTTGACCTAATGATTTTCACTTTCCTATCTAATTGCTTTTCAACCTCATTAACGTACACTTTGAGAGCGTCCGATACATGAGATTTTTCTTTCAACAAATAGATAAATTCATAACGTGAAAAATCATCGATAAAGGTGATAAAATATTTTTCTCCACCAAAATATGGAACATCAAAGGGTCCTCAAATATCAGTGTATAATTTCAAGAAGTTGAGTGCTCCTTGTGGCACCTAAACATATATCAAGTTCAGCAAAATTCAAATTCGGAAGAATCTCATTCTTTATTAATCTTTTTTAATCTTTCTTTGGATACATGACCCAAATGTCTATGCCACAAATAAGTAGAACCTTCATTTAGTGAACTATGTTTAATTCCAATATTTTGATGAATAGTAAGAAGGGATTCAGAAAAATTAATATCGAGTTTCAATCTATATAAATCATCAATAAGAACACTAGAACCATAAATAACAGTATTCTTATATAAATTGATATATCCATGTCCAAACTTAAAATCTAATTCATAAACATCAAGTTTTGAAAGAGAAATCAAATTCCTAGAAACTAAGGAACATCAAGAGTCTATAATAGATCAAGGTGATGTCGAGTCTTGAAGATCAACCGATAAGTCTATATGCCTTCAATTTGAGCCCTCATATGATTTCCCATGAACAAGAAATTCTCATTTTAGTGGATACATGAGTAGTTGCACCAGAATCAAGACACCATGTATTATTAGAAACTTCAACTAAATTTGATTCGAAACATACAATATCACTAAGTGTACATTTCTTTCAAACCAAATTTTACGTTTCTAGCAATATTTCTGATAGTGTCCTTCCTTTTTTATAGAAAAGATACACATCAGCCTTGAGTTCCTTATGGTCATCATGTGGAACTTTAGCAGGTGCTTTCTTGTTCTTAAACTTGTTGGCCTTCACTTTAAGTCCTTTACCAGTTCCTTGACCCTTGAGGTTAATGAAATGACCTCCCTGATTCTTAAGTCTTGACTCTTCTTGAGTAAGTATATTGGACAATTCACTAACATCTTACTTATCCTTAATAGTGCTATAGTTAATTTGGAATGGTTCATACTCAAGAGGCAATGAGTTCAGAATAAACTGAATCAAGAAGGTGTCATCCACTTTCTTTCCCAAGGTCCGAAGTCTTGCTGCAATGTTGGTCATCTTAATGATATGATTCTGCATACTACGCGACCTATCAAACTTCATAGTCATGAGTTCAGCCATTAGTGTACCAACGAGAGACTTATCAGTAGAACAAAAACATTCTTCCATAAACTTCAAGTATTCCCTAGCACTTTCTGTTTTTAGAGTAGTACTCTTGCTGTTGTTAGCAACCGTCATTCGCATGAACAAAATGCTTAATCTGTTAGAGCGTTCTCGTGATTTATGAAAAGACTTCTCATCGTCATTGCATTTATCAGTAATGGTAGTAGGTTTTTCATTCAACAGAGCCAAGTCAAGATCCATCACACTGATTAATGCTCATATTACACCACTTCTAATTCTAAGTGTAGACGATCGTTATCTAGTATAAAACCCAATAAAGAGTTGGGGTCGAACCCACAGTGTGGTACAATGTTCGATTACGAAGTACAAACATGGTCTAAATGGTTATAGGAATAGATATTATCGAAAACATACAAATAAGTCTAACAGGTTGACAACGAATGTCAGATGAGGGGTTTGGATTTGAAATTAACAGCTAAAACAAATACGAAAATAGGGGAAACAACAATATGGAGAGAAATTCTCAGGATGTGATCGATTCTTGGCCAATTTCACTATATGGGTAATTGAAATTACTAACGAATTGCTACAATTCATAGACTAAAACACAACTAATGATTAAAACCACTTCAATTAAGAATTTAAATCAGTAAATAACAATACTCATAAGCTAATTCAACCTATAATCACATGATTACACCCCAAGAATTGGGTTTTAGCTAAGCATCATAAAAAGATAAAAACAATTACCAACTATATTAGCCATCAGTTAGGTAAAAGTCTCCATGCCTTTACAATGATCCAAATTGATTAAGTTCAAGAACCCACTTGCAAATCTTCAAAGTTAAGCTTAAAAATCCTCAAAGTCTATAATGGAGACTCAAAAACTAAGAGAAAACTCTAACTTTCAAACTTGGGGATCAGAACTCTCAGTCTCTGCATTTAAATTTTCAATTTATAGTTGTCCAATTTTTGTCCTGAAAGGCCATTGGGCGAAATAAGTCGCACCTCGCCGAATAGGTCGGCAATCCGCCTTTTGCTCCCTTCCATCACCAATTTGCATTGGTAATCAGTCCTTCAGGTCCTGTAACTTTGGGCGATCAAGGTTGCCATCATAGAGTCATTCAACGATTTACTGACTACCCATTTCTGTCGCCAAGTTGGTTGTTCCCCAAGGCTGGCATGTTCGAACTTTACGCGAGCTAAAGAACCAATTGGCGGTTCGCCAAGTGGTCTTGGCGATTTCCAAGATCACTTTTCTTCACTTCTTCAGCTTGTTAGTTCCTTTTTGCCCAGTAGTGTCCTTGCTTTGCTCCTTAGCCTTCATAGCTGCAAATCAACACTTTAACATCAGTTTAATGCGTAAAATAGGCATTTGAGGACACTTATACTAGTAAAACAAAGCCCTCAATGAGTCGAAATCTCGGACTAATCAACACCTTCAACTTAAAATTTTTGTTTGTCCTCAAGTAAAACTCAAGAGCAATCAGTTCAACAAGGATGTCTCCAAGTAGTGTTGCTTAAGACTCAACATAAATAACACAAAAAGGGTCAAACCACACATTCAATGATCAGTTGTGCACTCAAAGTGTCAAATTGTGACTCACCATTATCAAATGTACTTACGCTCACAATGCTTGCTTCAAATGGAAGTTAAAGCTCAACAAAGATATTCAAATGCCCTCACAACAAAGATGATTCCATATTCACACAAAATTCCTCAACAATTTAAAGTCCCAGAATGATATACAACTCTCTCACTCATAAAGATGAACATATGCATGACTCCACCCCTGCCCTTATTTTCCAATCAACATTCGTTTCAACTCACTCAAGATCACAAAAGTCTTTTTAAGGCTTGTAACGAGGCTGAGTGTAAAGGTATAGTCATTTAGGCTTAGTGGCTTCTACCTTTATGAATTATGGCCTAAAAATCACTTTTTCTTCTTTTCTTTCACATTCAAACATGATCATAATCCACCCCATTATTCAACCAAACATGAATCACTGGACACCCCATTTATTTTACTATTTTCACACATTTTATTTAACGACTTTTTCTCTTTTTCATTCTTTTCATTTCTTTCTTCTATTTCCTTTTTCTTTTACGTGGAGGGGTTCCATCTTTTTAATAACAATCCATCAAAGGGGGAATTTTTCACACTTCTTGACTTTCCTTCTTTTTCACCACACCCCCAACTTAGGCTTTCCTAAGTTGGCTATTCAAACGAACCAATACTTCATGAAGGTTATGGGTGATGGGATAAAGAGGTCAAAGTTGTTCAAGTTTCTTCCGAGAAAAGGATAGGCTCAAAATGTTCCAAGCATGGTTCACACATCTCACAAGGCTAGCTATAAAGATGTATATTGTCTAGTTGGTTCACTCTTCAAAATTCTTGCCTAAGATCATTTCAATTGGTTGCTTCACTCAATCAATCGGACCAACGTGGTAAATTCTAGGTGTCATCAAGCATAGCGTTCAAGGTAACCTCACCATACAAGCCATTGATACAATTAACAAACAAGACTCCACACTTTCTAGATAGTGTGCAATGTTCATGACAAGAAACTCATTCAATAACCGATTATTCACAAAGAGATGCTAAAAGTTCACATATTGGGTATGTAACTTAGTTTGCCTCATCGTAGCCGCACATTCATTTTGTTCAATTAAGAGCACTATTCGAGTCATCAGTATTGACCACAACCGACACTAAAATTTGCACAAGAACAATCACAATCACATGAAAAAAAGGTGGAAAAAATTTAAAACTTGGTTCAAAACCATATTCATATCAAAACAATGTGCCACAATTTATCAACAACCACAATTCAACAACCAAGATATATATAAAACAATAAGCTCCAATATTCACAAAAATATATTCAAAATCAACCCAATATTCACAAAATAGCCTAAAAGAGGTAGGTATGGAAATACCTCACCCCACCAACAAAATACGTAGTTGTCCTCAAATGCAACTAAAATTAAAACAGTTTTAAAATGAATAGAAAAGGAGGTAAAGAAAATCATCATGCCAGGCTATGCCTGGGTGAAGTCTGCATATCTGTAGCTTCCTCTGTCTGGGCATCAGTTCCCGATATCTCAACATCCTTGGCTCCACTGGAGCCCACCATGAAAGTGTCTCAGAGCGATGCTTATATATCAGTCTCAACCATAGCACCCTCCAAGTTAGTCAGATCCTCATACATTGTCTCCTCATGATCACCAAGATGCTCTTCATCTATCTCAACTTCGGACTCAACAACAACATTATTAGCTCTAGTTTCATCTTCGGTAGTAATTGGAGGCACATCAGAACAAACTAGAACATGGGTGCTTGGGACATCTGAGATCTCCACAGTGCCAAAGAACATGGACAAATCAGTGGACTTCAGCTCATCCACATCTCTACGTAGCTCTACAATGTCGGCCTTCAAGGCCGTGACAGCATCTGTGGCACCCTGGCCCTTTTCAAACACCTCTACCCTCACAATAAGGGCATCTAACGCCAACTTGTGGCTCTCAATCTGGACACCATACTCTCTCATCTTAGCCCTAATGGGGGCTAAGGCATTATCAATAGCCCTCTCTGTCATCCCAAGAATAGCTGCCTCTACGCAGGAGGCATGTACATCGGTAGATTGGCCAAATGGCACATCTTGTAAAGCATCGCATGGGTGATAGGAGGTCGGGAGGCAGAAGTAGCAGCAGTAAAAGATCTAGGGGGAGGGGGTGCAGCAGATGTAGTCAAAATCTCAGAAGAGAAAAGTCCAGTTCTACCTGAGGGCCCACTAGCATGATTAGGCATGACTTTCTCTGTAGGTAACATATCAATGTCGACCTTCGAAAATGTATCCTCTGGTGCTGCCCTTCTCCTGTCAGCCTCATCCCATTGGTACTCGGCCTTAATATGCTGAATGTCAGTAGAGGAGGTGGGTGTGACCTCCGTATCCATCTTTACGTCTCTGAGGACATGGGCTCGTCTGCATCATTTCATGATCAGTACCGAGAACGGAAGTGAAGTCTAATGTTGCTTGGCCCTCATGGCCATCTCTTGCTTGATCAGTTACCCTAGATTCAACTTCTAGCGATCAATGATAGACCCTAAACATGTTGCCTTCGTGTGTCTAAGGATGGATTCATTTTGGGAAGGCATAATAGTACTACTGATGAATCCGAACCAGTATTTGGCAGCCACATTCAGGTCCTTCTTCCCTATTTGTGCACCTGCCTCTATCCACCTCAGGGTGGCATCAGAGATAAGGGGTGTCAGCCAACCCTTAAGGTCCTCCAATGTCTTCTTTTGGACCAAATCAATGTACTGGTGCATAAAATTATAAGTGTACCCTAGTACCTCATTGATGTCTGAACAACGATATTTAACCTTCTTGTCGCAAACTCTCAAAAACTACCAGTTTGAAGGCACTAGCCTTCTTCTTCTCTTTCGACACCAAATCTTCATAAGCCTAATAGAACTCTCGGACCCAAGTAGGAATGTAGGGGCCTCGGGGTTTGGTGAAAATCTCAAACTTATGGAACTTGAAAGTGTTCCACACCTCTGGATGCCTGCCCACCATACCATTTGTGGACAATCTCTTTTTCTCTAAAATGTCCTCAAACCCTCAGCCTTTAGTCGGTTGAGTGACCGAGGAGGAGGACCTTGCACTAGTGGTGTCTGCACTACTGTCTGTTCTAGAAGAGGCATTGGAGCTATAGCTGGAGGGGTAGGTTTCGAAGGCACTGGGATCCTAGATAGATCGTTCATCAATTTGGAGCGTAGCTCCGCTTTCTTGGCATATAGTAACTGGTCATCCTTAGGCTCAGAGGCAGAAGCCTGAGAGTCACTTTGGGAGCCATCCTCACTGCCTGAGGTGGTGAGGTGTGTGCTGTAAACCCTCTCACTATCGGAGCTCTCCTCCATAGGTGTAACAACAACGGGCGCCTTGCCCTTGCTTTTACCTCCCTTTGGAGGTAGCTTTTTAGCTTTATACCAGGAAGCCATCAATAAAAACTCCACGTGACCCTTTTAGGTGCGGAATGTCTCTACCGGCGACTTTGGATCTTGCCATTTTTGCAGAATAATGTAGAAACACTTAGAGAGAGTCAAGAAAAATTTTAGAAAATAAATTGCAGGAAGACTCGCCGAACCACTTTGGCGAGCCAGGTCGGGCTCTCCAAAAGTTACAAAACAAAAATTTCCAAAATTCTAAGCTGGTCGGAGATATCCAAGGCCTTTCGGTAGATTGCTGACACCATTTAGTGAACTAGAAGTACCTCGCCGAAAGTTACAGATTAATTTTTGGGGAAAGGGGCATAGAAGGTCGATCAAAAGATACGTTTGGTGAGTCACCGAGTGAACTCAGTGAGAACAGGTATATCGCTGAAAGCTACAACACTCAAATCCATAAAATAGAGAAATAAAGGGTGAACTAGGGGGACTTAGGCAAACCGCCAAACCACTCGGTGAGCTCGACCCAACTCACCGAATAGTCCTTCGTGCCAGTTTTTTTCACCCCATTCTTCTAAATAAAACCCGAAGCCCACGGTAAAAAAATTAAACACCAAAACATATAATTGACACTAAACCTATAAGTCTCATGCCCTCTGGGTACTCAGACCTCTCCTAATTTGGACAAAATTGGCCAGTTGATGTCTTTTTTCATTAAGAATGACATCAACCGCTCTATCATTGGGCAATATATGATATTTATCACAATTCAAGGTTACTGAGATTTTACCCCGCTAGACCCAACATATAATCAATACAACCCAACAATTTCAACTTAAATTCAACAGGCATTAACACACGAATCATGATTTAAGGCCGATTTTCGATTTCATTTACGATTAGGCAAACAAACCACAACACGATGATCAACACAACACTACACACATATAGCAACAATAAAACATCAATTTGCATTTGATTTCAACCAATGATTAAGTTCGGAGTTCGAAAAACCAACCTTTTATGTCGATTTTATTTTGTAATGCTAGGCAGCAAAGTAATCCCAAAATCAATCCCGAGCAAATATCCCAAGCGAAACGAAAGTAAAAATGCAAAAATATGAAAGACTAATATCGGGGTGAGAGTACGGGAGTTGAAAAGATGTGAAAATGAAGGATTTTTTAATTTAAAATAGTTTGGCCCTTTTAAAACCTTTTAGTTCGCGTGCCAATCGGCTGAGTAAGTTGTGCTCGTTGACGCACTTAGCAATGAGCTGAGTGGTATTCTGGCTCACCGAATTTTACAGAACTCCCAGCAATTTGGGGATTCAAACTGTAGACAAAGCTGGTATCTGTTCGGCGAGTTGCTGACGAAGCTTTTGGCTCACTGAGTTTAACATAATCTCCCATCAAGCTGGGTGGTTCAAACAACGGTCCAAATCGAGCATGCCAACATGTTCGACATGTCGTCGATTGGACTTTTAGCTCGCATATTGCCCATTTTCCAACACTTTCACTTTTCAATTTGCAAAATCAACACCTGTTATTCAAAAGCAAAATTTAAAACATCAAGAACTTGGGTTGCCTCCCAAGAAGCACCTTATTTAACGTCGTAGCACGATGAAAATACCAATTCAAACTTCATTCTTGGGGTTGGACATTGTGTCACTACGCAACCCCCTTTTTTGCCTTAGATTCAATTGAGTTGAGATTTGACCCATTTGTATCGCCAGTTGTTTAATAGAGACTGAGTGAGAAGTAACCATCTGATTGAGAGTTAAGACATTTTCCTTCATCTCTTTCAACACATTGTCTAGCCCTTCTACCTTATTGAAAATGTGTGCAAGCATGTCTTCCATACAGAAGTTCTCTGGTTCAACTCTTTGATCTTTAGGCTTTTAGCGTTCATGAGATGGGAGGTATCTTTCCTTTTCAGCATCCCTTTCCTTCCAAGTAGCATTACGGTCACTCCATTCCCTATCACGATCTCTCCATCCATCATCTTTATTCCAACCAGGATTTCCACCCAGCCTTGGATAATTTGAGTGAAATCCTCCTCCTTGATTCGTAAGGAAGTTCACTTCCTTATTGTACAACACTTCAAATTGTGCTTTTTTGGGGTTTGCTCCACTAATACCCACAACATTTACACTATTCAACCCACTACCCATCACATTTTTCAACAATAAATCAAGTTGGGTCATTATTTTGGCCATATTTTGGTCTCTCTCTTGATCCTTCTCGATCTGCTCTTTCATCATCCTAAAAGTGAGAGGAGACACTTGGTCCTCACGAGTGTACCATGCTTTATTATCTTAGTCATGCCATCAAGGAGTTGAGACGCTACTTCATAGGGTTGTTGCATTATACCTTCGAGAACAAGTTGATCAGCAACTCTTTTGTTCACCGAGTCAAGACTTCTATAGAAGTATTGTAACAATATGTGGTTTGGCATTCCGTGAGTCAGACATTAAAGTACCAACTTCTAAAATCGCAGCCACGTCTCATGGATTGGTTCACCCTCCAAGCGTTTGAAACCTTGGATACTATCTCTGAGCGTCATCATCTTTGACAGGGGAAAGAACCTTACGTAGAACGTTGTTCTAAGTTAATTGCAAGTGATGATAGAGTTCCTTGGTAAATCAACCAATCATTTGGTAGCTTCACCCATCAAAGAGAATGGAAACAACCGAATACTGACTGATTTTTGTGATATATTCTTCAACGATGATGGACCACATACGTCCACGAAGTTCTGAATATGCTCATGGGGATCTCCATGGGCCAACCCTCTATATAATCCTTTCATTTGGAGGAGTTGTAGCATTGTGCTCACAACATGGAAGACAACATTCCCCTCAACATGTAGTAGACGTATTGCACCAACATTACCCAATTGAATTGAGTCATTCACATCGTTCAGATTCCCAACATCATCTTAGTGGCCAACTTGGCTACCATTACTCCCGTTCATGCTCATCTCTTTTTCTATTTAAACACAAACACAACCAACAAAATAAGTCGATTCAACTATAACACAAAAAGATCATAATTCAACTTCAATAATATAATTCTAAACAACACCACTCCCCGGCAGCGGCGCCATTTTGATTAACACTTAAATTACACCACTTCCAATTCTAGATGTAGGCAATCGTTATCCAATATAAAATCCAATGAAGAGTTGGGGTTGAACCCATAGGGAGTGGTACAATGTTTCTAATTTAATTACAAAGTACAAATGTGGTCTAAATGGTTATAGGAATATAAATTATTGAAAACATACAAACAAGTCTAAGGGGCTGGCAACGAATGCCAGATGAGGGGTTTAGATTTGCAATTAACAGCTAAAACAAATACGAAAATAGGGGAAACAACGAGGAATTCTCAGGATGTTATCGATTATAGCCAATTTCGCTATATGGGTAATTGAAATTACTAACGAATTGCTAAAATCAAAGTGGGTAGGCTAGACTATAAGTGCAATAGTTTTTTTCTCAAATAATTACTACGATTCAAGTGAGTTCTCTCGAACCTCAACAAGCATATCAATATAAATAGCCCAAAACCTTGATACACCTACTCTCTCGAGCTAGATAGGTAGAATCGAGTTGAGGATTCACTCTCTCGAGCTGAACCACAACTACAATCATTATCGAAAACTTTGGTTCTAAACCTTTTTCTTTAGCAAGCCCAGAACTCTAAGCTAGAACTGCATTTGCAACTACAATCCATAGATTAAAACACAGCTAATGATTAAACCCACTTCAACTAACCATTTAAATTAGTTTAAAAAAATACCCATAAGCTAATTCAACCCATAATCACATGATCACACCCCAAGAATCGAGGTTTTAGCTAAATATCATAAAAAGATAAAAACATTTACCAACTAGATTAGCCATCAGTTGGGTAAAAGTCTCCAAGCCTTTACAATGCTCCAAATTAATTAAGTTCAAAAACCCACTTGCAAATCCTCAAAGTTAAGCTTAGAAATCCTCAAAGTCTATGATGGAAACTCAAAAACTAAGAGAAAACTAGAACTTTCAAACTTGGGGATCAAAACTCTCGGTCTCTGCATTTAAAATTTCAATTTATAGTTATCCAATTTTTGGCCTGAAAGGCCACTGGGCGAAATAAGTCACATCTCACCAAACAGGTCGGCGATCCGCCCTTTGCTCCCTTCCATCGCCAATTTGCATTGGCCATCATTCCTCTATGTCCAGTAACTTTGGGCGATCAAGGTTGTCATCGTGGAGTCATTCGACGATTCGCCGATGCCCATTCCTGTCGCCAAGGTGGTACTTTCCCAAGGTAGGTACGTTGGAACTTTGGGAGAGCTAAAGAACCACCCGACGGTTCACCGAGTGGTATTGGCGATCATCAAGATCACTTTTCTTCACTTTTTCAGCTTCTTAGTTCTGTTTTGCCTAGTAGTGTCCTTGTTTTGCTCCTTTGCTTTCATAGCTACAAATTAACACTTTAACATTAGTTTAGAGCATAAAATAGGCATTTGAGGACACTTATACTATAAAAACAAAGCCCCAAATGAGTTGATATCTAAAACTCATCACACACCTAAGTGGAACTAGACTTATTCATGCCATTTAGAGAAGTTCAATCCATTGAACACAGTAACAAATGAAGCATGCAAATGAAGAGGAATAGCTGCAAAATAGATTTACATGCTCACAAATCAGAAAATAATGTAAATTCAGTTTTGCGATAAAATCGTAATTCTCCTCTGTGTAGATACTACGACACATTATCATAATATTTTAGATATACAATATATATGTAACACCCCAGAAAATTTTTGAGCTAAGACTTGAACCGTTCTTTATGGTGAGTGAGATTTTACCAAGGAATTGAAAGTTTCTTAAGTGTTAAGGTCACTAGATGTATCACCTTGAGTTCTAAGAAGAACTAAAAAGAGTTCATTCAAGTCATTCCTAAGTTTTTCTTAAGTTTAGGGTCGACTTCAAATAGCCATAACTTTCAGTAAAGGATGTGATAGGAGACCCATAAGATATAAAACTAAATCCCTTCGAGTCCTTTTTCCAACGCCACTGAGTTTGCTAAATTTCTATCTCTGAATAAAAGGTTATGGCTGATATACTAACGACACTCAAACCTGGCAACAAATCAGCGATGGCTACGCGTTACAGAGCCAATACGGACCTCATTGACTAATGAAAAATTATTCCGACTTCCAGCTCATTTAATTTATTTCTCAAGGGGTATTTTGGTCCTAAAAACCCTTAGGACGTCATCTAAATTACCCTAAATATGTAGAAAATCAGTTTTCATAAACCAAACCTTCTCATTCACTCCTAAAATTCTACGCTCAAAAAATTCAAGAAAAGCTAAGGCTAGGGTTCATCTTTCAAGATTTCCTGTAAGTTGCTTCAAGAAGATTGTTCTTTTAGGTATGTAAACTTTTATAGTGTTGGGTTTGTTCAACCAAACGTCAATCATGTTAATTTCAGCGAAATTCTTTCTAGAAAATTGAAAGTTTGATGCTCTTGAATTGTGTTCTTGAAATTGGCTTACATTTTTGAGTATAGATGAGATTAATGAGTTCTTGAGAAAATTGTGTCGATCTTAAAGTTTTGTTTGATTAAATTCTTGCATACATGTAGTGGATATCTGAATCTAAAGATAAATTGAGAAAAAGAATCTAATTTAGGCAAACTGGGATTAGAAAACGAGGAAGAAAAAGTCGGACAGGAAACAAGTCCCAGGCCGCGACGCGGACTTGGTCCTCAGAAGTGAAATTTTTTCTCTCCGCGTCATGGAGAGAATGCGGACCCCACTGTTTCAAAATTATTTCGACCTAACATTATAATTCATCTCTGCATCGCGAACTTGTCCAATAGATAGTGTTTTTCAACCGTTTCTCATGATTAACTATCTAAAACACTTTTAATCATCACGATTTCTTTCCTATCAAAAATCATAACCTTGAATTCATAATTCAAATTCAAGTTAGAGCTAAGTGTTAAGTCTTGAATGTTCTTTTCAACATTTTGAGAAAGTCCCTTTAAGTCTTTTGAGGAGTTTTCTACAATTCCTAATAACTTCTCTCAAGACTCGAGCAAGTGAGTATGAGAATGAGGAGAATGTATTCATGAGTCTACTTTATCATCACAAGATCCTTCATATCATGAACCATAACTCTTGAATTCATAATTCACATTCAAGAGAGAGTGAAGAGTAGAGTTAAACAAAGTCTTTGAGTTCAGTTGTGAACCCTTTGAGAGCAATTCTCTATTTGAACTCAGTTTTGAGGAAGTAAGTATGAGAATGAGGAGAGTCGCATACATGAGTTCCATATTGTTCTTTAGACCCTTGAGTCGAGTCGTTCATGCTCATAAATTCTGCATGAACTCCAAACATTGAGTGTCTTCGAGAGGAGTAGCATCTTTGAGTTGTAAGTCTTTGAGCATTAAGTTCCTAATTCTTTTGAGATTTTATTTCTAATCATGGGAATATTACCTATTACCCATGGATTCCATGAGTTGAGTTGTTCATGCCCATAATTTCGCATGAACCCTCTGAGTTGAGCATTCTTGAAATAAGTAGTATCATTGAAGTTCTTGAGTTTTGAGTTGTCGAGCTCCGAGTATTGAGTTCTATGTATGGTTATTGAAAATCTTGAATTGAGTCGTACACATCCATAATTTGGCCTGAACCTTATTTTGAGAAGTCTTTCACAAATTTTTCTAAACTTGTTTTAAGACTTAAGCACTTGAGTTGAGAAAGAGTAAAGTTGAGTTCATTTTATTTAAAATGATATTTGGGAACTAAGTATTCCCAAGAGTAATGTTTTCACATTTAAAAGAGGAGGAAACTGAGATTTCCAAAAGAGGTTTGAGCAGTTTGAGTAACATCTCTTTTAAGAGAAAGATTTTTGAGTAATAATCTCAAAACACAAAAAGAGTTATATTTTTAAACATATGAGTTGAGTATATTTTGGGAGTAGTATTGAGAACCGATATGGGACGAGTTCAGATAACTCAAGTCTCCATAAATCATGTAGCCAAAGTGGGTACAAAGGGTCATACTTTTAGATGATTCCTTAGTGCTTTTTAGCAAAGACTAATGGATCCACTTAGTTGAGAGGTTCTATACCCTAGCAAGGTATGGGACAGTTCTGACAGCATGGGCGAGATGTTGTATCATCACATAGCTCATAGTGATGGTTGTCAGTTAGGAAAACTCCCACAGAGATATTTTGTACTCTTATATACACAGAGTTTATTTTTGTATTTTCATATACAAACATAGTTTATATTGTATCCTTGCATACAAACTGAGCTACTATTGCATTGTTCAATACATTGAGTTGCTATCTATTGTTTTAAAAGCTTTCCATATGTTGCATCTTTTATTGTTTCTTTATCTTGAGTTGAGTATCTAATCGTTGAGTTGAGTATCTAATCCAAAGTTGAATATCTTATTATTGAGTTGAGTCTTCTTTCATTGAGTTAAGTTGAACTATAATTCACTGAGGTGAGTACCATGTTGTTAAGTCGAGTCTTATTTCACTGAGTTGAGTATCTTATCCTTGAGTAATTCTAAGTTGAGTAAGTTTGAGTACCTTTGAGTATCCTTGAGATTCAGTTGAGTTGAGTGAATTTGAGAAGAGGTAAGTATGTTTCCTTTTTATCAAGTTCAAGCTTATGCTTATGTTTTAGAATTCTCCTTACATGTTCGTACATTTCATGTACTGAGACATTTGGCATGCATCATTTCATGATGCAGATAGAGTATTCAGGATCATCAACAGTCGCTTCGTTGATACCACATGCAGTTCGAGTTAGCTATGGTGAGCCTCCTTGCTTCCGGAGGATTCCTTTTACTTTCAATTTTGTCAGGATGTCGTGGGTCTTGTCCCGACTTTCATATTTATCATTTAGAGGCTTCATAGATAGACAGTAGAGC
This sequence comes from Solanum bulbocastanum, assembly GCA_037074985.1. Classification (NCBI taxonomy): domain Eukaryota; kingdom Viridiplantae; phylum Streptophyta; class Magnoliopsida; order Solanales; family Solanaceae; genus Solanum; species Solanum bulbocastanum. The sequence goes on along the minus strand of CM073597.1, from coordinate 11,414,237 downwards.
TTGAGAAGTTTGTCCATTTATTTTTTTAAAATGTTTTAAAGACTTGAGTTTCCTATTTTTGGCTAGTGAATATACTATTTTATTTAGAGTTAAGCATTTGAGTTAAAAATTTGTAATTGAGTTAATGAATTTTATCCAGTTTTAAGCTTTTGCATGCTTAAAGTTTTCCGCTTGTAATCAGACAGGATGAGAATTCTCTTGGGACCAGCAATGGTTCTTGAGTGTCGGTCACGTCCAGGGTCGTGAAAATATATTAGACTAAAAATATTAATTTACCTCATAATTTTCACTATTCATAGAATGATAGATTCACCTTTGGGTAAATTTTTAAGTTCTAGCACTAGTGAAGTCAACTTATGTATTTATTTTTCAATATAGGCATTTAATTAACCTTCATAGATAAATGACAATTTTATGAATGCATATTTTTCTTAACCATACTAGTTTGTCCCACAAATACATACATAATATCATAAAATTTTTGTGCATGTAAATAATTTTATACATTTTAGTGTGGCCTCTAACAAACTATAGAAACATAATACATGCATCAAGTGATCATAAATATTATATGTGTAGACGTTAATATTTTTAGTTTGGTCACTTTGGTGACTAACAAACTATATAAATACAAATACACATAATATCATAAATTTTGTGCATGTGAATAATTTTATACATTTTAATTTGGCCGCTTTGGTGACTAACAAACTATAGAAACAAAATATATGCATCAAGCGATCATAAATATTATATGTGTAGACGTTAATTTCTCTAGTTTGACCACTTTGGTGACTAACAAACTATATTGTACTAAGTGCACACATATTATTTATTGCTTAGCATAAGGACCATTTTAATTTATTGCACAATCTAAAATAAAAAATACTTATTACATTATGGAAAGATTAAGATTTTCAGAATTTATGCAATCTAAAACAAAACATAACTATTTATTTATTTAGGGGTGATGGCCAGCGACTACTTTTTATTACTTTACCAAGACTGATGCATTTATATAATTTATGAAGATTATCCGTTCAAACAATTTAGGCTCTGATGACACATGTAATATTAAATACTTTAATACATATCAGGATCTTGTACACGATAATCTTACATAAAGATCGTTAGAGGTACATATAATATGCGGACGACATCATCACAGAGAGAAGCGGAAGCGTTAGTCGTAAATTGGTTTCTACCTCCTTGCCCTAGCCTTACGTTACCACAACCGTCAGCGATGGAACTATTGTAGAGAATATGTGGTAACCCTAATGGGTGGAGGGAGGACCAATTTATAGAGGTTAAGATTTAACGTAGTACACCCATTAAGTAACCAATGTACAGACGAGATATATTCTTTATTAAATATTATTTATGGTATTATTTGGATCACAAGTAAACTTGGGTCACAAGTAAACTTAGGCGATAAGTAAGAAATAATTCTTACAATTTGTGGTTGAAATCGTACGCAGTGTAGGTCGTAATTTTTACTCCCTTGAGCAAATAGTTTTTCACGATAAATTTGTGTCTTGTTAATTTTATTTCTCTACTGCTTAATGCGTCTGTAGGAACAGGTTCTGAATACGTGTAGTGGGGTAAAGTATTTCTTTCAATGTCTCTAAATGATGAGGCAACACAACATGTGTGGAATCATTTTGAAGAGCCATTGGCAATCAAGGGACAATCAAGAACCACGACTACAAGCTAAGTGGTGGAATAAAGCCTTTAGCTACATTTATATAAAGTACTAGTTATAAATATTCATCTTTATTATCGACACTAAATATAATATAACGAAAATTAGTTGATTGATTCTATACCCTTTATTTGTGCTAGTGAAGGTTCAACAAAAGATTAAACAAGTTAATCTAAGAGAGGCAAATAAAGTAGTGGATCATTTGGCAAAGCTTGAAATGAATAATCAGAATAGCTCTTTTTTATTTTCTACAACATTTTTTGAAGCACACATAATGGGAAAATAAGGGATGTCAATTCACCACAAGGCACCATACCACAACAATTGAAATAAGTGTTAAAAGGAAAACTATGTCCATCTTTTTTTTAAATATTTTGATGTATCTTAGTTCCTTTATAAATTAGTGTAAAAGCAGGGTCTCCTTTATTTATGTTGGATATGACCAAATGTAAATAAGAAGAGTCGTCGTCCTATGTTAGTCGTTAGGTTTGCATATATCCTACGCACCTAACCCTCTGTATAAGATGAGTCTACACTCTAGCGATGGGGAGGCAAAGTCAAAGTCCTCCTCTTATGTGTTTTTTTTTAATGAAAATATTCGTTGCGGCCCACCGATCAAACTAGAGCGTAAGGGCGCTTTTTTGTTTGCATGAGTCTCGGCTTCTTTCAGAAGGTAGGGATAATCGTCCAGGTCTTATTGTGAAAGAAAAAAGCTGCCCCGCCGTTGTTGAATAAGATAGTTGATAGGGGGAGGCCCCTTCTCGTAGGCAGGGGAAGCTCAATAACTGTATTTTTAACTCAGACTTGTACTAAAAAGAAAAAATCGCAGAGGACAGTCTCTAAAAGCTACAACCGTCTCTTCTTATTATTCTCCGAAAACATACCTAGGTTTTGGCAATCACAATATTTACAATCACTATTTAATAATATTAGAATTAGAATTGTGATAAATCGAAATTCTAGATCGCAAGGTAGGAGACAATGGCAAAGCCATGTGACGACATGCTAGTACAAAGTGTGGGATTGACTTTAACTACAAAAGGAACTTATAAATTTTCCTATCTCAAAACTGTTTAATCCCTTTTACCAATAAAATTTTATGATATACCAAAAAATTCTAAAGGTTTATAGTTTGAAATGTACGTGTACTTTTCCATTTTTCTTGGAAACATTACTAATTTATAATAATAGATAGATGGTAATCTTTGGGTGAAATATTTAGAAGATATTTGAATTAAAATAAGAATAATAATAATAATAATATAACATATTATTTTTTTTTCAAAATAACTTTTCAACTATAGGCTGATAGTATGTTAAACTACCACTGATAAATATACAACTCAGATTAACATAAAAGTCTAGTCATATAGTGTTCAATAAAATAAGATTAGAGAAAATAAACAAGAAGTGAAGCCGAATTTCATTCGAATCCTTTTTATTTAGAATATACACTAAATCCGTAAGAAAAAGCATTACAATATCAATAAGCCAATCTCTTAAAAGAGAAACACCAATTGATTACATAGTTCAAATGAGACAAGATGCAATATCATGCAATTATTGTAAAGTCAAAACGTGTTTTAGTTGTGAAGGAGGAGGAGATGATGTGTAATGATAACCATAAGATTTCAATGATAGTGGAGGTGGGTTTTAGTACTAGGGTTGCCGACCCAAGGGAAATGGGAGTGAAGGTAGTTGTGGCAATGGACGAATTGGGGGTAGAGGTAGTCGTGGAAATGTTGGAATAATTATTTGAAATGGAGGAGGTGGGGACTGAACTGGAGGTGGTGGAGGAGTACAATTAGGTGGCGGAGGTGGAGTTCGCGACCAGGGAAGTGGTATTGGAAAAGGGAATAAAGATGGTGGGGGAGGAGATTTATTATTGCAAGGCGGAGGTGGAGGTAGAGATTTCGATGGAGGTGGTGGACGTGGAGATGGTGATGGAGGAGGTGGAGACTTAACTGGAGGTGGTGGAGATGGAGAAGGTGGTGGAGGTGGAGATGGCGATGGAGGAGGGGGTGATTTTATTAAAGGTGGTAGAGGAGTACAATTAGGTGGTGGAGGTGGAGTTCGCGACCAGGGAAGTGGTATTGGAAAAGGGAATAAAGATGGTGGGGGAGGAGATTTATTATTGCAAGGCGGAGGTGGAGGTGGAGATTTCGATGGAGGTGGTGGACGTGGAGATGGTGATGGAGGAGGTGGAGACTTAACTGGAGGTGGTGGAGATGGAGAAGGTGGTGGAGGTGGAGATGGCGATGGAGGAGGGGGTGATTTTATTAAAGGTGGTGGAGGAGTACAATTAGGTGGTGGAGGTGGAGTTCGCAACCAGGGAAATGGTATTGGAAAAGGGAATAAAGATGGTGGGGGAGGAGATTTATTATTGCAAAGAGGAGGTGGAGGTGGTGGTGGGGATGGAGAAGGTGGTGGAGGTGGAGACTTAACTGGAGGTGGTGGAGATGGAGAAGGTGGTGGAGGTGGAGATGGCAATGGAGGAGGTGATGGAGATGGAGAAGGTGGAGGTGGAGATGGCGATGGAGGAGGTGGTGGAGATGGGGAAGGTGGAGGTGGAGATGGTGATGGAGGAGGTGGTGGAGATGGGGAAGGTAGAGGTGGAGATGGCGATGGAGGAGGCGGTGGAGATGGAGAAGGTGGTGGAAGAGGTGGGGAATTAACTGGAGGTGGTGGAGATGGAGAAGGTGGTGGAGGTGGAGATTGCGATGGAGGAGGGGGGGAGTTTATTAGAGGTGGTGGAGGTGGAGACGGAGATATAGGTGGAGATAAAGATGGAGATGGAGATGGTCCATCGATAGGTGTATTCAATGGTGTTGATGGCAATGGAGATATAGAAGGTCCATTGGTAGGTGCAATTAATGGTGGTGATAGCAACGGAGATGGAGATGGTCCATCGGTCGGTGCAATCAATGGTGGTGATGGCAACGAGGATGGTCCATCGGTAGGTTCAATCAATGCTGGTGATGGCAATAGAGATGGTCCATCAGTAGGTGCAATCAATGGTGGTGATGGAAACAGAGATGGAGATGGTCCATCGGTAGGTGCAATCAATGGTGGTGACAGCAACGGAGATGGAGATGGTCCATTGGTTGGTGCAATCAATGGTGGTGATGGCAACGGGGATGGTCCATCAGTAGGCTCAATCAATGATGGTGACAGCAATGGAGATGGTCCATCAGTAGGTGCAATTAATGGTGGTGATAGCAATGGAGATAGAGATGGAGATGGTCCATCGGTAGGTTCAATCAATGGTGGTGATGGAAACGGAGATGGAGATGGTCCATTGGTAGGTTCAATCAATGGTGGTGATAGCAACGGAGATGGAGATGGTCCATTGGTTGGTGCAATCAATGGTGGTGATGGCAACGGGGATGGTCCATCAGTAGGCTCAATCAATGGTGGTGACGGCAATGGAGATGGTCCATCAGTAGGTGCAATTAATGGTGGTGATAGCAATGGAGATAGAGATGGAGATGGTCCATCGGTAGGTTCAATCAATGGTGGTGATGGCAATGGAGATAGAGATGGTCTATCGGTAGGTGCAATCAATGGTGGTGATGGCAATAGAGATGGAGATGGTCCATCTATAGGTGTAATCAATGGTGGTGATGGCAATGGAGATGGAGATGGTCCATCGGTAGGTTCAATCAATGGTGGTGATGGAAATGGAGATGGAGGTGGAGATGGTCCATTGATAGGTGCAATCAATGGTGGTGATGGCAATGGAGATGGAGATGGAGATGGTTCATCGACGGGTGTAGTCAATGGGGGTGATGGCAATGGAGATGGAAGTGGTGGTGGAGGAGGAGAATGGATTGGTGGTGGTGGTGGTGGATTATGGTAATAAGGTGGCGGTGGAGATGGAGTAGGCGATGGTGGAGGATTATTGTAATAAGGTGGCGGTGGAGACGGAGAAGGTGGTGGTGGAGATTCGTAATGATATGTTGGAGGTGGTGGTGGTGGTGGATGATGGTAATAATTTGGTGGGGGAGGTGGAGAAGGCGGTGGTGGAGATTTGTAATAATGTGGAGGAGGTGGTCTTGGTGATGGAGGTGGAGGTGATTTATAATAGTGATGACGTCGCGGAGGCGGTGGTGGAGGTGATTTATAATAGTGATGACGTCGCGGAGGAGGTGGTGGAGGCGATTTATAATAGTAACGACGTCGCGGAGGAGGTGGCGGAGGCGATTTATAATAGTAACGATGTCGCGGAGGAGGTGGCGGAGGCGATTTATAATTGTAACGACGTCGTGGAGGAGGAGGCGGGGGCGATTTATAATAGTAACGACGTCGTGGAGGAGGTGGTGGAGGGGATCGTGGCCTATAACGGTATGACAAAGATGATGAATCATCAATGTTAGGCTTATAATCAGCTGCTACACTAATGACTATCAAGCAAAAGGCAAAAGCATAAACAAGAAGGGGCCATTGCCCCAGCTTTGATGGTGTTCCCATAGTGGAACTAAACTAGTTTGTTGTTTTTGCAACATCGGTGTAAGAATTAGCTCATTATATAGCAAGAGACCCAAACAATTGATAATGACCAGTTTTTTTTTTTTTTTTTTTTTTGTAAAAAATAAAAATGGCTCAAAACATTTAGAAAAACAAGTACAAACTGGCCAAATGATCTTTGAAAAATGCACGCCAAGCATATAGAATCTCATCTTAATTATTATGAAATAGATTCCTACTAAACTATGGGTTTAGTTCATGGTAGACCATGAATTAGTCAAGATCAAGATCAAGTATCATTGTTTTGTATTTGCACTTTACATATAAATTTGTTTTTTCAAAATTTAAGTTATAGCTCCAAATTTAAATTAATCTTTTGACTTTCGGTTATCTTTTGCAAATTGGATTTCTCGAATTTCCCTATTTAAATTAGTGAACACCATACATGAGAATTATTTCGTCAAGAGAAAAAAAATAGAGGAACCCAACCAAACAATAATTGCAACTAACTCGTTGCTATTTTTATTTTGTTTAGCGTGCCATCTTCAATTTGTTTTTTTTTTTTTTTCCGATGATTGATGCAAGTTCAAGACTCGAACTCGAGACCTCTGATTAGGGAGGAACAACCCTATTCGTTGTCCCACATCTTATTTTGGGATAAATTATTTTCCGTAAAACACTATTTACTTTGAAACAAAGAAAATATCTGACTTTTTTTAAGTTATTTAACTTATAAGATGTGTTGATAAACTTTTGAACAAAACGCTGAATTCATAGAGTTAGTTTTTAAATTAAATGGCATTTAGATTTTGAAGAAGCACTAATAATAACGCACCTATGCGTTTTAAAAAAAATATATATATATACACATATATTATCTTAAAAGCATGAACTCCTAACTTAAATGTTAAATTACTATAATATCCCTAAATTAAGTTGTGACTTTTTCGATGAGTTGTGACTTTTTCGATAAGTTGTGACTTTTTTCGAAGGGTTGTGATTATTCGATAAGTTGTGACTTTCTCAATAAGTTGTGACTTTTCCAAAGAGTTGTGACTTTTTTAATAAATTGTGATTTTCAAAGGGTTGTGACTTGTCAAAAAGGTTATGACTTTTCAGATAAGACACAAAAAACATTTGTTCATACTATTCTTTGTTGACTATAAATAGAGGTGTTTCCTCTCATTTTTCAACCACAATATTTTTAATCTTCTACTCTTCTTGTTCTTGCATTTTTATTTTTTTTGTGTGATTTATTATCGTTGAGTTCGAAGTTTAGCGAAATATGAGGTACCACTACCTTGACGAAGTAAGTCGTTATATCCTAAGAGGGTATATTTCATAACCTCGAGTACTTAAGCAAAATAATTTTGATGATATAATAAATAGTTTTTGATTAATATATTCATTAGTACGTAATGTTCCAATATACGAAGTTAACATGATGTAGTCTAAATTCATTTGTTTTTGTTAACAATTTATCTTGTGATGTAGATATATGCTTCTGAATATTTTTTCCAAAATCTAGAGAATGATTACGATTTGTTTTTGATGCTCAAGACAAAAGAATGACTTTATTTATCAATGCTACTTATGTAATTTAGACTCTCATGAAGATTGCTTTAAAATAGTTATTACCATATAAACATTGCCCTTTTGGTTTATTTATTTGCTATTTCTTAATATTTCAGTATTTTAGACGAAGAAAAGTTCATATGACTTGTAATAACGCCAGTTGAAGTTGTATTAGTTTAATTTTTATTTTTTATTTGATAGTTAATTTTACGAGATAAATATTTTAATTAATGCAAATATATATTTATATTTGGGTAGGTATTTGTATTTAAATTAAAGTATTGTATATGTCACAAATGTATTATCAAGTTAACAAGATCTTCCAACTTTAAAATATATTATATTAAAATGTTCTAGGTTTTTAACTTTTTTTTAAAAAAAACATACAACAAATGTGAATATATAAAATGTAGTTTTTCTCTTCACCTGTTCTTATTACATCTAAACAATTTAACGTGGAATACACATGCAAAGCACATATGGTTAGATGAAAAGAAAAATACAAAGAAAATATTGTCTATAAGGTAATATTAGTGAGATAAGACTAATTACATGATTGAACCTCATCAAATTGAAATAAATATATACATCATTGCATTTAACTAATAAAATTTTTCATTGACCATCTTCATAGGTTTGCGTGAATAAGAAATATATAAGACGTTCCACGTTGAGCATTCACAAAAGAATCTGCAATATTATATTTGCTAAGCTTATTATTCAAATCTTCGCTTAAATAAGCAATACTATTTTCTATAACATATATTTATGGAATTGGTAATCACGTGCAATACACGTGTCAAAAAACTAGTGTATATATATATATATATATATATATATATATATATATATATTCATGTTTGATTAAAATTTATTTATTTTAAAAAATGCTTTTCTCAAAAGGGATTTTTCAAAAATATGTACTTTTGGTGATAAGCAACTAATCAATTTAAAAGGCACTGATTAAATAATAATTAGTGTTTGGTCAAATTTATAAAATAATTTTTAAATATTTTTTTAAAAGTGCTTTTTAAAATGATATTTCTGGGAAAAACTAATTTTTAAATTAAAAAAAAAAATTGCTACTCTTATAAATTACTTTTTTACAAAAAACTTGATCAAATATTTTCGTTCTTTTTTAAAAAAAATATATCTTTGACTTCTTAAAACCTTGATCGTACAAGCTAGCACCAAGTTCATGTAAAATTAATTAAGTGTCCTTACTTTATAATGATGTCTTAATACATCTAGTGTCAACTATTCGATATCCATTAAGGGATACTATAGAAAGGACTAGTTAAGTGTTGCTATACTTTTTCAAATTGTTTGAAGATTACTTGCTTTCAAATTATATGGTGTTTGCTTTGACAAGTCCCAGACACGTACACCTGATGCTCATAACTTCAAGTCGGATTTTAACTTCAATCTCGTAGATTTGAAATCAAGTTTAAGTAACTAAACATATAAAATTTAATTTTGACTATACTTTAAATGATGGTCGTAAAATCAACCGTTTGCGTTCTTCGGCCAAGTCTCTTTTCCAAGTCACTTGTAGATAGGATTTCAATTGATCTTTAAAAATGGAATAAATCGATCCAATCAAATTGTATCGAAATTATTTAAAAAAAAAAAAAAAAAATATATATATATATATATAGAGAGAGAGATATATATATTTTTATATCAATTTATATTGTAATGAATAATTAGGGTATGTTCTTAGTTTTTATACAAATGAACAAAAAAAATAATGAATTATTTATATATGAAAAAATAAATTTTATATAGAAAGTCTTAAAATAATAACACTCTTGGAATTATTGAAACTCTTACAAGTCAACACGTACATATATATTTAAAAACTCCAATCTACTCCTGTTAAAATTAAATTAATTTTAATATCTTAAATAGCAAATTATAAGAAATTTCAACGATCTTAAATAACAAGTCATAAAGTCTAGAGTGGTTTGGCAAAAGTCTCATGTAACTAAACATTGTAACTTCTATTAACGAGATGGTTAGGCATGATAATATGTTTTCCATCGAAAATATTAATCAAAATGTATTTTATGCCAAACAATTTAAGATTTAATACACAGTTACACACATAGACAGCCAGTGACGGAAAATATTTTTTCTTTTAGTTATTTCTTAGAAAATAAGTGCATCTTTGGCGATGCTAAAAGCTATTAATTTTTTAAAGTACTTTTTAAAAATAGTTTTTATGAAAAAAAACATTTGTGTTTAGTTAATTCATTTAAGAAGTGTTTTTTATATGCAGATTGTATTTGAGTAACTTTTTTTAAAAGTACATTTTTGAGTCAAATTACAAAAAAGGACAAATATTAATGTACTTTTAATATTAAGATTATTTTATAGAGAGAAACTATTTTAAATATCTATTACAAAAATTTAATTAAATTTATTTTTTATTAAATTAAAATGTATATATTCAAATTTTCAATCAGTATTTATACAGAGATAAATAAAAAGATAAATTAAATAGCGATATAATTCTCCACAAAAATATGTAAATAATATATAATATTTTTGTAACGACTTGTTCCCGTCGTTATGAAAATGTCAATGGGGAAAGAATTTGGACCGGAAAACTATTGAGTAGGGACTTGAAAAAATTTAGCCTAGTCCAGATTTGAATGAAATTTGAGTCAGGTAAGGTCTAGGAAAATCTGGTAATGAATAGGAGATTTAATTGTGAATTTTATCACATGAGTGGATAGCTAAGACGTTAAAGGAGCCCGTACGACTTTACGGAATGGAATTCGGGCAAGTAGAACCCCCAAAACTGATCTTGGCGTGAAAGGGTAATTTTTGAACATCAAGGGTTGAAGGAGTGTTATGAAATGGGAGCTTAGAACTCAACTTCCGAGCTTATGTTTCCGTATAAGTCGTTCGGGGGGTGGGGGGGGGGGGTGCTGTGGCGGGTTGGGTTCCTCCGTAGTGGGCCAGTCGTGACTTAAGTCGGGAAAACACCCTAATTTCTTTTATCTTTCTACAAACTTCGTTCTTAAGAGTTAGGACAACCCAGGGTGATTTCTTGATAGTTTTCCACAAATTTTGATGCAAAAGGTAAGCATTTTACTCCCCTAATCCATTTTTCGATCCGTAAAACTTAGATTCTTAGGTAATTATCATTGGGGGAGGGTTTTGGCTTGAAGTTAATGTTGGGAAAAAGCCCTAGATGCACCTTAGGATCATGGGTTTGGTCTTGGGTTATTGGGTTTGTTATAATTTGGATAAATAAGACCTTAATTATTGATCCTTGCGTTAAATTAATCGTTTGTAGACCAAGAACAAGCGAAAAGAATTCGGAAAGGGAAGGCTCAAGTGTCTCAGGAGGATTCAGGCTTGGTTTCGAGGTAGGTGATGGCTTGATTTCATGTTTGTGTGAAATATTCCGGTTAATTGCTTCGCTATATGCATGCATGTATGAGAATAGGGAATGTAAATCGAATCTAATGCAAATGAGTATATGTATATGAATAATTACATGCCATAAAACCATTGCTTGATTGTATGACTATGAGCATTGTTCATTATGGGTGTGATTGTGATTGTGGTTGTGCTGACTGGATCGGGTGTCATGTTCCAATACATATATTGGAACAGATGTCACATTTTGATACATATATTAGATCAGGTGTCACGTTCCGACACACTAATAGTTTGGGTATAGGTTCCATGAGAGAACAACTTATGATTGTATATTTACTTGTCATTGATAATGGAAGATTGTATATTGCTCTGAAATGATAACTGAACTATATTTTGTATATGTGTGCTTACTATGTTGTGATTGATCGCTTTATATTGTGCTTATGGGGTGGCCGCGTGATCCTACCAGTACACTGTGGTTGTGTACTGATACTGCACTTACTCATTTTTTATTGAGTACAATGCATCTTCAGGCTGTTACTGATCGACCTCAGTTAGGAGATAACTAATCGAAACCGAATTCAAGGGTTACTTATTTTTTATTGAGTACAAGGCATCTTCAGGCTGTTACTGATCGACCTCAGTTAGGAGATAACTGATCGAAACCGAATTCAAGGGTGATCTAGTTCTTCCAGGCTTCCATGAGCCGTTTTTGTTTAGTCCATTCTTTTTTTACTCCGACTATCTAGTAGGTTGTTATGTTTTAATTTTTGGGGTTGCACCCCTTTTCCTTAGAGTTGTTAATCGTTAGAGTTTTGGTACATTGACTTTCAGGTTGTAGGAGTTGTTTTCCACAAATGTTGGTAGTTGTTTTGTTTAACTTTCGGATTTTATAGGAACTCCATTTTTCTTAGACATTTAAATTAAATCTGCTTCGGTATCTTTAATATTCTAGTTTTTGTTTAGTTGCTTAGTTGGGATGTAGTAATGGTTCTCCCACTGAAGGGTTAGTATGGGTGCCAATCACGACAGTCTAGGTCGTGACAAAGTTGGTATCAGAGCCCTAGGCTCGTTGATCTCATTGTACCAAAATGAGTCTAGTAGAGTCTTGTGGAACGGTACGGAGACGTCTGTACTTTTCTTCAAAAGGCTATAGGACTTTAGGAAAACTCATTCCTTTCTTTCTTCATGCTATTACTTGAATCCAATTGGTATCTGGGTGATACAAATTGGTATCTTTCCTTCTTCATACTATGGTCAAAACTAGAGCAACATAATTGTAACACTGACACTAGCAAGAGAGGATGCGTCCTTCCAAATAAGCATGTTTCCCCGATTCAATGTGGGCATGTAATGACTAGTGACAAACATGAGGTTTTTATTAGGTTCTTAAGGTTGAAACCTTCATTCTTCATGGGTATTGAATTTGAAGATTTTTATGATTTTCTTGTTAATTGTCATAGTTTGCTTCATAAGATGGATACGGTAAAGTGATTTGGCGTTGAGTTATGATATACCAGTTCAATGGAGACACCAAAATGTGGTGGTGGTCTCATGTTGAGTGCCGACTAGTAAATGCACTACTCATGACTTGAGAAACATTTTATAGCTTTATGTATGGAGAAATATATACCCTGAACCTTGAGGGATAGGAGGAGAGATGAGTTCTTGAATATAGAGCAACATAATATATTTGTTGTAGCCTTTAAGGCAAAAGTTTGTGTTTTATCCAAATATGATATTCCACTTTGCTTCAATTTAGAACAACAAATTCATCGTTTTGTAAAGGGATTAAGGTTAGATTTGCAGATTCAAGCTTATGAGTGGCTGCTTTAGCAAAATCTTTTCAGGAAGCGGTTGATTTGGTGACGGAGGTAGAAGGGGGTTAAGTCAGAAGACTTTGCCAAGGTGACAACATTCAAGAAGTTTTGTAAGGGAAGGGTAGATAATAAACACCATTACTTTGGAAAATACATTTATTATTGTTGTTATAACATGTATGGGTTGCTTAATAAATGATGAAATTATGTTGCGACAATTGAAGTTAGAATATCTACTGTGATTTTCTAGATTGAGTGTATATCAATGAGGGTCATGATACGACTACTACAACAGAAACGATGCTTACTTGGTTAAGTTATTAAGTGTGTTAAAATTATGGAGAACCTGGCATATGAGAAGGAAATCAGCGAGGCCGTGGAGGCTGGAGAAATGGTAATGGAGGTAGGGAAGCAATGCCACCAGGCAAAGAAGTTGCCCGTCAAGATGACAAGATTCAGTTTTATGCCTTTCCAGGCAAGATCAAGGGTGAGGTGTCTGATGCAGTGGTCACACGTGTTATTATTGTCTGTGATTAAATGGATACTGTTTTGTTTGATCCGGGTTCTACTTATTCATATGTGTCCGTTCAGTTTTGATGCGGTTTGTGATTTTCTTGATGCCTTCATCCATGTTTCTACCCAGTTGGAGAGTCAGTCATAGTCACCAGGTATATCGTGTTTGTCCTATTCTGTTTATGGGTTTTCAGACTTGGGCTGATTTGGTTAATTTGTATATGACTGACTTCGATATAATTTTAGGCATGACTTGGTTGTCCCCCTATTATGTTGTGCTTAATTGTAATTCTAAGTCTGTGACTCTAGAGATCCCAGGTAGGGAAAAGTTAGAGTGGGAAGGGGTGGACAAGCCTAAGTCAGCTAAGGTCATATCTTTCGTTCGAGCTAGAAAACTGGTGGGGCAGGGTTGTTTAGTATATTTGGCTCATACTCGGGATTTTAATGTTGAGTCTCCCTCTATTGAGTTAATTCCTGTAGTGTTTGAATTTAAGAAAGTGTTTCTTATCGATTTGCCTGGTATGCCTCTGGATAGAGATATAGATTTCTGCATTGACTTGGAACCTGGCACTTGCCCCCATCTCTATTCCTCCTTATCGCATGGTTCCAACAGAATTGAGAGAGCTTAAAGCTCAAATCCAGGAGCTTCTTGATAAATGTTTCATTTGTCCTAGTGCTTCCCTGTGAGGTTCTCCTATCTGGTTTGTTAAGAAGAAGGATGGTAGTATGAGGCCTGATGATTTTGTCTTAAGCCATAAAGGTGTGGATTGATGTTGGAAAGACAAGCTTATGGATAAAGAAAGTCCCATTGCATATGTTTGGGTGAAGGAAATTAAAGATTTTAGTAAGAAAGTGTGTATAAAATTGGGTTAGTCCTTTGAATTTGATTGGTACACCTGAGTTTGAGGTGTCATGTTGATGAAAAGGTTGACTTTGTAGTGATAGCCAGAGCTGACTGAGCATAATAGTAATAAGAGTTCGTGATGGAATGTGATGGGATGCAACTATATAATAAGATTGTTGGTTAAGTAAATTTTGTATAGTAATTATGACATGTGAGTATCTAAGTTTGTGGTTTCCTAATATTTGGTGAGTAACGTGGTTGTATGGAAGGTTTTAAAAGATGGTGGGACACCATTCGAGTAGAATTTAAAAGAGCTAGAGTCATAATGAAGAAAAATAGTGGGATGTAGTACAACCTTTAGAGAGAGGTGAGAGCAAGACTATTTTATTTGAATGCAAAGGCTAAAGAGGTATCTTCAGAGGGGTAGAGAATTGGGTTCAAAGAAGCGTGAATTCATTCGTTGATGTGGCTATGGTAATAGTGTCACGGGTCCATCACATTGGTAAAAAACTATGGGAAAAGACTTGAGAAAGGAGTGAACAGACATTAGCTCGAGTGTGACGATAAATGCTTTGGTTTTTTTTTTGAGTTTAGTAATGAGTACGAGTGAATTTTTTGCGAAGGATATTGTAAGATCGATGGAGATACAATCAATGATAAGCGAAGATCCATGAATTCATAAAAATCTTCAAGGTACAAGTTAATGTTGATAGATAAGGGGATTGTGTTATACGGTTGAATTTAGAATTCATGTTTTTCATTGTAAGTCTACATTTGTGGTGATATATGTTGTCAAGGTATGAGTTGGCAAGGTGAGAATTGATCAATTGTATAAGGTATAGAGCATTTGAAAGAACTTACACCTGGGTTAAGTCATAAAGTTTATTACTATTGATTGTTAAGTACCTAAGAAATGTTTTATTTGAAAGTGTTGGTTTATAAAAAGGTAAATGGTCGAAGTGTTTATTATGGTTGTTAGTATTGAGAGTATGGTCTTCAGTGGAATAATATGAAGAGTATGCGGAGTCAACTGAATGAAAAGGGCTAGTATCGGCTCTTCGGATGAAAACGTTTAGTGCTATTCAATAATTATTTCGAAAATTCTTATGTAACCATCTATTTCTTTTTGTACATGGTTGTGAGTATGATTCACTAGTTATGTTCACGCGTGTTTTCACTTTGGTGGGTGGATCCTTAGTGGCGGATCAGGTGTACCGATCATGCGATGTTCACTTGGTAGAATGTGGGGATCATTGGGTTCAATTTTATAGTTCTTAAGGGTAATCTACAATCACAATTGCTAAATCTAGCATTTCAGTAGTGTTGTTAGGGGGTTTGTATGCTTAGACATATCCTTTAATGAGTATCTGATGTCTAAAGATCAATTTTTTATAACTTAAGCTCATGGGAATTTATGTTGTGGGATGGAGATGTTGTTAAGAACTATGATTGTTTGGGTATCATGAGTGTGTGTTGGTTGGTTCAAATTTTTATAACTTAAGCTCATGGGAATTTATGTTGTGGGATAGAGATGTTGTTAAGAACTATGATTGTTTGGGTATCATGAGTGTGTGTTAGTCGGTTCAAATTTTTATAACTTAAGCTCATGGAAATATATGTTGTGGGACAGAGATGTTGTAAAGAACTATGATTGTTTGGGTATCATGAGTGTGTATTGGTTGGTTCAGGTTCACTTTTAATTGTAGAGAGTATTGTTTTAAAATTTTATCCTACTTAAGTGAAAAAGGATTCGTCCTGATCATTGTGTCAAGGTCATTGATAACATGTTGTAGATGTGTGTACGGTCAACTTTGGTGGTTGTTGGAAATTGCTTTTGTTATTAGTTAAGTTTACATACAACAATATTTATCACTCGAGTATTGAGATGACTTCATTGAGGCATTGTATGGGAGGATGTGTAGGTATTAAATTGGTTGGTTTGAGGTTGGAGATGTGAAACCCTTAGAGGGTTGATTTGGTGAAAGATGCTCAAAATAAGGTGAGAAGCATTCAAGCTAAGCTTCTAGCAGTCCAGAGTCAATAGAAAAAGTATGCAGATTGTAAGGTAAGGGGCATGACATTTCATACTGGTGAGCAAGTCCTCTTAAAAGGGTCACCCATGAAAGGGGTGATGCAATTCTGTAAGAAGGGTAAGCTTAGTCCTCGATACATTGGACCATTTGAGATCATTGACTGTGTAGGGCCAGTGGCTTATAAATTAGCCTCACCCCCTAGCTTAACTAAGTTCATTCAGTGTTTCATGTGTCCATGTTGAAGAAGTATCATGGGAACGAAGATTACATCATTAAGTGAGACTCAATTTTGTTAAACAAAGATCTTCAGTATGAGGAAGAACCGATTACAATTCTTGATCGTGATGTCCAGAATCTGAGGACCAAGGAGATAGAGTTTGTGAAAGTTCAATTGAAGGATCGTCCGATTGAGGAAGATACTTGGGAAATCGAGAAGGACATACGAGACAAGTATCCCCAGTTGTTCGATGATTTAGGTACTGCTCTATTTTACCTTAGCCAGTTTTTCTTAGTTTACCACTCGGGGATGAGTGATGGGTAAATTGGTATCTATTGTAATGACAAGTTCCCGTCGTTATGGAAAGGCCAATAGGAAAAGAATTTGGGCCGAAAAACTTTTGAGTAGGAACTTGAAAAATTGTAGCCTAATCCAGATTTGGATGAAATATGTGTCAGGTATGGTCTACGAAATCTGGTAATTAATGGGGGATCTAATTATGAATTTGATCACATGAGTGGATAGCTAAGACGTTAAGGAGCCTGTATGACTTTAAGGAATCGAATTTTGAGCGAGTAACTTCTGAAACTGATCTTTGCATGAAAGGGTAATTTCTTAACATCCAGGGTTGAAGGTGTGTCATGAAATGGAAGCTTGGAACTCAAATTTCGAGCTTCTGTCTCTTTGTAAGCCACCGGGGCGGGATTATTCCCGCCAGGGCAGGGCCACTGTGGAAGGTTGTAGTCCGCCGTAGCAAGCCAGTCGCGACTTAAGTCAGGAAAAAACCTCAATTTCGTCATTTTTCTGCAAACTTCATTCTTAAGAGTTAAGAGACAACCCAGGGCGATTTCTTGATAGTTTTACACAACTTTTGGTGTTAAAGGTAAGAATTTTACTCCCCTACTCTATTTTACGATTCGTAAAACTTAGATTCTTAGGTAATTATTATTGGGGTATGGGGGTTTGGCCTAAAGTTGATGGTGGGAAAAAGCTATAGCTGCACCTTAGGATCATGGGTTTGGTCTTGGATTATTATAATCCGGGTAAATTAGACCTTAATTATCGATCCTTGTGTTAAATTAATCATTTGTAGATCAAGAACAAGCGAAAAGAATCCGAAAAGGGAAGGCTCAATTGTCTTAGGAGGATTCAGGTTTTATTTTGAGATAGGTGATGGTTTGATTTCCTATTTATGTGATATATGCCCGTTAATTGCTTCATTGTATGCATGCATGTATGAGTACAAGAAATGTAAATCGAATCTAATGCAAATGAGTATATGTATATGAATAATTACGTGTCATGAAACCATTGCTTGATTGTATGACTATGAGCATTTTTCATTATGTGTGTTATTGTGATTGTGGTTGTGTTGATTGAATCGGGTGTCATGTTTCGACACATATATTGGAACGGGTGTCACGTTTCGACACATATATTGAATCAAATGTCATGTTCTGACACATGTATATTGGATCGGGTGTCACGTTCCGACACACTAATAGTTTGAGTATAGGTTCCATGAAAGAACTACTTGTGATTGTTATGCTTATGTCTACTTGTCATTAATAATGGAAGACTGTGTGTTGCTCTGAAATGATAACTGATCTATATTTTGTGTATGTGTGCTTATTATGTTGTGATTGGTCATTTTATATTGTGTTTATGGGTTGTCGTGTGATCCTACCAGTACACTATGGTTGTGTACTGATAATGCACTTGCTCGTTCTTTGTTGAGTACAGGCCATTTTCAGGTGGTTACTGATCGACCTCAACTAGGAGATAACTGAATGTGACCAGATTCAAGGGTGAGTCAATTCTTCCAGGCTGCCATGAGTCTTCTTTCTTTAGTTCATTCTTTTCGGACTCAAACTATCTATTAGGCTGTTATGTTTTAATTTTCGGGGTTGCACTCCTTTTCCTTAGACTTGTTGATCATTAGAGTTTTGGTACATTGACTATCAGGTTCTAGGAGTTGTTTTCTGTAAATGTTTAGTAGTTGTTTTGTTTAACTTTCGAGTTTATGAGAACTCCATTTTTCTTATACATTTAAACCTGCTTCTGTATCGTTAGATGTTCTAGTTTTCGTTAAGTTGCTTAGTTGGGTTGTAGTAATGGTTCTCCCATTGGAGGGTTAGTGTGGGTCTAAATCACGACGGTCTGGGTCGTGACCGTTTTAACATAAAATAAAATTTAAAAATTATTATATAAAAATAAAAAATAAAAAATAAATTTTTTAAATGAAACTTAACCAAACTTATGAGATATGCTAATTATTTAGTAAGTGATATATTGGTAAATATGTATATATATGGAAGGGATTTTTCGGTCTTGAGAAAAATAAATTTTTGCTTTGTCTATTGTCTTTTTTTTTTTTAAGAAGCAAGATTTTTTAGCTTCTTTCCAGCAGTCTTACTGATCTGCTAAACGCCTTAATTTTTCAAAAAAAAAAAATTTTTTTTCAATATAAGGCCTCCTAACAACAATGCCAAATAGGCTCTAAAGTCTAAATTGTACTAGTAGGAACCCAGTAGAAAATTGAATTGTCAACTAAGACTTCTATTTATCAAAATATTTAGTAAACAAGATACTTTCCAAAGGAAAAATCACCTCACACATCTATTTAAGAGTTAATATTACAACTTTTAGATCTACTTTTTTAATATTACTACTTATAACATTTTAATTACAAGTATTAGCATATTAGTTTTAATTTATAAATTACATTTTATTAATTAATTATATATTATTAATTAATATATATTATATAATTAATAGGTGAGAGAAATAATACTAATGAGAGAGAATTAATTTGTAATTATCTATTACACCTTTTAAGGGGATTTTTTAACTTATCACATGCCAACCCACACCCACACCCCCACCCTCACGTTACTCTTTCCATCTTCGTCTCTTTCACCCCCTTTTCTTGTTCTTTTTCCCCATTCTAATTAACTAAATATCTTTTTCATAAATGTAGTAATTTATAATTTATAAGATAAATCTTTCCCTTGATTTTCGTCTAATGAGTTGATTCTTATTTTGATTATTTTATTATTTCCAAGATAAATATTGATTATTATTCAAATATTTTAAATTTATCACCGAAGGTTTTAACATGTAATTTTCTCTCTCTTTAATCTATCTTATTTTGCTTTTCTTGATTTTTTTTTTTAAGAATTCTATATTTTGAAAATTTTATTTCGTTTTTTATTTTATTTAATTTGGAACTCAATTTTTTGAGAAAAAAATTGTTTTACTGAAATTTTGAACTCGTTTTTGGTTTTTTTTTTTATATCTAAAATACTTTTTGTGGGTGAAATAAGTATATTTAATTCTGAAATTTGTTTATATATATATATATATATATATATATATATATATATATATGAGATCATAATATCTTTAATAATGAGTTCCTAAATTTCAACTTAAATATGGTACTAAAGAAAGGATTGACTCAAGATAAGAAAAAAGAATGGGTTCATGTTAATAATAGAGATAAAGAGCAGAACAATGATATAGGGCAGCATACAGTACAAATGACGGAAGGGATGATGCAAGAACAAGAGGGTGGAATGCAAGAGCAGGGAGAGTGGCAAGCTGTAAGACATGAGTACCAAACGAAGAGGTAAACATGTTGCTAATATTAATGATTCAGGGGAGCAGAGTTACAATGAAGGTCAGCAAAGTGGAAAAGTAGGTGGGGGAAATAGGGATGTACCAATAAAACCCCCTTTATTTCTATGATAGTAACATGGAATGTGAGAGGCTTCAACCAAGAGGTTAAACACAAAGAGTTAAGGCTATTTCTTAAAAGGAATAAAGTTAATATTATAGCAATTTATGAACATAAAGTTAGAGCTGAGAGAGCAAATTTTATCATCAGGAAGAACATGGCTGGATGGAATTGGTGCACAAATGACAATAGTAATGTGAGAGGGAGGATATGGGTGATATGAAATCCAAATGAAGTTATTTTTACAAGAAAGGAAGATGCAGTTCAATATATTCACGGGCTGGTGATGATCAAGCACAACAACATTCGATTTCAGTTCACTGCAGTCTATGGTCTTCACACAATAGCCACTAGACTACCTTTGTGGACAGCAGTTAAACAACTTAATAACAACATCAATGAACCTTGGTTGATTACGGGGGACTTTAATTCTATTTTAACACAGGGAGACAAACCAGTTGGGAGTCAAGTACAAGATATAGAGATAAGGGATTTTAGGGAATGTCTACTGGATTGCAACCTAGCAGAATTATAGATAGGAGGAAGGGAATACACCTAGACAGATGGACATGTGTATAGTCGAATTGATAAGGCAATAGCCAATGCAACATGGATGGATACAATGCCAACACAAGTCTTGGCCATGGAACCATTATTTTTAGATCATTCACCATTGGGGTTGATAGTAGAGGAACAAAGGGACACTCAGAAAAGACCATTTCGGTTCTATATTTGTTTAGTTAACCACTAACAATTCAAGGAAGGGGTTTAAGCAGGCTGGCAGATAACAGGAGATGGTTTCAAAGGAATCTGGAAAAACTTGAAAGTGGTAAGAAGTGAAATGCAAAAACAAAACACAAAGGAGTTTAATGTGTTGTTGATAGAGTGCAAAAAATCAGGAAGGAGCTTATGCTCATGCATAACAACATGAGGACAGTCACAATACATCAAACCATGATTACAGAGGAGAAAAAATTGAGAACATAATTAATAAAATGGAGTCACATAGAGGAGAGCATTTACAAGCAGAATCCAAGAGTGCAATGGCTCAAGCTAGGGGATGCTAACACTGCTTACTTTTTTGATGGTATAAAGAACACGAAGGCACAGAATCAAATCACAATGCTAACAAAAGAGGATGGCACAACCATTAAAGGAAGGAGTGAAATAAATCAGGAAGTTGTGGGATTCTACCAAAAGCTTTTAAGGCAGAACAACAGACACATGCCAGTTGCTCAACTTGATGTATTCAAAGCTGGTTGCAAATTTAACAAGATGTAGCAGCTTAAACTTTTTCAACCTTTCACTACAGATGATGTCAAGGCAACACTGGATAGTATTGGGGACTCTAAAGCCCCCGGAGAGGATGGATTCAATTCTTATTTCTTTAAAAAAGCTTGGACAGACATAGGGGAGGAGGTAACTGCAGCTATCTTACATTTTTTTCAAACAAATAACATGTATGGTCCTGTGAACAAGACTGTTGTCACTCTTATTCCTAAAACACAACACCCTACCTCTACCAAGGAGTATAGACCTATATCTTGCTGCACCACATTGTATAAAATCATATCCAAAATGCTCACACATAGATTGCACACTGTCATAGAAAATCTAGTAGACCCAAGTCAAGCTTCTTTTGTACATGGTAGAATGTTGCATGATAATGTGATAATGAGTCATGAATTGGTCAAAGGATATGGCAGGAAAGGTGTGTCTGCAGAAGGCATATGATTTCTTGAAATGGCAATTTTTGGAGGAGGTTCTACTAGGAATGCAGATTCCACAGAAGTTTGTAGGTTGGGTAATGATTTGTGTAAGGACAGTGTCATACTCAATCATGCTTAATGGGTGTCTCACTCCAGCATTTTAAACAAAGAGAGGGGTGAGGCAAGCGGATCCCCTATCACCATATCTTTTTGTTCTTGCTATGGACTATCTCACCAGGCCACTGAAGGCTCTGAAAGAGAAACCAACTTTCAAATACCACCCTAGATGTCACAAATAAAACATTGTGCAGTTAAGCTTTGCTGATGATATCCTATTGTTTAGTAGAGTTGATGTTGCTTCCACCACTTTAATGTATGAATGTTTTCAACAATTCTCAAAGGTGTCTGGACTGATAGCTAATCAGGCTAAAAGTTGTATTTATTTTGGAGGAGTGTCAGAGAAAATACAACAAAAAATATTACAGCACACAGGTTTTAGTAAAGGAGATATGCCATTTAGATATCTTGGGGTGCCTTTAATTTATAAGAAACTATCTATAAGTCAATGCCAACCTCTCATAGACAAGATAATGGGCATAATCACTACATGGACAACTAAATTTCTATCCTATGCAGGAAGACTTCAGTTGGTGAATAGTGTCCTCTCAGCCATGCAAGGATTTTGATCACAAATATTCCTAATGCCTAAGAAAGTCCTAAAAAAATAGAATCCATGTGCAAGAGGTATCTATGGAATGTAGACAAAGAAGGTAAAGGGAAAGCACTCATTGCCTGGGAGACATTGTGTTGGCCAAAAGTTGCTAGAGGGCCTAACATCACAGACATGTATGTATGGAACAAAGCAGCTATTCTAAAGCATATGTGGAATCTCTCCAAGAAGAAAGATAAATTATGGATTGTATGGGTTCATACCTTTTATTTGAAGGGTAAGGATCCTTGGGGGGTTGATATCAAGCAAGCATCATGGATGGTGAAGAAAATACTGAAAGCAGGCCAATGGATAACAGAAAGGGGCCTGCAGGTAGCTGAGATCATGGAGGAAACAAAATTCAGCATCAAGAAAATGTATCAGGTACTAAAAGGGGAGTATAATAAGGTACCATAGAGGAGATTGACATGCAACAATCTTGGTAGTCCTAAATGGGTGTTTGTACTATATGTGGCTATACATAGAAGGTTGTACACCAAGGACAGATTAAGTAACTAGGGAATTATAGGGGATAATGTATGTGCCTTATGCAAGGCAAAAGCTGAGACACATCAACATTTGTTTTTCTCCTGTAATTTCTCAAAACAAATATGGCACAAAATGCTCAACTGGCTACTCATTACAAGAGGTTGTGAAGGTTGGAATGAAGAACTTGAATGGGCCATAGGGTATGCTAAAAGGAAGTCTATTGTGGCAGATGTATACAGAATGGCACTGGCAGCAACAATATACTATATATGGCAGGAGAGGAACCTCAGAATTTTTCAACAAAAGGACAGGACCATAGGCATGATCAGTAAATTAATTACACAAGAGATCCATCATAGAGCTAGTATGATTCCTAGATTAACAGGGTATACGCAGAATCTTAATTTTTACCCCTAGCCTAGATTATAATTAGTTTGTTTTGAGTTTTAGTAGGAATCTGAGAATGGAACATGTCCATATCCAGAATTTTAATCCTGTACAAATTGACATATTTGGTAATAAAGTTACAGTTACCAAAAAAGAAAAAAGGTCACATTTAAATATGGAATATAAATTGAAGAGAGAGGAAAATATAGAACTTGTATTAATTATTGCAGTTTAGACTTTTAATTATATTTTGATTTTTGGGTGATGTATATTTCGTTTGCTACAGTTTTTGACAACAATATATGATATGCATTATTTTACATTGTCAGATTTATTCTTCCTAGATTTATACCATTTTGATACCAATTTCATACATTTTTTTAGTCTTTGTTCTAAAATTTCAAGTCGGATATCGAGTGTATATAAATTGGATATCAATTGGATATAATGTTAAATTATTTTAGGTTGTCTAATTTGATTGAAATATCAATTACATTTATGATTATTTTTCATTTTTTAGTGGGATATCTATTGGATACCAAATGGATACCAATTGAATACAACATTAACTTATTTGGGTTGTCTAATTTGGTTAAAATCTCAACTACATGTTGGTTTTTCAATTTTCCAATGGGATATCAATTCGATACCAAATTTATACATATTGGATACAATATTAACTAATTTTAAGTTGGCTATTTCAATTACATGTTTTTTTCAACTTTACCACTGGGACATTAGTTGGATACCAAAATGTATACCAATTTCATACTAAGATTTGACATAATTTTTCTAGTCGATATCAATCGCATACCAGCATTACCTTGTTTTGGAGTATACATTTGAAAAACACTAAATACACAAATGATTAAATAGCACACATAATAAATGTTCTGAAATTATAATTCATTAACTTAAAAGACAAAATAAATCAAAACATGAGTTTGCCATAATAAAACAACCAAATCAAAATAAAAATAAATTATGTCTTTTTTCTTCAAAAGGGTAATTTGAACATGTCTTCATTTTGTGTCCCTCCCAACGACATGTATTGCACTTAACCTTAACCTCTTGAATTTCACATCAGCAAACCATTTCCAACGTTCAAGTTGTGGTCTCCCTACAGTTTTTTTTTTAACCAGACGACAATAATATATTATCCGACACTTTTTGAATTTCATATTTTCATGTTCCATCATAAATTATTGTGTCAATATTACATTATATTTTGTACAAATAACTTTTATAAATATATTATATCAGTATACAAATTTCATATCATTTTTATGCATATAAATTTAATACAAAAGTAAAAATACATATGTTATTTTTAAGAATACCAAAGTAAAAATACATATGTTATATTAGTATACAAATTGTATACAATTCTTATTCACACATTTCATACATATTTCATGTCAAAGTCATCAATTATTCATACTAGGATCATGCCACTAGAATATCAAAATAATTCCAACTTATAAATATTAATTTTCATTTCTTAAATAAACAATATACCAAATTCATACATTATTATTTCCAAAATTCATTACAATATAATGCCAAAAAAAAATCCAATCAAATCAGAATTCGTACCAAAAAAATATTATTGATTGACATACATGTCTGGTATTAGAAGTATGCAAATTTTTTTTAAAAAAAAATTATCTATTTTTTGAAACTAGAAAGATACCAAAAAGTAAAAAATGGTCAGAAAAATAATGAACAAATTCAATGTCCATACCAAAATATAACATTATACATTTAATAAAAAAAGGTCATAATTAAAGTTATTATACACAAAAAAAAAAAAAAAAAATCTAAAATCAGTATACAAATTTCATATAATTATTCTGCACACTTTTCATACCTATTTCATGCCAAAATTATACCTATTTCATGCCATAAGTCGTCACTTTTTCACAACAGAATCATGGCACTATAATACAAAAATAATATCACTTCTAACTATTAATTGTCATTTATTAGATAAATATGATACGAAATTCATTTCAATATAATTCTAAAATCGTACCAACATGGTATAACCTATATATTAAATTCAAATAAATTTTATATATTTTATTTAAACCAGAAACATACAAAAAATGTATGTTCAAATGAAAATCTATATCCAAACAAATTTTATGTAATTTTAAAAAATGAATATTCATACCAAAAAGGTCATAATTAAAAGTATTATACATAAACAAAATCTGAATATTTTTTTTAGTATCACTGTTCA
Organism: Solanum bulbocastanum; assembly: GCA_037074985.1. Lineage (NCBI taxonomy): Eukaryota > Viridiplantae > Streptophyta > Magnoliopsida > Solanales > Solanaceae > Solanum > Solanum bulbocastanum. Next base: position 11,388,392 of record CM073597.1, on the reverse strand, counting down.
TAATTTATTTTTTTTATGTAATATTTGTATACCAATATAAATAAAAAATCGTAAAGATTACTAATCTGAAGAAATCCATCTACCATCATGCTTTATTAATACTAATAAGAAGCCATTCATTACATGAAAATGAAGATTATTGAATAAAAACGAATATGATTAGATGAGAGTGACAACTAACAGAGAAAATATTGAAAGGAGAGAGAAACCTTCTAACAAAAGAAAGAAAGTTGTTTGAACGATTTTAATTGCTCTGAACTAAACAAGGAAAACAAATATTCTTTTTTTTTTATGAATCTCCTATTTATATGCCCCTATTAATTATCATTAATTATTTCAAATTATTTACTACTAATATATCCTTTTTTACCTTATTTATTTTTCACACTAATTAATTTTTACTATTATTTTAAATCATTATTTATTTTACTTAAATGTTAAAATCCGCAATTTTTTTATTATTATGACTTAAAAAATAAAGAATAATATCATAACTTATAATTATTAGTCTTATATATGTCAATTATAAAATTTACACTTTCTAAATTAACCGACAAAGAGTTAGGTTTCTCTTTACTTTTACTTATTAGTGGGAGATTTAGCTTTAACTCTACCTAATAATAGTTCACCGCACTATAATTATTAGAAGATTTTTATTTGGGAAATTAAAATTTTTGATTTGAAGCTTTGGATAAATTTATAATTTTATATGATTATTTGAGGCTTGTTAAAATAATCGAGGTTGAAATTAAGGCTTCGAATTGCATTGATATTAAAAAAAAAATTGATAGTCTCTGATCATCAGATAAAATAATCTGATTAAAAAATAGTTTATAGGTTAATTAATTAAGGAGGTTTTGCTTAATTAATTACCGCTAACGGCAAACATGTGGATTATGATCAGTTTACCCTCAAAATTATAATTTATTTATATTTTTAGACTTATGCTTATTGTAAAATTATTTTAAATTTATTTTAAGTCTCTTATGATTTACATATTTTTCATAAGATTTTATTATGATTTACATATTTTTCATATGATGTTTTTATTTAGTGTGGATTTGCATAACGAGTACTAGTTCACTAGATACTTAACAACATCTTGAATTTGAGTGGTGGATCTTGGAGCTTGTTTAGTCAAGCCGTTGGAAAGTTAAAAATATTTTTTTAGAAAAAAACATTCTCCTGGCAAATTAAGGTGTTTGGTTATTTAGTAAAACTATTTTTAAATAGAAGTAAAAGTAATTTTTTCGCGATTAGTAAAAATTATGTTTTTCAAAAAAAGACGAATAAAAAGGAGAAATTAATTTTTTTTAAGAATATCTTTCGTTAATTAATTGGCATATATGGTAGAATTTTGTTAAGTGCCATTTAAGAATTTTATAAGAATTTGTTGTATAAAAAAGAAGATTATATATAAACCCTCTTTGTAAATGATTTATATTTTTATTTTTGAATAATATTATATTATTATCATATTAAATTAATTAATTAAACATGATTAAATTTAAGAAAGTGCAGTACGATAAGTTGGTAACCGTAGACTTGCATTAAATTATATATTTGTACTAGGACTATTTTACTATTTTAATTTATAAATAGTAAAGTATTAAAAGTCTTTATATTCTCTAACCAATTAAATTTAAAACTTTAGATCTTTTATGAGCTTATATTTTATCATTATTATTCGTAACGTGATTAAACATTTCAATATTTGGATATTTTTTTCGACGTGTTTCAAACATTTTTTTACTATTATATTTAATAAACATTTATTTAATGTTAATTGAGTTAAGAAAAAAATATAAAGCAAATCTCAGCCTTTCAATTTTGTTTTAGGCACGCGGCAATTATCCAATACTCCATTGAAAAGTAATGAGGCTAATTGTACTGGAGTTGATCCTCATTATTAGTATATCTTTTATGGATCCCTTCTATTGATTAGGTTCTAAATAAGAGGAAATGATGAAATTAACAGGCAAAGAGTTAGGTTTTTGTTTACTTTCACTTTCTATAGTTTGAGATTAGCATAATTCTAGCTAATAATAGTTCAGGGAACTATTATTAGAAGTTCTATGTATTAATCATTTTTCATAAGAGAAATTGCAAAATTAGACAAATTTTGCTTGATATATATTGAGAAAGATATGCATGTGTTTTTGCTACCAGGTAAACTGAAATAAGGAGACGGACGAGCTAAATTTGTTATGTATCTCAAATACATATAATCACACTAGATACAATTAGATATATGTCTTTGTATATATCAGGTGTAATTCACTTGTATCTGGTATCCCAGATACATAGAAGAGTGACGGGCGAGATGGGAGAGAAGCGAGGAAGGCGAGCGGAAATTTTGTTATGTATCCCAGATACATACGAATCTACTATTGGATATACTGTATCTAGAACAAATTACACCTAATTTTGACCTTGTGTATTCCAATATACATGTATATGGATGTATCTGGATGCACCAAAATCTTGTAAGATCGTAATATTACAAACTAGAGTATATCTAAGTATTTAGCTCCTAAACTAGTGAAATTTAAGTAAGTTTTTTCTTAATGTGCATGTTAACATGCAATTAGAAGCAGCAATATATATATATATATATATATGTTGCATAACTAGTGAATCTGGTTGCGCTTTACGTGATGATAAAAATTTAATCAAATAATTTTTTAAAAAATATTTCTTATATTTGAATATCAAAAATATTTTAAGGATCCTTTTTAGTTTTCAAATTCAAATAGATTAAATTTCTAAGTCTTAGTTATTGTTGAATCGTAAGTTAAACAATGTAATAATTAATAATGGTGTAGTATGAATTTTTTGTTATTGGTTATAGTTGTAATTTAAAATAACAAAATATTTTATTTTAGTTGAATAATAATCGTTTGGGTGAATTTTTGATGCACTTGAAAGAATATATATAATACAGTATTAAATATATTATAGGAAGTGTTTGACTTTTAAAAAATAAATAAAAAGAGTTAATTTCACAAATGATCAATTACATATAAATATGAATAAAATAAATTATATGTTGAACATTATTTTAGAGTTATAGTTGAAGATTGATATCACAGTTTAGAAAAATATAAAGGAAGCAGATTAAAGAATGATGTAATACCTCACTTTGGCTAGGATTATCATTTGTCTTTTTTGTCAATTTTTTTTTTTAATTTGATTTATAATATTCACAAAATATATATATATTTAAAACATATTATTTACCCATCTCCTTACCATTATTACAATATATTAAATATTTTTCATCTCTCATCATCATTAATATTATAATTTATTATTTTTTCTATTATTTTTATAGATTTTGAAAATAACAATCTTATTTATCTCTCCCATTTATCCTCATAACTAATTATTCTTATTCACAAAACATTCTTTTTCCTTAATTTATTTCTTTCTTTTGATTTATAAAATTTGAAGGAAAAAAATAGATCTTAAATATTATTATTATTATTCACAAAATTTCTCTTTTTTCTTTAATATTTTTCTCTTGGTATGTAAAAATAAAATATCTCTTTGATCAAGAATCATAATTATCCTTTTTTCCCATATTCTCTTTATTTTTAAATATTTTTTATTTATATTTTATGTTTTAGAAACTCAAAAAGAAGTTATAAAACAGTATCTAATTTAATATTTTTTTAACATAGTTATAGTACTCAACTTATATTATGATTATGATAAATATGTTTACCTTATTTATCTCTCTTCTTATCATTACTGTAATTTATTGCTTTTTCAGCCCTCCCCTTCATTAATATAATTTGATATTTTTTCTTAAATTAGTTTTTTTACCTTCTATTTTTTTATAATTTTTTAAAATGAAAAATCTTATTTATCTCTCCTCCTTATTATCATACATTATAATTATTATTGAAGAATTTTTTCTTCTTTGGAGTTTTTTTTTTTCTATTGATCTATAAAATTAGTAAAAAAAAAAAAACTCAAATACCTTTATTGTCTCTCTCCCCCACATTACTACAATTTAGCATTTTAATTTTTTTTTTTTTTTACTATTTTTAAAAATGATTCTAAATAATAATAATATTATTCATTCTCTTCCTTATTTATTATTATGTTTAATTTTTTTATTGTTCTTTTTTACTCTTCTAAGATGTTATATAATTTATAGTTATAATCTTAATTCAAATGTAGCAATCTCACATTTTGTTTGTGAAAGTAATATCATAACTTAATTTTTTTTTGGTCATAATTTACTAAATTTATATTTGATTTACAAATTGAATGAAAACGAATTGAGAAAAGTGATTATCTTAATTTTTTGAAGGCACATGATAACTTAAGAAGATGTGATTCTTTTCCTCGTCTCAAAATAATTAATATAATTTGTATGCATATGCTATAATAATAAATTTTTTGTTAAAATAAAAAACGTATAAAAAGGCCTCAACTTTATTGCTAGGGGCATTTTGATAAAGTTTGTTTAAAAATCCTTTCTCAAATTTGTTATATGCATTTTGATAAAGTATATAGTGTCTCAAATAATTAGTTTCTTCAAATACTTTATGTTTTCTTGTGTAATTGGGGTTTTACATCTCTCAATCTATTAATTTTTTTTTATATAAACAAGAAAAAAAATATTTATATTTCCTCTTTATTATCATAAATAATTATTCATATTCACAAAAATTCTCTTTTTTCTCAATTGTTTTCTTTCTTTTGATTTATAAAATTTGAAGAAAAAAATAGATGTTAATATTATTAATATTATTATTCACAAAAATTCTCTTTCTTAAAAAAAATTCTCGGTCTGTAAAATATGTAAAAATAAGATATCTCTTTGACCAAGAATCACAATTATCTTTTTTCTCCTTTTCTTGACTTTTAAATATTTTCTTATTTATATTTTATGTTAAAAAACTCAAAAGAAGTTATAAGATAGTATCTAATTTAAAATTAAACATAATTATAGTACTCACCTCATATTATGATTATAATAAATATGGTTACCTTTGTTATCTCTCTTCTTACCTTTACTACAATTTATTGCTTTTAGTCTCTCCTCTTCATTACTATAATTTAATACTTTTTCTTAAATTAGCTTTTTTACCTTCTATTTTTATAAATTTTTAAAATGAAAAATCTTATTTATTTCTCCTCCTTATTATCATAACTAGAAAATTTGTCCGTGCTTCACGCAGTATAACAATAATTTAGAATGAACATTTCATAAATTAATTAGAAATAAAGAGACAAATTTTATTTTGATTAGAGCTGAGACTAGTTTTTCCTCTTACACAATTGTTTATTTCTCTTTTAAATATTAATTTATATGTTACATATATCATAACTGCTGCTAATATACTGGACAATATTTTTTCCTTTATATCTTTCAATTGTTTTTTAACATAAGTAAATGAAAGACATAGGAAAAAAGGACCAAAAAAATAAATAAATAAATAAATAAAAATATTGACTATAAAGAGTGACAAAATGTGAAATCTACAACTACAATTGAAGATCTAATTGGAGAGAAAATGATGAGAGCTATTCACTGATACTGTTGATTAGAAAAATTACTTGTACAATGCACTATGTCCATACATATATACTACTACAACTAATCTAATAGCCTATCACAATCTTACACCTGTCACATTAATGACGAAATGCAGTTATAATTCACTGCTACTGCTAACAAACCAGTAACAAAGCTACTGCTAACAATAACAAACCAGTGAGGTCAAGTTACACCACTATCCTCACTATCTTCAATACTCCTCCTCAAACTAGGTGTAGTGAATACATTCAGAACACCAAGTTTGGATAAAAGTGATTCATGTTGCAGTCTTCCCAAAGCTTTGGTTAAAATGTCTGCTTGTTGGTGTTGTGTAGGGATATACATAGTACTAATCAACCCTTGTTGAATCTTCTCCCTAATAAAGTGGCAATCAATCTCTATGTGTTTCGTCCTCTCATGAAACACAGGATTTGCTGCAATTTGAAATGCTGCCTTACTATCACAGAACACAGATACTGGTTCCTCAATCTGAATATTTAATTCTTTGAACAAGTTTGTCATCCAAACAGTTTCTGCTGTTAGACAAGCCAAGCTTCTATATTCTGCTTCAGCAGAACTTCTTGATATTGTAGCCTGTTTCTTTGATTTCCAAGAGATGAGAGAATCTCCCAACTTTAGTAGATAACCTGTCACTGATCGTCCGGTATTTGGGCATGCTGCCCAGTCTGCATCACAAAAACCAGTTAGTTTCATCTTCTTCTGTGAGGACATAAGTAAGCCCAATCCTGGTTGAGTCTTGATATATCTAAGAACTCTAATAGCAACCTGCCAATGTTGAGCTTTTGGTTTCTGTAGGAATTGACTGAGAGTCTGGACTGTGTAAGCTATGTCAGATCTGGTAATGGTCAAGTACAATAACTTGCCAATCATTCTTTGATATTGAGTAACATCCGGATGCAACTCTTCCTCACTACAATCTGTTTCAGAAGCTGTAGTGAGTTTTATATTACACTAAAATGGAGTATTTTTTTCCTTTCCTGCAGTAATGTCTGCTTCAATTAATAGCTCTAATGCATATTTCCTTTGGTTCATAAGGGTACCCTTTTTTGATCTACTGAATTCTATGCCTAGGAAGAATTTCAACTCTCCTAAATCCTTGATCTTGAACCACTTATGCAAGATGTCTTTGGTTTCCTGAATCAGTGCAGCATCATTCCCAGTAATAAGGAGGTCATCAACATATACTAAGATAATAACCAAATTGACCCCTTGCTTCTTAGTGAATAATGAATAATCCAAATGACTCTGACTATATCCAGATTTCAATAAGGCCTCAGTAAGTTTAAAATTCCATTGTCTTGAAGCTTGTTTAAGCCCATAAAGGGATTTCACAAGCTTACAGACCATAGGTTGATCAGTGGCAACTTGTAGACCTTTAGGTAGTTCCATGAAGACATCTTCTGTGAGATCTCCTTGTAGTAAGGCCTTATAGACATCCATTTGGTAGATACACCAATTCTCTGCAGCAGCCAGTGCAATAACATTCCTTACTGTCACTATTTTTACCACTGGAGAAAAAGTTTCTTGGTAGTCTATACCAGTAGTTTGGCTATACCCTTTTGCTACTAATCTAGCCTTGTACCTTTCCACTTTACCATTTGCCTTATATTTGATTTTGAAGATCCACTTACAACCAATCACATGCTTCCCTTGTGGCCAAGGAACCAGATTCCAAGTGCCATTCTCATCAAGGGCTTGCAACTCTTGTTGTATTGCTGCTATCCACTTCTCATCATTTAAAGCTTCTTCATAAGATTTAAGTTCACATACAGCTGAAAATCTACTTAAACAGGCTCTATATATGGGAGAAATGTGTTGATATGAAACACAGTTGGTCAATGAATGAGGTTTCTGCTTCCCAAAAGTGATATAGTCTTGATGCCAGGCTGGTTGTATCACAGTTCTACTGGACCTTCTAGTAATATTGGTGGTTGGTTGACTCTCAGGAATGCCAACACTATTATTGAGTGGATCTGTAGTGTCATTCAATATTGTGGACACATTAGAAACTTCAGGTACATGACCAATAATAGTTTCTGCAGAAACTGGATCTTGTTCTGGTTCTAATGTCTGAGTGATGTCTGGGAACAGTGGAATCGTATCATCATGTATTTCCTTAAAAGGAAACATATGCGCCTTAAACACCACATCCCTACTAACCATGAACTTCTTGTCAGCAATATTATAAAGAAGATACCCCTTCTGAGTCAAAGAATAACCCATCATAACACAAGCAGCAGCTCTGGGATAAAATTTGCCTTTCCTAAGTAATGTGGTAGCATAGCATAGACATCCAACAATCCTTAAATGATCCATCTTAGGCTTTCTTTGATGGAAGACTTCATAAGGAGATTTACCTTCCAATGTAGGAGTAGGCAATCTGTTGATTAAGTATACAACTGCTACAACACATTCTCCCCAAAACTTAATAGGTATACCACCCTAAAACATAATACTTCTTGCTACTTCCAAGACATGCTTGTGTTTTCTTTCCACCACTCCATTTTGTTGTGGAGTGTGTGGACAACTGCTTTGGTGAACTATGCCTAAAGAGGCAAATAATTCTTTGTATTCAGAGTTAAAAAACTCACCCCCATTATTTGATCTAACATTCTTCACATAGTGATCAAACTGAGTTTTAACCATTTTAAAAAAAGACTTCAAAACAGTAATAACATCAGATTTCAGTCTAAGCAAATACAACCATGTAGTTCTAGAATAGTCATCAACAATAGTGAGGAAATACTTGAAACCAGCATGAGTGCTGATTCTATGTGGACCCCAAATATCAATATGTATCAATTCAAAGATAGAACTACTTCTAGTTGTAGACACAGGAAAAGGCAACCTTGTTTGCTTAGCTAATGGGCATACAACATAATCATTAATATGTCTATCATTAATGAAAACTAGTTTCTTCAAAATAGTGGAAGATGGGTGGCCAAGTCTTTTGTGCCATAGCATGCCTTCATCTTCATTGGTCTTTATGTGCATCAACTTTGCACTAGTTGCATTCATGTTGCTTCCATCTCCAACATCTTTATTCAACAGAAAATATAAACCTCTTGTCTCCTTACCAATCCCCTTGACCTTCCCAATTAACAGGTTCTGAAATACACAAAACTCAGGAAAAAAATCTTACTGAGCAGTGTAAATGTCTGGTTAACTGAGAGACTGAAATCAGATTATACTTGAAATTAGGAACCACTAAAACATTAGCCAACACATCACCATTGTCCCATCTATAACTACCAGTATGTGTTATTAATGCAGTTCCTCCATCAGGCAATTGTACACGGTTTTGATCATTTTGTTCTAATGCAACAATGTCAAACAAATCATCTAGTGATGCTGTTATATGCTTTGTTGCGCCAGAGTCTAGTATCCAATGTTTAAGTTTATTGCTAATAGAGAATGAGTGATCCATACCTGCTTGATTGACTGCTGGGATCACAAAATTCTCCCTTTTCAATAGCCTGAGAATTTGACCATATTGCTCCTATGTGAATGTAGGAGGTGTTTGGCCAAGTGAATCATTCTCAACAACATTGACATTTGCCATCCTATTAGCATTATTTCCAAACTTTTTCCTGAACTTGTAATCTGGTGGATATCCAACAACACGATAACAAGTTTCCTTAGTATGGCCCTTTATTTTGCAAACATCGCACTGTAAATTGTAGTCCCTTTTTGGCTTGTAGATTGCTGATTGTTGGTGACCTCTACCAGCATATAAAGCAGTGGAATTAGAGGCACCTGCATCTCCTCCTGAATAAGAACCACCACTAGTGTATGAACTTTGATCCTTGCCAACATTTAAAGCAGTAGAAATCCCTAAATCTCCTCCTGAATATGAACCTGTTGTTACTCATTGACTCTCATCTGAAATGATCATCGAATATGTTTTGTTCACAGAGGGCAATGGAATCATCATGAGGATTTGACTACGCGCCTGAGTGTATAACTCATTGAGCCCCATCATAATGCAACTAATTTCATATATTGCAAATGACTTGCATATACTATGGATTTATCACAGCCACAAGAAGAAGGTGCTACAAGGGCATCGAATCTCATCCCAAAGAAGCCTTAGTCGTGTGAAATATGCAGAAACAGAGGACTGTTCTTCTAATGCAGGACTGTAATCACTCTTTCTACAGGTACTAAAGACGATTCCAGCTTTGCTTTTAGCTCGGAGAGTAAGGAGCATCGATCGGCTCCATAATGAGTAATTCTCCACGCCAGTAAGCTGAATTGAAGTCATTATTGAACCTGGAGTATCAGATTGCAGAAGATACAGAAGATGATTTCGATTCTTCTCAACCACTTCGATTGTATCAATACTCACCATTTTCCCCAAAATTTAGGTCACAAAAACTCAGAGAATTGCAGGAAGTAGATCGTCAACAATTACGAGTGAATCAACTGTGGATTCGCTGCTCTGATACCATGACAAAATGTGAAATCTACAACTACAATTGAAGATCTAATTGGAGAGAAAATGATGAGAGTTATGCACTGATACTGTTGATTAGAAAAATTACTTGTACAATGCACTATGTCCATACATATATACTACTACAACTAAACTAATAGCCTATCACAATCTTACACCTGTCACATTAATAACAAAATGCAGTTATAATTCACTGCTACCGCTAACAAACCAGTAACAAAGCTATTGTTAACAATAACAAACCAGTGAGGTCAAGTTACACCACTATCCTCACTATCTTCAATAAAGAGGTGTTACATCAAATTTTTGATTTTGTACTTTATTTTTTCTTATTAATAATGGATATTAGATCTTTGAAATAAATAAATGAAAACAATAGTGAAAATGTCAATACAAAATGAGAAAAAAATGAATGTTTATTATAGAAAAGTATCATATCGATGTGTATATGCTTAATTTTATGTGTATATACGATATAGATATTAAAAAAAATATATAAGAAAATAAAAATAATTGATGAACCATCAATTAATAATATTGAGTCATCTATTATATTATATAGAATAAATATAAAATCGAACAATTTCACTTTTTTGAATAATTCACTTTCTTCTTCTTCTTTTTTTTTTTTTCCAAACAAAAGGTATTAACTACATTTAGAAGCACGTGATAAATAAAAAGAGATGAATTTTCCAACTTCTAACTGTATATCATTAATATAGAACGAAGTTAATAACAATTATTTCAAATGCATTAACATATATTACGTATAGTGCTTGTTATTAATTTTATAAACCAGTACAATGATTTATTTGTAATAGACTTCTTATTTACTTTTTAATTTCTTGTTATAAAATTAATTTTTCCTATATTTTTAATTCATAAACTTCAAAAGTAGTTTTCAAAGCTACACAATATCAATCACTAATCATATTTTTGAACAAATTATATCTAAGAAAATTATATATCATAAAAAAATTGAAATACAATAGGAAAAAATTTTATTTTTATAAATTTAAAAATTGAGTCCATAAAATTACCTTAGAAGAAATCTGTTATATGTACCAAGTTTCTCAATATAGATAAAAAAATATTTATTCAATTCAATCAACTTTTCACCTTCTACTATTGTCTTCTTTATTATGATATATATATATATATATATATATATATATATATATATATATTCATGTATTTATCCACCTTCAATTTTTATAATTCTTAATTAATTTTATTGATGTGAAGTAATAATGTATTAAAAGATGAGAGATGAAAAGACAAATTAACCTATATATATGTGTGTGTGTGTATATATATATATATATATATTTGTAACAGGAGAGTACTTATTTTAATTTTAATTTCTGTTAAAAATTAACTTTTACCTATATTTTTGAGTCATAAACTTCATAATATTTTTCAAAGTTATACAATATCAATCACTAATCATATTCTTGAACAAATTCAATCTAAGAAAATATACATCATAAATGAAATTGAAGTAAAATAGTAGCATAATTTGTTTTCATTAATTTAAAAATTGAGTGCATAAATTTACCTTAAAAGAAATTCGTTATATGTACCACGCTTCTCAATATAGATGACATAGCATGAATTATTAAAATTTAACAAATGTTGAGCAAAATATAGTAATGAAGTAAAAATATAAAACTTTCAACCAATAAGATTGGAAATCTCAGCGTATAAAGAAATCAACTGAGAATAAAACACATATAAATAAGCATAATTAAGATAAATATTCATCAATACATCATCTCATTAGATGAATTGCTACTATATACAAAAATTAAAATACATTGATAATTATGTTGAGCATTTCTCAAGCACAGCTCAACTAAAATGGTTGATATATACATATATGCATAGTTAGGTAGTGAAAGATATATATATATATATATATATATATATATATATATATATATATATATATATATATATATATATCTCATCTTTTAATATATATTAATTAAGAATTATAAAAATTGAAGGTGAATGAATGCATGAATATATATTAAAATCTTTAATTAAGAGGGAGGTGAAAAGTTAATTGAATTGAATAAAAATATTTTTTTAATTATAAAAAATAAAATAAGTAAATAAATTTTTCTCCCATCTTTTAACATATGCAAAATTAAATAATAAAAGTTATAAATATGGAAGATTAGATAGTTATGAGTATTTTATTAATATAATTAAGACTATCATTTATAAGTATGTAGATGTGTGAGTTATAAAGATAAATCTTTTATATTAATTAATTGTAAAATCAAAAATCAAAATAAAAAAAAGGAGAAAAAAGAGAGATAAAAATAACTTTGCTTATATTTGATTTTTTTTATATATATATATATATATATATATATATATATATATATAACAATTACATTTGTAATATTTTAATTACAATTATATTCATAAATATTTTAAATTAAATAAAGAAGGCAGAAGAAGGTATCTTGGAAAGATATAAATAGTATAATATTAATGAGGAAAGAGAAAATGTAAGTGTAGTTATTTTCTGAAATTTTTAAAAGCATAATTATTTTGAATAAAAACGGAAGATAAAGAAGGAGAAAGAGAAATCTTAGAAATATATAAATAGTGTTGTAATAATGAGGAAAGAGAAAAGTTAAGTGTACCTATTATTTGATTTTTTGTAAAGAACTAATTAAGGGGAATGATCCAATAAATTGACAAAAAAGATAAATGGCAATCCTTGCCACACATCAAATTTTTCTTATATATATATATATATATATATATATATATTCTGATTGAAGAATTTTTTTTTTCTTAACAATTTTTTTTCTTTTGGTCTATAAAACCAGTAAAATAACATTCAAATATCTTATTGGTCTCTCTCCCACGTTATTGCAGTTTATCATTTTTTCTTAAATTCCTCTTTCTACGTTCTATTTTTAAAAGATTCTAAAAAAATATATATTAATATCTCTTCCTTATTATTGTAATTTTTAATTATGCATGAAATTTATATTTTTTCTTAATTTTATTTCTTTTGATCTATAAAATTTGTCCAAAACTATCTCTTTAACCAAGAATCGTAATTAATTTTTTCCCTTTTGTTCTTGACTTTTAAAATATTTTTTCTTATTTAATTGTTATTTTAAAAAAAAATAACAAAATTCAATGAATTTATAAAATATTATCTAATTTACTTTTTAACATAGTTGCACTCGCCTTTATAATATGATATTACATTGTTAATCATATATATTCTTTGAAAGTTTAATATATATATATATATTTATATAACTTTTTTCTATCTAAAATGCTAAATAAAAAAGAAAAAAGAGAGAGAAGTAGCTAAAGAAAAAACTACTAAAAAACAACGTTTTTACATTTTTTCGTTTCTCGTGTTAATTTTTATCGTAGTTACTTTTAAAAATTTTCTTCCTTTTTTCTTCTTTTCCTTCCTTTTACTTTTTACTCAATTCACTACTATATTCTGCCTTTTATCTTGCTATTAGAGAACTCATCCGCGCTTCGCGCGATCATAAAAATATAAATAATTCATTAAATACAATATAAATAGAAGAGGTATTTTATATATAACAATGTTTGTATCTAATATATATGAATCTAAGTCAAAATTTCTAATATTTTTTAAAGAGTTTCTCCTTACATAAAAAAATATATAAAATAAAATAATTACACATTTTTATAAATGTGCACAAGTACAATTTGAATCCATAACGAAAAAACATAAGAAAATTACATGTGACAAGAAGCGAAAGAACACAATATTTATTGTTGCAATTTATAATGACTTAAAAATAAATAACATAAATATACTATTTTTTAAAGTAAAAAATAAACAACAGTGAAAATTATAGAGATACAACAATTAGAAATTCATATAAAAATTAAACTTAAGAGGTACGTATCACATAGATACATAAGAAAAAAAAATACAATACACATATCATTACAATTTTAATCATTAAAAAGGAAGAAGAAAGAACGAAAGCAATACATAATGTTAAGCTTTTGTCAATATCAACTTCACAAGCTTATTACTATTTGAGAGTTTTCTTCTTTTTTATTTGAGTCAAACACAAGCATGGATATGATGCTTAAGTGAAAATGAAGGAAAATTTTAGATAGAATTTCATGAAACAAAAAATATAAATTTATATAGATAAATATAAAGGAATGTCATAAGTTGTCTTCACTTTTACATTTAATAATTAAGGGTTATGAATATGAAAAGATAAAGAATATGAGAGTTATAAATATTATTATGTGTAACAACTATGTAAATGAGTTATGAAGGTAAAAATATTAAAACAATTGTGGTGGAAAAGGAAAAATAAAATGGACATAAATATAGGACTTCAAATGATGTTAATATATATCTATATCTACGTGGGCAAATCTCTAATTAAATGGATCAAATAATTTTTAATTTTTAATATTTATTACTTAATTGGTATGTGAAGAGTCTTTGTTATAAGTATATTTTCATAAATGAAATATTTATTTGTAATAAATTAAGTAGTTTATTTTTATAATAAAATAATTAATTTAAATTTGGGGAAAAGGCCAAAAAAAGAGGGAAAAAGATAAATACAAATGGCGATCATATATCACCTTATCTATGTTTCTCTCTTATTATATATAAAGAAATATATTCATTAAGAAACACAATAAGTTAGTATAAGTTTATACATTTATATTTGGGGGTTATGAGGAGTTATAGAGATTACAGAAATATAAGTTATGAAGATAAAAGTATATAAATTACGAGTGTATATATATATATATATATATAATAATAAAAAAAGAGATATTTCTTAGTTTAAGAAAGGAAAATTTATGAAATTAATTTTAGGAAATGACAAGTTTAAAGTTCTAATTAAGTTTGGAAGATAAGTTTCTCCCTTTATTTATTTAATAGGATAAAATGAAAAGGTAAAAGTTTTTATGAAATTAATTTTAGGAAATGACAAGTTTAAAGTTCTAATTAAATTTGCAAGAAAAATTTCTCTCTTTATTTATTTAATAGGATAAAATGAAAAGATAAAAGTTTTAGCTAAATGAAAACATTTAACATATGATAAATAACAAATTACAATGAAAAGTAAATTGGGCAGATTAAGCCAAAAGAAAATCATGTCTTTTATTAATTTTTTTCGTTCAAAACGAAAGAATAAATAGAAGAGGACAAAACAATATTAATTGAAATCAAAATAATGCAACAATGAATCTTTGGAAAATATTCAAACTTTTATACTAAATAAAAGAGGATAAAATAATATTAATTGAAATCAAAATAATACAACAATTAATCTTCAAAATGTTTGGAAATTATTCAAACTTTTATACTATTATGATAATCTCTCTTCGTGAATATTTCAAGATAATTAAGCTTCCTTCTTCATTTTGTTGAACTTGTATGAAATAATGTGAACATCTCTTTGCCTCTGCGATGAATATTTAAAGAATATATCTATGATATTCATCAAAGTAAATGTCATATCATGATATTATCTTTTCTATGTATTCTTCTTTTTTTTTTTGTTATAAAGTACATGATTGATGAATAAAAATATGAAGAAAAGAAAATTAAAAAGGAGAAAAAATCTATACTAATAAAAAGAAAGAATGAAAAAAATCGAAATGAGCATTCAACATCTTCAAGATGATTGATATTTATTGATTGGGTAATCCAAAGAAATAGTTAGAAGGAAGTTGAAAAGACATGTTTTATTTAAGTAGAGAATGCAAAAAGATAGAGGTTTTTTGTAACTCATTATATATAATTATAATAATAAATATGATTGAATTTTTTAATTAATAAACAAATTATTTAATGAAAAACATGTCCAAAAAAGGAGAAAAAAATAAAATAGGAATGGAGGCCATAGAGAGGTGCCACATCACCTTGTCTTGATCTCCTTTATATATATATATATATTTTTTTTTTTTTTATTATTATTTTTTTTTTATTTTTCCCTACCTGGTCTCATTCTTTTATAATTATATCATACTAAATTTATTCTTTACTATTAGAAAAGAGAATATTATTTTCTTATAAATTTTCATTTGTGAAAAAGAAAAAAAAATAGAATGAGAGAACCAATACTTCATGGTAGCATCATTTTTTCGGTTCACAAATTGAATGTTAGAGGACATTTTGATGTCTTTCGATCTTCGGTATACTGAATTCCTAAATAGGATTTCATTCTTATTTTGATAGATCCGTTATTATAATTCTTGTTGGCATAAAATGATTAAACATGCACAGATATATTCTAATGAATTCATTTGTATAAACAAATCAAAATTTTGATTCACTTGAAGTACTAAATTTTCTTTTGCAATGATTCTTCAATTTTGTCAATTTACCTTCATATTATGTGCTCTCCTGTCTAATTTCATTTGTACAAACAAATAAAAAATTGATTTATTTGAGGTAGTAAAATTTTTTTAAAATTTAATTTACCTGAAGTAGTAAATCTTCTTTTGCAGTGATTCTTCTGTTTTATCAATTTACCTTTAGATAATGTGCTCTCATGCCTAATTTCATTGTATCAACAAATCAAAAAATTTGATCTACATGAGGTAGTAATACTTTTTTTTTGGCAATGATTCTTGAATTTTGTTGGTTGACTTTCAGATTATGTGCTCTCATACCTATTTTATATATATATATATATATATATTCGATGGGCCAAGAAAATAATTACATAATAGAATCAAAATAATTACATAGTAGAATCAAATTGGGTTCATGCTATATGAATTTGACCATGGAAGTTGTTTGGTATGCCTCATTTTGTTTTGACTATAATCGATTAGGGAGTTGGGAGAAAGTAGGGTTTATGAGGGGGTGGAGAAACTTCATATTTTAAAGTCAGCGATTGATAATATCATAATTATATATAGTTAACATAATTGTAGATTTGAAAGTAAGTTAACACAAATATCTCACTGAAAAATTTCTTGTTTAAGAGAAGCAAAATTCACGAGCTCTCTTTGTAGGGTGTTTTCATATTCTGAACCAAACTCGAACAATCTAAGGCTACAATCACTTTTGTACACTTAAGAAACTATTCCAACAGTCTCTGCCTCTACCCTCTTTTGTACTCTTTATTAATTAATGGAGGGAACTACATTAATGGTGTCACAACCCAGACCGTTATGATTAGCACCACACAAACCCTTCGGTGGGAGAATCATTACTACAACCCAAACAAATAAAATTTATGAAAACTAAGGCATTTAAAGATACAGAAGCAGATTTAAATGGCTATAAAAATGGAGTCCCCATAAACTCCAAGGTTTCAACAAACAACTAACCAAACTAATGCGGAAGAACAATGCCTAGAACTTGAAAGTCAATGTACCAAAACTCTACTAACAATAAGTCTAAGAACCAGGGGTACAACCCCGAAACTAACAACACCTTAAACAAATAGTCTGAGTCCGAAAAGAGTGGACTTAAACAAGAAAGATCCATGGCAGCCTGAAAGAACTGGCTCACCCTTGAATCTGATCACGCTCAACAATCACCTGAAAGTCTATCAATAGCTGCTTGAAGATGCCCTGTACTCAACAAAGAACAAGCAAGTGCAGTATCAGTACAAAACCATGGTGTATTGGTAGGATCACGCGGCTATCCCAATAAGTCTAACATACATTAGTCAATACAACAACATAATCACCTGCACATATTGAACATATACAATATCATCAACATATATGAACAATGAAAAACTTCACAATTCTCACATATCACAGTTATATCAATTTAGAGCAACATGCTGTCTACCAATATCAATCGTCATTAGGTATGAATGAACTCATCACAAGTAGATACACAACACAATTCAATAGTCCTCTCACGGAACCTAATTTAATAGTCCTCTCATGGAACCCACACCAAGTAGGCAGCATACCAGAACGTGGTACTCGATCCAATGATTATGCCGAAATGTTGCAACCGATCCCATTATTATGCCGAAACATGGCAACCGATCCAAGTTAGTTATACTGGAACGTGGCAACCGATCCAAGTTAGTTATGCTGAAACGTGGCAACCGATCCATTCAACACACCACAATCACAATCACAAGTATATCCTCAAGGTCATACATCTAAGTCATGGTTTCATGGTAACCATCATTCATCTATCTCATTTAACAAGTATGATCAATAATGCAACATTCATATACATACATGTATCATAATGAAGCAAGAACAAACATATATCACACCAATATGAAATCACAACCATCACCTACTTCGAAACAAGCTTGAAACCCTAATAAATTTGATTCTTCCCTTTCTGGATTCGTTCCGCTTGTTCTTGGTCTACAAACAACAATCATAATACGAGAATCAATAAACGAATACTAATTACTCGGATTACTAACAATTCTATCAACCCTAGATCAACCCATGATCTCAATTAGGGTTGTTTCCACCATGAATTCTAGATCAAAACCCTCCCACATCGATAATAACCTAAGAAAATAGGTTCTATGGATCGAAAAAGGGATTCGGGGAGTGAAAAGTTCACCTTTAGCCTCAAGAATGGTGAAAAAGGAATAGGAGTCGCCTGGGTCCATTTGCTAGCTCTAAAAATCGAAAAGTGTCAATTAAGGTCGTTTAAGGGTTTATTTACAACTTTAAGTTGCGTTGAACTCACCACAATGGCCCTCACCCCGCTGTAGCGGCCTTGCCAGAGCGACATCAATCCTGCTAAAGCGGCTTGCACAGAACCAGTGACCTATTTAAAGAATTCTAAGACACCCCATTTCACAACACACCTCTAATCAACGACGATCAGAAAATACCCTTTACGTTAAGATCGATTTCAAGAGTTCTACTCACCCAAATTCAATTCCGTAAAATTATACGGATTCTTTAACAAGTTATCTAACTACTCATGTAATCAAGTTGTTACCATATTTCCTTACACCTTAAAGACTCTGATTTCGTCCAAATCAGGACTAGGTTGGGAAATTCCAATTACTACGAAAAAGTTTTCCTGCCCTAAATTCTTTCCCCATTGACTTTTCCATAATGACGAAAATCAGGTCGTTACAATAGATACCAATTTACCCATCACTCGTCCTCGAGTGATCAACTAGGAATGATTGGCTAAAGTACTTGAATCACTGAACAACAGGGGATACTTGTCTCACATGTCCTTAGACTACGGACATTGAGATCAATAATTTCAACTGGTTCTTCTTCATTCAGAAGGTCTCGTCTAACACAACTGAGTCTCACCCCAAACCAACCAATTGAATACCTACACATCCATCCACGCAATGCCTCAATGAAGTCATCTCAATACTCGAGTGATAAATGTTATTGTATGTAAACTTAACTAACAACGAAAAAGATTCCCAACAACCACCAAAGTTGATTGTACACACGTTTACAACATGTTATCAAGGACCTTAACACAATCATCCGGACGAATCTTTTAGCACTTAAGCATGCTAAAATTCCAAGTCAATACTCGCTACCAATAGAAGTGAACCTGAATCAACCAACACATACTCATAATACCCAAGCAATCACAGTTCTTAACAATATCTCCATCCCACAGCATAAATTCCCATTAGCTTAAGTTATAACAAATTTGATCCTTAGAAATCAGATATTCATCGAGGGATATGTCTAAGCATACAAATCCTCTAACAACACTATCGAAATGCTAGATTTAACAATTGTGGATTACCTCTTAAGAACAGTGGAATTGGACCCAATGATCCCCACATTCAACCACACATAATCGATACATGACCTCGACGACTAGAGGAATATTAAGATTGTCGGACAACCACAAATATACATGGTAGCACTTCTATACACTCTCATAAGCAAGGTGGTACATGTAGAACCACTAAAATACTTTAACAACTCCAAGACGACACCAATTATGTCATTCGAAATAACCAAATCTTCCCAATCTTCCCACTTAACAAAGAGAACATCGCAAGATTTGGTACCCTTGATCCACCGCTAGGGATCCACCCACAAAAGTGAAAACACACTAGAGCATAGCTAGTGAATCATATTCACAATACTAACAATCATCATAAACACTCCGACCTTTTACTTTATTATAAACCAACACTTTTAAAAATGAAACCTTTCTTAGGTACTTAACAATCAATAGTGGTAAACTTACGACTCACCCCATGTGTAAGTCCTTTCAAATGCTCAATACTAGATACAATTGATCATTCCTCACCTTGCCAATTCATACCTTGACAAAATACATCACCACGAATGAAGACTTACAATGAAAAATCTGAATTGTAATTTCTACTATATAACACAATTTCTTTCTCTATCAACATTAGCTTGTACCTTGAAAATTTTTATGAATTCATGGATCTCCGTTTATCATTGATCGTTTCTCCATCGATCTTACAATATATTTTGCTAAAATTTCAATCATACTTATTACTAGACTCAAAAACAAAACCAAACACCTATCATCACACTCAAGTTAATGTCTGTACACTCCTTTCTCAAGTCTTTTTCGGTAGTTTTTGAATAACTTGATGGATCTTTGACACTATTACCATTGCCACAACAAAAAGAAAGAAATCACGCATCTCTGAACCCAATTATCTACCTCTCTAAAGATATATCTTTAGCCTTTGCAATCAAATAAAATATTCTTGGTTTCACCTCTCTCTAAACATTATACTACATCCCACTATTTTTTTTTCTCTTCATTATGTTTAGCTCTTTTATTTCTATTCGAATAGTGTCCCACCATCTCTCAAAACTTTTCATACAACCATGTTACTCACCAAATATTAGAAAACCACAACCTTAGATACTTGCAAGTCGTAATTACTATATAAAAAATCGCTTCACCAATAATTTTATTATATAGTTGCATCCCATCACAATCCATCACGAACTCTTATTACCATTAAGTTCAGTTAGCCTTAAATATCATTACAAAGCCAACCTTTCATCAACATGACACCTCAAACTCAGGTATATTCATCAAATTCAGAGGGCTAACCCAACTTTTTATGCACACTTTCTTACCAAAATACTTCAATTGCCTTCACCCAAGTATACTCAATGAGACTTTTTTTATCCATAAGTTTGTCATCCCGGTATGAATCCACCCCTTTATGGCTTAAGAAAAAATCACCAGTCCTTATACTACTGTCCTTCTTCTTAACAAACAAGACAGGAGCACCCTATGGGGAAGCACTAGGATAGATAAAACCTTTATCAAGAAGCCCTTGGATTTGAGCTTTAAGCTCTCTCAATTTTGTCACCACAGGAATAGACTCAATAGAGGGGGATTCGACCTCAACATCCCAAAAATGAGCCAATTACCCCAAAAATGAGCCAATTGCGCCAAACAATCCTGCCCCACCAGTTTCCTACCGCACACGAAAGAGATGACCTTAGCTGACTTAGGCCTGTACACCCCTTCCCACTCTAATCTTTCCCTATCGAGGATCTCTAGAGTTACAGACTTAGTATTACAATTAAGCCCAATATAATAGGGGGACAACCAAGTCATGCCTAAGATTATATCAAGTCAGCCATATCCATCATAACCAAATCAACCTAAAGCTGTAAATCCATAAACATAACAAGACAACACGATCCACATGGGTGACTATGACTGACTCTTCAACTGGGGTAGAAACATGGATGGGGGCATCAAGTATATCACAAACCACATCAAATCCCAGGGCAATTGAACTGACATATAGAATAAGTAGAACTCGAATCAAACAAACTAATAGCTATTCAAGCATAGATAAGAGTAGCTATTGTGACCACTGCATCACATCCTCAAATTCGGTCTTACCAGGAAAAACATAAAACTGAGCCCTATCCTCTTGACAGGCAACCTCCTTGCCTGGCTGCACTACTCTTCTATCTACATTACCATTTCCCCAGCCTCCACGGCCTTGCTGATTTCCTCCTCATATGCCGAAATTATCTATAATTTTAACACACTTTATAACTTATATTCGATTGCTGAACACTGAATTAGATTGCGGGGGTTAGTTCGGTATGATTCGGGGTCCATAATTACGACTAGGAAAACATGGGAGACAGGGTTGAGATTCTGTCTTGCCTTGTCTCGCTCTGGCGGGAGGAATCCTGCACTGGCGGCCTCGCCTTGGTGGGAAAAGTCCCGCCCTAGCGGCCAAAACGAAAACAAAACCCCTGCCAATATTTTTTCTGGGGTTCTTTTCTTTTCTAAATTCCACAAAGGTTCCCAGCTTTACTTAGCAATTTTAGAATAATCCTCATAACTAGGATAATCATTGTCTACGCCTAGTCAATCCCACGACGCACAAACCAATTCATTCTTGTTAATTCAACACCACAACCCATACATCCCCAGGATACACCCAGACACTCACACGCTCCTTAGTCAAGATCTTCCATTCACAACGAGTTTCACAATACTCAAGTATTTACAACTTGCATAACTTCAAAGACCAGGACAACATATTGTATATTTCAAAGTTTAGACATCCATTTATTGTGCACATAATCACCTCATCACAATCAAGCAATTACAACTTCACATTCGCAGTTAATTCAGACAACCAGAAGCACGCATTCAAACTTTCCAAGATACAATTCAAGATAAGTCCAAATTCTTAATTGATTATTTCGCTCAATGGATGACCATTCCTTATCATCCATGCATTCATACCACCCCTAGGGCTAGATACCAATTAGAACCTTCTCAGTTTCCAATTTGCTTTGCTTGTGGCACCTTAGTCGTGACCACGACGTCTAGTTCACTTCGTTGAGATACCAATTGGAATCGGGAGATACCACTTGGACTCAACTCATACCACAAGTGACAATAGTAGCTAGCGAGCCCCACAAAACTGCTAACTTCAATCATAGAACTTGGTCGAACACAATTCTTAACCGCCTCAATCTTTAACTGATGGTAACTAGACCTTAAATCAATCTTAGAGAAAACCGATGCACCTTGCATTTGGTCAAAAAGATCATCTATCCGAGGTAATGGACACTTGTTCTGAATGGTGACCCTATTCATTTGTCGGTAGTCTATATACATCCTCTCTTGCTAGTGATGGTGTTATCGCTGTTGTTGCTCTAGCTCGGACCATAGAGTGAAGGAGGAAAGATACCAATTCGTATAACCCATATACCAATTGGATTCAATTCATAGAACGAAGGAGTAGAAAGAAGTGAGTTTCTCCTAAAGTCCTATAGCCTCTCGAAGAAAAGTACAGACGTCATCGTACCATTCCGCAAGACTCTACTAGACTCGTTTTGGTACAATGAGATCAACGAACCTAGGGCTCTGATTCCAACTTTGTCACAACCCAAACCATCGTGATTGACACCCACACAAATCCTCCGGTGGGAGAACTATTACTACAACCCAAACAAATAAAATTTATGAAAACTAAGGCATTTAAAGATACGGAAGCAGGTTTAAATGACTATAAAAATAAAGTCCCCATAAACTCCAAGGTTTAACAAACAACTAACCAAACTAATGTGGAAGAACAACCCTAGAACCTGAAAGTCAATGTACCAAAACTCTACCAACAACAAGTCTAAGAACAAAGGGTACAACCCCAAAACTAACAACACCTTAAGCAAATAGTTTGAGTTCGAAAAGAGTGGACTTAAATAAGAAAGATCCATGGCAGCCTAAAAGAACTGTCTCACCCTTGAATCCAATCACGCTCAACAGTCACCTAGCTGAGGTCTATCAATAGCCTCCTGAAGATGCCCTGTACTCAACAAACAACAAGCTAGTTCAATATCAGTACACAACCATAATGTACTGGTAGGATCACACGGCTATTACAATAAGTGTAACATACATTAGTCAATACAACAATACCATCACATACACATATCGAACATATACAATATCATCAATATATACGAACAATGAACAACTTCAGAATTCTCACATATTACAGTTATATCAATTTAGAGCAACATACCGTCTTTCAATATCAATCTTCATTAGATATGAACAAACTCATCACAAGTAGATACACAACACAATTTCATAGTCCTCTCACGGAACCCAATTCAATATGTCCTCTCATGGAACCCACACCAAACAGTTAGCGTACCGAAATGTGGTACCCGATCCAATTATTATGCCGAAACGTGGCAATCGATCCCATAATTATGCCGTAACGTGGCAATCGATCCAAGTTAGTTATGCCGGAATGTGGCAACCGATCCATTCAACACACCACAATCACAATCAAAATCACAATCACAATCACAAGTATATCCTCAAGATCATACATTTAGGTCATGATTTCATGGTAACAATCATTCATGTATCTCATTTACATCAAGTGTGATCAATAATGCAACATTCATATACATACATGTATCATAATGAAGCAAGAAAAAACATATATCACACCAACATAAAATCACAACCATCACCTACCTCGAAAACCCTAAGAAACTTTATTCTTCCTTTTCCAAATTCGTTCCGCTTGCTTTTGGTCTACAAACAACAATTATAATACGGGAATAAATAAACTAATACTAATTACCTGGATTACTAATAATTTTATCATCCCTAGATCAACCCATGATCTCAATTAGGGTTGTTTCCACCATGAATTCTAGATCAAAATCCTCCCACATCAATAATAACCCAAGAAAGTAGGCTATACGAATCGAAAAATGGATTCGGGGAATGAAAAACTTATCTTTAACCTCAAGAATGGTGAAAAATGAGTAGGAGTTGCCTGGGGTTCGTTCCTTAGCTCTAAAAATCAAAAAGTGCCAATTAAGGTCTTTTAATTATGACTTTAAGTCGCACGAACAGGCCACAGCGACCCTCACTCCGTTGCAACGGCCCCGTTAGAGCGACACCAATCCCGCTAAAGCGGCTTGCACGGAACCAGTAAGCTATGTAAAGAATTCCAAGACCCCCATTTCACATCATGCATCTAACCAAAGCCAATCAAAAAATACCCTTTATGCTAAGATTGATTTCGAGAGTTCTACTCGTCCGAATTCAATTCCGTAAAATCGTACGGGTTCTTTAACGTGCTATCTAACTACTCATGTAATCAAAATCATAATTAACTAACCTGGTTGTTACTATATTTCCCTACAACTTAAAGACTATGCTTTCGTCCAAATCAGGACTAGATTGGAAAAATCCAATTACTACGAAAAAATTTTCCGGCTCCAAATTCTTGCCCCATTGCTTTTTCATAACGACGGAAATCAAGTCATTAGAAATGGACCAAAATATAAATGAATTACAATTCTATAGCTCAATCCAAACTAATTCAGCAATTAGAATTCTCCTAAAGTAAGTTGCAGTTCATGCTCCCCCTTTAGTTTAGGCCAAATTTCCCTTCAACCCCTTTAAATTTAGGGTCAATTTCACCCAACTCTTTTAAACAAAAAAATTTGCTTAGTCAAAATCTCTAACATAATTATTAAAAACATTTACACTTTAAAATAATTATTAAAAATTTCAATATTTTAGCAAATAAAATGTATCCTAGGTTAGTTCTTAATTTATCTCATATTATGCCCATGTTTCAGCCAAGACGTTCTCTCTCATATATTTTTTTTCTCTCTCATCTAATTTCCTCTTTCAATTGTTCTTCAATTTTTAATCTCCCGCTTCTCTCTCACCAATAGGTGCTGATCTTTTTCTAGAAATTGAAAAAAATATCTCAAAAGATATTCACAACAATCTCATCGATTCAGGTATGTATCTTTTTGCGATTAGATTTTTTTGTTTTATCGATTTTGTATTTGTTTAAATTTTTCAAAATATTTTTTTGTTTAGTTTTTTAATAAATTACTAATTTAGATTAGGATTTTATATAAGGAAAACTTCAAAGATTCCTCTCTAATGACGGACTCAAAGAGAATTATAAGAGGTGTCCATTTAATCATCAATTTTCTAGTGATTTTCCATCTTTTGATCTATGTATTACTCAAGAAACAATCAATAATGTAGGCTCGATGGCTAAAATGTTGGAAGAGAGAAGATCTAAGCATATACATGTGACCCTATCCAAACAACTACATTGTATTCCACAAAAATTGAATAGAAAATCATCAATAAATACAAATTCACAGTCATCTAACAAAAAGGTATTCATGATTGAGTTATGTATGTATTTTACTTCATAGTGAAAACTTTAAATTGTATCAAAGTAATCAAAATTGTATTACATGACTGCCAAATATACTTTTCTTTTATTTGTATTACAAAAATATAACTAATTGTATCCAAATATAATATAATCATTACATATGAATACGATTCAAGATTCTGGAAAAAAATATGATACATCTATGCTTAAGAAATACAAAATTTATTTGGCATACTTATTGGAATGACGACAAACTAAAAAAGAAATACAATGTTCTTAATAAAACTACAAATGATGAGTAAAAGAAAAACAATTGACAAACAAAAATAAAAATGAATACAATTTTTGCAACCTTCTCCTCCTCCTCCTCCTCCTCCTCCTCCTCCTTCTTCTTCTGCTTCTTCTTCTTCTTCTTCTTCTTCTTCTTCTTCTTCTTCTTCTTCTTCTTCTTCTTCTTCTTCTTCTTCTTCTTCTTCTTCTTGTATTTTACCGATTATCTCAAAGTTCAATTTGGAATTTCTGCTCCAAAGTTATTTGTCAACGAAATCCTATTCGATTATTTCAATATTTTCTTTCCCCCAAAAAAAAAAAATTGAAAGAAATTTGAGAAATAATGGGGAGAAAATTTCGAAATTGAAAATTTGAAAAACAATGAAAGTGGAACCACTGACATTTTCTTTAAAATTGTAACTGATGAGAAATTCAAGTGATATTGTCTTTTTTAAAATCTCTCTCCTGATTTTCTCCATTCTCTTATTGAATAATTGTATTTTTTTTCTAAATCAAACATATTGAAAAAAAATACATAATCACATTTATAACAAACTCAAATATTGACATTTTTAATAAATATTGAAAATGTAGCTAATTGATCCTATAAAATGCTAAAATATTGATATTTTGAAAATTTTCCCTTTTTTAAATTAGGCACAATTGTCCCAATCCAAAATTTTTGTCCTATATTAATTATTTTTGTTCTTTTTCTATTTATTGTTTTTGTCTTATCATTAATTACTTTTGTTCTTTCTCATTAATTATTTTTATTTTCTCTTTTACTCTTTTCTCATTTTTTTAATCCTTTATTAGAGATACCATTCGGTAATATTATTATTATTATTATTATTATTATTATTATTATTATTATATTATTATTATATTATTATTATTATTATTATTATTATTATTATTATTGGTTATTTTATCTTCTTTTTAGTTTTTTTATTTCTTTCAATATTTTTACAAAATAAATAAAATACTTTTGTTCCTTTTTTATTTTTTTCTCTTTTATTATTTTTTTCATTAATTATTATTATTTTTATTCATATTATCAATTTGGTAACAATTTTATTATTTCTTTTCTTTTTTTTTTCTTTTTGTTTATTAGTTTATCTTCTTCTTCTTCTTTTTCTCTTTCTATATTTTTACCTTTTTAAAAAATAAAATAAATTACTTTTTGTTTATTATTTTTGTTCTTTTCTCATTTAATATTTTTATTTTCTTTTTTAGTCTTTTTTCATTTATTCTTTTTGTAATTTTATTTTATCCTATATTAGAGATATCATTTGCTAATAAACACATAGCAACGAGTCATTTCTCTGTGTTTATTACCAAATGATACCTCTAATAAATGATAATATAAAAAAATTGAATATATAACAATTAAATATATATATATTGATTTAGTATCATTGACTAAATAGTAGGGTGTGAAAAGAAACCTTAATGATACCACAACAATATATATCACTACAAAAGGAACCTCAATTACCAACAAAAAAATTTGTTGGTAAGTTGATCAAATTGATTGGCAAGTTGAGTTACCAACCAAATGCCAACTTATATTAATCTGTTGCTAAAAGGCTCATCCGTAAATATAACCAATCGATTTTAATTTGTTGGTAAAATTACCAACCAAAAATTAGTTGGTAAACACCCAAAAATGTTGTTACAAAATTTTGAAACATGGCCCTGAAATTTCTGTTGGTAAATTCACCAACTAATTTTTGGTTAGTATATCGTTAGTACCTTTACTATCGAATTGAAAATGAGTTAGTAAATTTTTTTCTTCATTTTTAGATTCCGTTGGTAATACGTTGGTAATTATAGTAACAAATGTCTGATAGTAAACTTTTCCAAATACATTGGTAATTGGTTGGCAATTTTAGTAACAGAAAATTTATGTTGGTAATTTACCAATAAATTTTAAATATTTTTTTTTTGGTTTCCCATCCGATGTACTTTTTTTTTGTTTTGGTTTCCCATCTGGTGTCCGGTTCCCACATTGGAGTCTGACTAAATCCGAATTCATGCCGGGAAGTCCCACATTGGTGGGTAAAGCGCTCCCTATCAAAGGCAACTCTGTACCCAGGGGGAATCGAACCCGAGACCTCTTGGTTAAGGATGAAGGAGTATTTACTACTCCACCACAACCTTTGTTGGTAATAAATTTTAAATACGTTAGTATGATTATTTGTTTTTCAAATAAATTTACTAATTGAGTGTTAGTTTGTTGGTAATATATCGTTCAAGTTCAATGTTAGACTAGTAATTGATTGACAATATATTCAAAATATTATAACTAAATGCTTATTCAATAGTAAAATATTTATTAATATATTGCATTTAAAAATCTAAGAGCACGAATATAAATCTAAAAATATTAATGTCAATTTTATAAATCATATTTGAATGAAACAATGCAAAATCTATGATAACAAATTAAATTAATCTATATGACGCATATCATTATATCAAATATTTTAATTTGAACACGTTTACCAAAAATATTGACCAAATCTAAATTTTGGCCAAAACTTAAAAGTTAAAACGCCTAACAGCACAAACTGAAAATGGAAGCCTCAAAACCTGAACCAACCATCCTATTAGATATAAAAATGACCTTCCGAAGCTAATCATGCTGATGAAATTCTTATCAAAGCACGTTTACCAAAAAGGTTAAGCAAAGTCAAATTTTGGCCAAAAGTTAAAAGTTAAAATGCCTAACGGTACAAATTGAATATGAAAACCTCAAAATCCCAACCAACCATCCTATAAGACGAAAAATGACCTTCCAGAGCTAACCGCATTGACAAAATTCAAATTTGAGCATGTTTCCCAAAAAAAAATTGATCTAATTCAAATTTTAGCCAAACGTTAAAAGTCAAAACGCTTAACGTCACAAAATGAAAATAAAAGTCTCAAAATCCGAACCAACCATCCTATGAGACCAAAACTGAGCTTATATGGCTAACCGCGGTGACAAAATTTCAAATCGAGCACGATTACCAAAAATATTGACCGAAGTTAAATTTTGACCAAAAGTTAAAAGTTAAAACGCCTAACGGCACAAACTAAAAATGGAAGCCTCAAAATCTGAACCAACCATCTTATTAGATAAAAAATGACCTTTGGATTTAATTATGCTGGCGGAATTCTCATCTGAGCACGCTCACAAAAATATTGACCAAAGTCAAATTTTGGCCAAAACATAAGATTTAAAACACCTAACGGCACAAACAAAAAACAGAAGCCTCAAAACTTGAACCAACCTTCCTGTTAGATAAAAAATGATTAATATGTTGGTAAATTTTACCAATGGATTAATGATCGGTTGGTATATTACCAACTATTTTAATGATGTTAGTAGTTTACTAACTACAATCTTTATTTGTCGGCAAAATTTCCAACTAATTGGATATTGGTTGGCAAGTTTACCAACAAATTTCATTTCGTTACTAATTTACCAACACATCTATATTTGGTTGGTAAATTTAGCAACACAATCTTGCCGTTGGTAAATGTTTGGTTAGTAATTCATTGGTAATATGTTCATAAATTTATAGACAATTTTTTTGTCATATTTACCAACCAATATATACTTCATTGGTAATATTTACCAACAAAAGGTGTGCGTTAGTAATATTTCAGTTGGTAATCCATTGATAGAGTACTGCTAAATTTGGCGCCATTTTTTCCCGCCATATTTACCAACTAAAATACTTAGTTAGTAAAATTTGGTTGGTAATTTGTTAGAATTTTGTTGTTAAGTTTTAAAATATAGTTTAGTTAGAAATATATTGGTAATTTGTTAGTAGAATACTAACCAACTTAAGTTGTTAGTAAAATATGTTGGCAATTTGGGGTTTTTTTGTAGTGTAGATATAGTATCATTGACTAATGAGTACTGTATATATATATATATATATATATATATATATATATATATATATATATATATATATATAATATTATTGGCTAATGAGTAATTTCTAAACAAAAAATATGTAACGACCCAGACCGTATTTCGTGAAACTAAGTTGTCAGATCCTACACCATCATGCTATAATGGGAATAATCTTGCCACAGCGGGATGGGAGCTGCCATGACGGGATAGTCAGAAATAGAATTGAAAGACGCGAATTCTTATTTTTTCCCTTCCTTCCTTAAGTGCCAAAATAGATGAGGGTCACCCTAAAAACTCTCAAAAGGCTGCTCTAGGCTTGGAGAGGAGGGAGAGGAAGGAGAAGAGGAATTCTAATGCTAGAAAGGCTACAACCCATGGATTCCAGGCCTGCCTCCATTGTTTCGCTATTCGGAAGTCATAAATCATACTATAATCCTTATGCAACTTCTTGGCGCCCAAGTAGGCTGTGTTTTCTTTAAAGAGTAGTTGATAACTCGTTCCCACCGCCTAATATATTGCAAGTCTATTTTGTGTTTAGGCCTTCAGGCACGAAGATTGGAGGATAGTAGGTGTGGTTCTTGTGGTTGAACTAGTGTGTAGTGTGTGGGTAGACTTATCTTGTGAATGTAGGGGTAGGTGATAGTTCGATTTCCCGTTGGTGTTATACATATCTGTTAACTGCTTCACTGTATTCATGCATGTGTGTGAATATGGAAAGATGAAATAAATCTCATGAAATTACTATTTGTGATCCATTGCATACAAGGAACATGTTGCCTGATTGTACAATACAAGTGTGTAAATCATTCATTATGGTGCTGATTATGTTTATGATTGTGGTTGATTGGATCGGGTGTCACATTCTGACACATAATTGGATCTGATGTCACGTCCCGACACATTATTGGATCGGATGTCACGTTTCGATACATTATTGGTTCGGGTGTCATGTGCAGCTTGACCTTGGGTTCCATGAGAGGATAGTTGACTGCTTATTTGTGAATGAAAATAATTTCCTGTACCATAATTGAGAAATTGACAAAACCTTGATTGATCATGTCCATCATGTGTAATAATGGATATGAGAGAACCGGAAGTCCAAATGTTACTAATTTCCATATTGTGATGATGTTATTTGTGTTGCTATATTGTGGCTGTTAAATGTGTTATGTATCCCAAGTACGCGGAGGTGTGGGAGTAAGATGAAGAGTAGTGGGAATGGTGATAAATGACTAGGATCTACCTTGGGAAGGAGGTTCGTTCCAGAGTGGTTAGTGAGCCTTTTTATGGTATACTATGTGGTCTAGGGCCAAATTGTTGTGGTGGAGAATCGTAGGCGTGTAGTAAGTTAGTTTGCCGGTTGGGGTCGATGTGTGTTTTGAAAACTCCTCGTTGTGTGATAGAAAGGTTAGGCCTTAATCTAAATTAGAGTTGGTAGCGATGCAAATAGAAGGCCAACATTGTGTTGTTCCCTTGTTGTGGTTAAAATAAATAAGATGGTTAGAGTGTGGGTGCAAAGGTTAGATGGGATATTTTCCTCATAACATGTTTTTTTTTATATTAGATGGTGGGTATCGGGTTGACCGATGATGCCTATCAGTACGTATTATTGTACTGATGTTACTTTTGCTATGCCCCTTGACATAGTTTGGTTGCAGGGTCAGTGATGTTTCATAGGATAAGACGAATACGATCTCAAATAGCTTCTACTTTCCTATCTTATGGTGGGAGCTGTGTCATGATATTATTTTGTTTACATGATGTATATTTAGCAGCTCTTGTACCTATTTAGACTAGATTCCTAGGGGTGTTAATTATTCTAGACTTTCAATCTTGGTTTTGTTTTAACTTAGTATCTTGTAAACTTCATGAACTTTCCATTTTATCTTGTATCTTCTTAATTTTTCTACATGATGAAATCGTTTAGGGACTAAGGGTTAACATATCTAGGTGATAGAGTAGGTGTCCGCACGGTCCAGTGGGTTGGGTTGTGACAAATTGATATCAGAGCCCAAATTACCGATCTCCCAATACAAGAGCAAATGTGGAATAGCCTCATGCTGATTGGAATGTTGATGTCCACATCTAACCTTTAGGAAGCTATTAATCACTATAGTACGTCGCTCTATTTCTTCTCTTATTTCGTGTGATTTGTCGCTTGTGGTGTAGGTTGAGTCTAATTGGTATCTCCAGATTTCAATTGGTATCTCAACAAAGTGAATTGGATGCCGTACTCCTGGATGAAGGGACATAAGCCAGGGAAATTGGAACCGAGAAAGGTCCAATTGATATCTGGCCTTAGAGGGTGTGCAAATGTATGGATGGTCAGCTAATGGTTATTAATGAAGTGAATTAAGTTAATAATTTTGACTTGATTGTATGATGTAGCTTAAAATTGTGATTATGTGCATAATGTTGCTGGAATGACCACTGGTGCATGAATGTACTTGCCTGAATGGTATGATGTGCCTATGTGTCTGATGTTTCCTGAATAACTATCTATCTGTGAGATGCACTTGCCAAAATACTTGAAATCACAAGAGGTATAATTACTTGAGTCTTTATGAACTTGTGGATAGAAAAGAGCCATGTTTAGTAGGGAGCAATGGTCTGATGATGACCCATAATATGATTAATAGGCATATTCTTGAAGTGTGTTGTAACGATGTGCTCCCGTCGTTATGGAAAAGCAAATGGGGAAAGAATATGAGCCAAAAAACTTTTGAATAGTGACTTGGAAATTTCTAGCCTAGGTTAGACTTGGACGAAATCTGAGTCAGGTGAGATCTTGGGAAATCTGGTAATAGACCGGGAAGGGGGGGTTGATTATGAATTTAATCACATGAGTGGACATCCAAGATGTTGAGGAGCCTGTACGACTTTACGAAATCTAATTCGGGCGAGTAGAACTCCCGAAACTGATCTTGGCATGAAAGGGCAGTTTTTAAATGTCTAAGTTTGTAGGTGTGTTGGGAAATAAGAGCTTGGAACTCAAATTTCGAGCTACTGTCTCCGTGAAATCTGCCAAATTGGGTTAGTTCTACCAGGGTGGGGCCACTGTGGCGGGTTGGGTCCTGCTGTGGCGGGTTTGGTCCTGCTGTGGTGGGACAATCGCGAGTTAAGTCGGGGAAAAACCTAAAAATTATTATTTTCTGTAAAACTTCATTCTTGAGAGCTAGGAGGCGAACCAAAGCAATTCTTGACAGTTTTCCACGATTTCTAGCGCTAAAGGTAAGGTAATTACTCCCCTAATCTGTAATTCGATTCTTAAAACTTAGAACCTTGAGTAATTATCATTGTGGGAGGGTTTTGGCCTGAAGTTAATGGTGGAAGAAGCCCTAATTGAGTATTAGGATCTTGGGTTAGTCCTAGGATTGATAGTTTGATTATCCGGGTAAATTAGGCCTTCTTTATTGATCCTTACATTACTTAACTGTTTTTAGGCCAACAACAAGCGGAAAGAATCTGAAAAGGGAAGGTTTAAGTGTCTTAGGAGGATTCAAGCTTAGTTCGAGGTAGGTGATGGTTTGATTTCCTTGTTTGTGTGATATATGCCGGTTAATGGTTGCATAGTGTGTATGCGTGTATGTGAATAAGGGAATGCGAAATAAGTCTAATGCAAATGAGTATATATGAAAAATTACATGCCATGAAACCAATACTTAATTGTATGACTATGAGCGTTGTTCATTATGGGTTTGATTGTGATTATGGTTGTGTTGACTGGATTGGGTGTCATGTTTCGACACATATATTGGATCGGGTGTCACGTTCTGATACATATATTAGATTGGGTGTCACATTCCAACACATATACTGGATCGAATGTCACGTTCCAACACAAGTATGCTGGATTGGGTGTCACGTTCCGACAAACTAATAGTTTGGGTGTAGGTTCCATGATAGAACCACTATGATTATTACATTCACGTCCACTTGTCGTTGATATTGGGAACTGAATGTTACTCTTAAAATGATAATTGATCTATGTATTCTGTATATATGTGTTTACAGTGTTGTAATTGCTTGCCTATGTTTCACTTATTGGGGTGGCCCGTGATCCTACTTGTACACTGTGGTTGTGTACTAATACTATACTTGCTCGTTCTTTATTGAGTACAGGGTATCTTCAGCTGACTACTGATAGAGCTCAACTAGAGGATCATTGATCGAAGATCGGATTCAAGGGTGAGTCAGTTCTTCCAGGCTGTCATGGATACTTTCTTGTTTAGTCCACTCTTTTCAGACTCAGATTGTTTAGTTAGACTTTGCTTATGTTAGATTAGGGGCTGCACCCCTTTTCCTTAGATTTGTTGGTTTACAGAGTTTTGGTACAATGACTTTCAGGTTTTAGGGGTTGAAAATCCGCAATGGTTATGTTAGTTGATTTGTTAAACTTTCGAAGTTTATGGGAACTCCATATTTCAGTAGCCATTTAAACCTGTTTCTGTATCTTTAAATGTTCTACTTTTCATTAAGTTGCTTAGTTGGATTACAATAATGGTTCTTCCACCGGAGGGTTAGTGTGGGTGTCAATCATGACGGTATGGGTCGTGAAAAAATTGGTATCAGAGCCCTTGATTTGTTGATCTCATTGTATCAAAATGAGTCTAGTAGAGTCTTGTGGAACAGTACAGAGACGTTTGTAGTTTTCTTCGAGAGGCTATAGTACTTTAGGAAAACTCATTCCTTTCTTTCGTTGTGCTATTACTTTAATCAAATTGGTATCTGGGTAATACAAATTGGTATCTTTCCTCCTTCACTCTATAGTCAAAACTAGAGCAGCAGAAGTGGTAACACCAACACTAGCAAGAGAGGATGTGTCCTTCTAAATAAGCATGTTTCCCTGATTCAATGTGGGCATGTAATGACTAGTGACAAACATAAGGTTTCTATTATATTCTTAAGGTTGAAACCTTCATTCTTCATGGGTACTGAGTGTGAAGATTCTTATGATTTTCTTGTTGATTTTTATGGTTTGCTTTATAAGATGGATACGGTAGAGCGATATGGCGTTGTGTTTATGACATACCAGTTCAAGGTAGACACCAAAATGTGGTGGTGGTCTCATGTTGAGTGCCGACTAGTAAGTGCACTACTCATGACTTGGGAAACATTTTATAGCTTTCTATATGGAGAAGTATATACCTTGAACTTTGAGAGATAAGAGGAGAGATGAGTTCCTGAATATAGAGCAACATAATATATTTGTTGCAGCCTTTAAGACAAAAGTTTGTTTTTTATCCAATTATGGTACTCCACTTTGCTTCAGTCTATAAGAGAAAATTTGTCATTTGGTGAAGGGATTAAGGCCAGATTTGCAGATTCAAGCTTATAGGTGGCTGTTTTAACAAAATCTTTTCAGGAAGTGGTTGATTTTGTGACGGAGGTAGAAGGGGGTAAAGTCAAAAGACTTTGACAAGGTGACAACATTCAATAAGTTTTGTAAGGGAAGGCTAGATAATTAATACCATTACTTTGGAAAATGCATTTAGTATTGTTGTCATAATATATATGGGTTGCTTAGTAAATGATGAAATCATGTTGCAATATTTGAGGTTCGAATCTCTACTACAATTTCGTAGATTGAGTGTCTATCAAAGAGGGTCATGATATGACTACTACAATAGCAACGATGCTTACTTGGTTAAGTCATTAAGTGTGTTACAATTTGTGGAGAACCTAGGCATACGAGGAGGAAATCAGCGAGGCTGGGGAAATGGTAATATAGGGAGGGGAGCAGTGCCGCCAGTCAAGGAGGTTTCCCGTTAAGATGACAGGGCTCAATTTTATGCCTTTCCGGGCAAGACCGAGGTTGAGGTGTCTAATGTAGTGATCACAAGTGCTGTGTTTGCCTGTGACCAAATAATTACTATTTTTTTTTTATCTGGGTTCTACTTATTTATATGTGTTAGTTCAGTTTGCCTTGGGATTTGATGTGGTTTGTAATGTTCTTGATGCCCCCATTCATGTTTCTACCCTAGTTGGAGAGTCAGTCATAGTCACCCAGGTATATCGTGTTTGTTCTGTTCTATTTATGGGTTTTCAGACTTGGATTGATTTGGTTATTTTGGATACGACTGACTTAATATAATCATAGGCATGACTTGGTTGTCCCTCTATTATGCTGTGCTTAATGGTAATGCTAAGTCTGTGACTCTAGAGATCCCGGATAGGGAAAAGTTAGAGTGGGAAGGGTTATACAAACCTAAGCCAGCTAAGGTCATATCTTTCGTATGAGCTAGGAAACTGGTGGGGCAGGGTTGTTTGGCGTATTTGGCTCATATTCGGGAGATTGATGTTGAGCCTCCCTCTATTGAGTCTATTCGTGTAGTGTCTGAATTCGAGGAAGTGTTTCTACCGATTCACCTAGTATGCCTTCAGATAGAGATATAGACTTCTGCGTTGAATTAGAACTTGGCACTCGCCCCATCTCCATTCCTCTTTATCGCATGTCTCCGACATAATTGAGAGAGATTTAAGCTCAAATTCAGGAGCTTCTTGATAAAGATTTCATCCATCCTAGTGCTTCCTCGTGGGGTGCTCCTACCTTGTTTGTTAAGAAGAACGATGGTTGTAGGAGGACTGGTGATTTTATCTTAAGCCATAAAGGAGTGGATTGATATTGTAATGACAAGCTTATGGATAAAGAAAGTTCCATTAAGTATACTTGGGTGAAGGAAATTGAATATTTTAGTAAGAAAGTACGTATAAAATTGGGTTAGTCCTTTGAATTAGATGAGTATACCTGAGTTTGAGGTGTCATGTCGATGAAAAGGTTGACTTCGTAGTGACAGCTAGAGCTAACTGACCATAATGGTAATAAGAGTTCGTGATGGATTTTGATGGGATGCAACTAAATAATAAGATTGTTGGTTAAGTGAATTTTTTATAGTAATTACGACTTGCGAGTATCTAAGGTTGTGGTTTTCTAATATTTGGTGAGTAACTTGGTTGTATGGAAAGTTTTAAGAGATGGTGGGACACTACTCGAATAGTAAAAAGAGCTAGAGTCATAATAAAGAAAAAAAATAGTGGGATGTAGTACAATCTTTAGAGCGAGGCGAGAGCAAGAATATTTTATTTGATTGCCAAGCCTAAAGAGGTATCTTCAGAGGGGTAGATAATTAGGTTCAGAGACATGTAATTTCATTCGTTTTGCTACAGCTATGGTAATAGTGTCACGGGTCCATTAGATTGGTTAAAAACTATTGAAAAAGACTTGAAAAAAGAGTGTACAGACATTAGCTCGAGTATGATGATACTTGCTTTGTTTTTGTTTTTGAGTTTAGTAATGAGTACGATTGAGTTTTAAGCAAAAGGCATTGTAAGATCGATGGAGATGCGATCAATGATAAGCGAAGATATATGAATTCATAAAAATCTTCAAGTTACAAGCTAATGTTGATAGATAAAGGGATTGTGTTATACGGTTGAATTTACAATTCATATTTTTCATTGTAAGTCTACATTTGTGGTGATATATTTTGTCAAGGTATGAATTGGCAAGGTGAGAAATGATCAATTGTAATAGCTATTGAGCAATTAAAAGGACTTACACCTATGTTGAGTTGTAAAGTTTATTGTTGTTGATTGTTAAGTACCTAAGAAAGGTCTTCATTTAAAAAAGTGTTGGTTTATAGTAAGGTAAATGGCCGGAGTGTTTATGATGGTTGTTAGTATTAAGAGTGTGGGCTTTAGTGGAATAATATGAAGAGTATATGGATTCAACCGAATGGAAAGGGCTGGTATCGGCTCTTCGAAAGAAAAACCTTTAGTGCTATTCAATAATTATTCCGTAAGTTCTTATGTGACCATTTTGTACATGGTTGTGAGTATGATTCACTAGCTATAATCACATGTGTTTCCACTTTGGTGGGTGGATCCTAAGTAATGGATCAACTGTACTAATCCTGCGATGTTCTCTTAGTATAATGTAGGAATCATTGGGTCCAATTCTACTGTTCTTAAGGGTAATCTACAATCATAATTACTAAATCTAGCATTTTGATAGTGTTGTTAGAGGGTTTGTATGCTTGGACATATCCCTTGATGAGTATCTGATGTCTAAAGATCAATTTTTATAACTTAAACTCATGGGAATTTATGTTGTGGGATGGAGATGTTAAGAACTATGATTGCTTGGGTATTATGAGTGTGTGTTGGTTGGTTCAGGTTCACTTCTAATTGTAGTGAGTATTGATTTGGAATTTTATCATGCTTATGTGAGAAAGGACTCGTCCTGGTAATTGTGTCAAGGCCCTTGATAACATGTTTCAGATGTGTATACGATCAACTTTGGTGGTTATTGGGAATCGCTTATGTTGTTAGTTAAGCTTACATACAACCATATTTATCAGTTGAGTATTGAGATGACTTTCACTGAGGCATTGTATGAGAGGATGTGTAGGTATTCAATTGGTTGGTTTGAGGCAGGAGATGTGAAACCCTTAGGGGGTTGATTTGGTGAAAGATGCTCAAGATAAGGTGAGAAACATCCAAGCTAAGCTTTTAGCAGTCTAGAGTCGACAGAAAAAGTATGCATACCGTAAGGTAAGGGACATGACATTTCAGGTTGTTGAGCAAGTCCTTTTAAAGAGTGTCACCCATAAAGGGGGTGATGAGATTCGGCAAGAAAGGCAAGCTTAGTCCTCAATACATTGGGCCATTTGAGGTTCTTGACTGTGTAGGGCCAGTGGCTTATAGGTTGGCTTTATAGTGTAGCCTATCTAGAGTCTATCCAGTATTCTATGTGTACATGTTGAAAAAGTATCATAAGGACCAAGGAGATAAAGTCCGTGGAAGTTTAATGAAAGCATCGTCCAGTTGAGAAAGTTACTTGAAGCTACTTGGGAAACGGAGAAGGATATGCGAGACAAGTATGCCCAGCTATTCGACGATTCAGCTACTACTCTATTTTTGCCTTAGCCAATTCTCCTAGATTATCACTCGGGGATGAATGATGGGTAAATTGGTATCTATTGTAACGACCTGTTCCCCTAGTTATGGAAAAGCCAATGGGGAAAGAATTTAGGCCAGAAAACTTTTGAGTATTGACTTGGAAATTTCTAGCCTAAGACAGATTTGGACGAAATCTAAGTCAGGTGAGGTCTAGGGAAATTTGGTAATAGAATGGGAGGTTTGATTATGAATTTTATCACATGAGTGGATAACCAGAAGTTAA
This sequence comes from Solanum bulbocastanum, assembly GCA_037074985.1. Taxonomy (NCBI): domain Eukaryota; kingdom Viridiplantae; phylum Streptophyta; class Magnoliopsida; order Solanales; family Solanaceae; genus Solanum; species Solanum bulbocastanum. The sequence goes on along the minus strand of CM073597.1, from coordinate 11,348,837 downwards.
AGAACGTGTATGACTTTACGAAATCAAATTCGGGCTAGTAGAACTCCCGAAACTGATCTTGGCATGGAAAGATAGTTTTTGAATGTCCAAATTTGAAGTGTGTTGTGAAATGGGAGCTTGGAACTCAAATTCTGAGCTTCTGTCTCTGTGCGAGTTGCCAGAGGGGGGTTTGTTCCACTAGGGTAGGGCCGCTGTGGCTGGACAGTCACAAGTTAAGTCGGGGAAAAACCCCAAAATCATTTTTTTCTATAAAACTTCATTCTTGAGAGCTAGGAGGCGAACTAGAGCAGTTCTTGATAGTTTTCCACGATTTCTAGTGCTAAAGGTAAGATTATTAGTCCCCTAATCCGTAATTTTATTCTTAGAACTTAGAATCTTGAGTAATTATCATTGGGGGAGGGTTTTGGCCTGAAGTTGATGATGGAAAAAACCCTAATTGAGTATTGGGATCCTGGGTTTGGCCTAGGATTGATAGTTTTATTATTATCTAGGTAAATTAGGTCTTGTTTATTGATCCATGCATTACTTAACTGTTTTTAGACCAAGAACAACAGAAAGAACTTGGAAAGAGATGGCTCAAGTGTCTTAGAAGGATTCAATCTTGGTTTCGAGGTAGGTGATGGTTTGATTTCCTGTTTGTGTAATATATGCTGGTTAATTGCTTTATTGTATGCATGTGTGTATGTGAATAAGGGAATGTGAATCAAATTTAATGCAAAAGGGGAACCCATTGGTAGCCCCCTAAACGTGGCACCAATTTTCACTTAGACACCTCAAGTAGGCTTTGTTCATTTTAAACACCTCAAGTAGGGGTCTGTTATATCATTTTGACACTTTTTATATTTTCAAAATCACATATTAAGTGCGTACATCCAAACGCAAAAAGAAGAAGAAAGAGGTGAGGGCATGGGGTTTGGGATCTGGAATAAAGAAAAAAAGAAAGTAAAATTGAGTTTTTAAAAAATAAAATAAAATCTTCACGTGTCACATACCAATTTGTTTATTTTCCACATAAGAGTGTCTTGATGTACACACTTAATATGTGATTTTGAAAATATAAAAAGTGTCAAAATGACACAACGGACCCCTACTTGAGGTGTTTAAAATAAACAAAGCCTACTTGAGGTGTCTAATTGAAAATTGGTGCCAAGTTTAGGGGCTACCGATGGGTTCCCCCTTAATGCAAATAAGTATATATGAACAATTACATGCCATGAAACCAATATTTGATTGTATGAATATGAGCATTGTTCATTATGGGTGTGATTGTGATTATGGATGTGCTGAGTGGATTGAGTGTCACGTTCCGAAACATAGATTGGATCGAGTGTCACGTTCCGACACATAGATTGGATAAGGTGTCACATTCTTACACATAATTGGATGGGGTGTCACGTTCCGACACATGTATGTTGGATCGAGTGTCACCTTCCGACACATTAACAGTTTGGGTATGGGTTCCATGAAAGGACCACTGTGATTATTACATTTATGTCTACTTGTCCTTTATATTGGGAACTGTATGTTACTCTTGAAATGATAATTGATCTAAGTATTCTGTATATGTGTTTACTGTATTGTAATTGCTTGCCTATGTTTCACTTATTGGGACGGCCGCGTGATCCTACTAGTACATCATGGTTGTGTATTGATATTGCACTTGCTCGTTCTTTGTTGAGTACAGGGCATCTTCAGGCATCTACTGATAGACCTCAGCTAAGGGATCATTGATCGAAGACTGGATTCAAGGGTGAGCCAGTTCATGGATCCTTCCTTATTTAGTTAACTTTTTTCGGACTCACACTGTTTAGTTAGACTTTGCTTATGTTAGTTTAGGGGTTGCACCACTTTTCCTTAGATTTGTTCGTTTATATTGTTTTGGTACAATAATTTTCAGGTTCTAGGGGTTGAATTTCCGCAATAGTTATGTCAGTTGATTTGTTAAACTTTAGAAGTTTATGGGAAATCCATATTTCAGTAGTCATTTAAACCTGCTTCCATATCTTTAAATGTTCTAGTTTTCTTTAAGCTACTTAGTTGGGTTGTAGTAATGGTTCTCACACCTGAGGGTTAGTGTGGGTGCTAATTACGACAGTCTGGGTCATGACATGTGCATGGTTGTTATGCCAAGATAATACAAAATATCTCTTGTAAGTGTAGTGTTAGGTTCAATCTTGGGGTAGACTCCGCCGAATTCAACTAGGGAAGTTGGGTTCTGGCTAAATTATTTCCTTGGGGTCAATAGAGAACTCTAGGAACGGGGAGAACTCCTAGGAAATTATTTCCTGGGAACTGACCCTTTTAGGGCTGCTGGGGTGGGATGATCTCGCCATAGCAAGAATTTTCCCGCCATGTTGGGACTGCCAAAGAAGAAATTTCCCGCCATGGCAAGACATGATGAGATAAAATCTCACCCCTGTCTCCCCTGTTTTCCCCCTGTTCCACCAATTGACTCTGAACCATATATTGACTAATTATCGCATCCTAATCATTTCTTAGCACTAGAATAGTGAGTTATAAGGATCTAACATTTAGTTACACCTACGAAATTAGAAATATAGCAAACCTATGCTTACAAAACATGGTAAAACAAGAAGGAATAGTGCAATTGTTTGTTGCATACCCAAATGGGGCAAACCAAAATCAAGCCATAGATTTCTATTTAGAGGGAGGGGGAGTGTTTTCATCCAAATCGAGTTCCTCTGGGGTCTCCTTACTAGTCCATGCCTCATTCAACTAGGAAAACTCTCAAAAGTCCTCCGGTTCGAGTGTGGGAAGCTCCTGCTAGGAGGCGACACAAGAGAATATGACCTTGATAGCCTTCCACATCCTTCCCATCAGGCAGTCCCTCTCGAAGTTTTTCTTCTTCTCCAATCAAAATTGGTGGTGGAGCATCTTGACCTCAAAGGCAGTAGAGAGTGGAACTGAGGTGCTAACATAGGTACCTCCCAATCTTCTTTCGGCCCCGCTCACCTTTCTCTTCTTCTTTCCTTTGGAAGAGGGCCACTTGATCAATTGAGGATGGAAAGGGAGATCCATGTGTAAGACCTAGTCAGTGTCCAGGAGTGGCACCCCTCACCCTCTCCCCCTCCCCCCCCCCCCCCCCCCCGCTTGCACATCGTCTTCACCAATCTCGGTAGGAAGAATGCCTTTTTGTTACCTCGGTAGAATATTTTCTACTCGGACATTATTTATGTCCTGACATTTGGCCTAATCCCCTGTATTGCGCAAGCCACCACCAGAGCCAGAGGATAAGTCACGTTGGTGCGATTGTCGACGGGTGGACCCTCTTAGCCACTAAATTCAGCTACCTATTGGCATTAATGGACCAGTAAGTGCTGGTGATGCTCTCTGTAGTAGCCTAGTAGACCCGATCCTGAAACTCATCCTCAACCAGCATATCCTGTAACCAAACCAGATCCATCTCCCTCAATCTTTTTGTACTCAGCATTAGAGACCTCCGGCATCTCAAGCACTATATTGATGAACTGAGTCCTCATAGGGACATCCACTCCTCTGATGTGGATGGTGAGGTAAGGGTCATCCCAACTCAGTATCTTGTAAACTTCATGAACTTTCTGTTTTATCTCTTATCTTCTTAATTTTTATGCACGATGAAATCGTTTAGGGACTAAGGGTTCTCCTATATAGGTGACAGAGTAGGTGCCTGCATGGCTCAGTGGGTTGGGTCATGACGAAACCCTAATGATACCACATCAATATATATATTCTCTTATAGTATCATTGACTAATGGCTGAATAAGAAACTTTAATGATACCACAACAATATATATATATATATATATATATATATATATATATATATATATATATATATAGACACACACACACACACACACATACTAATTTAATACCAGTTAAGGGAAATTATCAGCCTTAATGATACCCAAACACTATAATATATTGTTTAGTATCAGCTAAGCGAAATTATCAATCTTAATGATACCAATACAATATCATATACAAATTCAGTATCCATAAGCAAAATTTTCAATGGGGGCATCTATTGTAATTATTTAGGGGGGCCATCAGTGTAAAGGGTATATATTTGTAATTAATTTGTATTTATGAGACATTTGCTTAGTTTCCCCTTAATTAGTTTTTCCAATGAAGTTCTTTATAGCACAAAATAATACCTACTACAATCAGCTAAGAGCATGTTTGACATTTCTGTTGGGAGGTCAAAAATATTTTTTTTGAGAAAAAAACATGTATTTTGTGAAACTTAGTGTTTGGATAATTCTTAAAACTACTTTTAAATGGAAGCAAAAGCAGTTTTTCTGTTGTTGGGAAAATGCTAAAAATTTATGCTTTAAAAAAAATAGAATTAGAAATTGAATATTTTTTTAAGACTAAAATATCTCTTACATATATACATATTTATCAGTAGATCCTTATTAATAAATTAACATATCTCATAAGTTTTGTTGACTTTTATTCAAGAATTTTATTTTTTTATTTTTTATATAATAAAATTTTTATTCTATTTATGTTTTATATTAATATTTGTATATTATATTGTATATGTATATATTACTTTATGTACTTATTATTTCATTGAATTAGAAATAAAAGTAGCGACGATATTTTTCTAGGATTGAAAAAAGAGAAAAAGTAACAATTAACGATTTAGACCCTCCCCTAAAAAATTAACAAATAACAAATTTTTCTTTTCTTAATTTACGTTTTTTTTTTAAAAGAACCTCATACTTTCTCAATTATAAGGTAGGGATCAAACCCAAGAAGACACATTCTTTAAAGACTTTGGTTGATACATTAGTTCAAGCATAATGATTATTAACTTTCTAAGTGTATTAATCCTGGCACAACCTAATGTTCTTTATAACAGTCGCCGATAATAATGGCGCATCGATATATGGTACAAGAAGGCCAAAGTTGAGTATGAACAAATGTCTTGGCAAAAAATGTGAGGAAATCTCTAATGCAAGCCATTTGACTATACTACTTTTGGGTTGGATAAGCAAGTGTAGAACATTGCTTCCATTTTCAACAGTTTCTGTCCAAGTCCATTTCTCAGCAAAGATCTCTACTACGATTTCAGTATACTTCATGAGTATTTCCATAAACTAAGGGATAAAACCGTCACACCGGCAATTCCAGCCAGAATCTTTGCATCTCTTGAAAAACTCTTGGGTACAGATTGCATCAATGACTTCAACCTTTTAATATGAGATGCCTGAGGCATCAAAATTATTCCTGTATATTGTTTTTAACAAGGGAACGGCAAAATTCTTTGCAAGGCTAGTTGGGCAGTTAATGGCATCAAGATGCTTCTCACTTTGGAACGTGCAACATCTTGGATCTTAAAAGAATTGCCAATTTCACCAGAATAGATCTGTGACTGGTAATTGCGCCATATTCTATCTAGCCAATAGTAATTCTCTTGTAACCCATTTTCATGTGCTCTTTGCTCGATTTCTAGCCGGCCATAACATGGTAAATTGAAGGTCCTTCCTCTTGAAAATGTAGTATTTCCTCCAAAGCAAGATCAACCAATGTCGATGAGATGTTTGGATCACAGGAGAAATTTATACTAATATCTCCACGAATATTGCCAACTCTGGAGGGCTTATTGCCGCCAAGAAAGACAAAAAATCCAGCAGAATAAATTTGTCCATACTTGAAGCGGAGAACCTGTAGTATCTTTGTTTCCAGAAGCTTGCTCAAAATTCCAACAAAATGAACATATTTATCTATGTACAATATTGATTGAAAATTTGCATATGTACATTTTAAATAATTAAATTAAAAATGTAATTAAAGTTTTAATATTAGATGTTTAACATAGTTTCTCTCTATAAAATAATCTTACTAGTAAAAACATATTGATACTTGTCCTCTTTCGTAATTTGACTCTCAAAAACACTTTTTAAAGAAAATTAGTCAAACACAAATTGCTTGTAAAAGCACTTTTCAAATGAATGTGTCAAACACAAATTGTTTTTTTTTTTTTTGAAAAGCACTTTTCTGAAATAGCTGAAGAAGACATATCTCTGTCGATATGCCTGCTTCAGCGTGTTCAGAAAAACAATTAAAAAATATATTTCTTTGTTCTACTTTAATTCTATTAGTGAATAATTTTTTTGAAATTATGAAATCCGTTTAAGCACTGAGTGGCACAGGGAGCCATCCCCTGAACTACTGAAGAGAGGGGGGGTTGGGGCGCACTAAGTGGCACGGCGCCCTAGGAGCCAAACTACAAAACAATTTTTTTGGCGCACTGCTGGTGATGCGCGGCAGCCCCTACCCAGAAACCTGACGAATTTTATTTCTCGTTTTCTAACCCCAATTCGCCTAGAATCAAATGGTTTCTTTCCAACTCACTTAGACTCGAATACTCAACATTAGTATACGATAATCTACTCAAAAAACTAACACTTATCTTAAGATCTCATCAAAACCTCAACAATCAAGATTACAAATGAAACTTCAAGAAAACTCATCAAGAACTCAAATCCTTCATCTTCAAGAACGAAATTGCACTGAAAATAACATTACTGGCGTGTGGAACGAACCCAACACTATGAGAACTCACATACATCTAAGCTTAGGGTTTTGAGAGAGTTCAAGAAGAGGAGAAAAGGAGACCCCTAATTAATTACTAAAAACTCTTAAATCTGAAAGTGTAAGGTAAATACCAAAATACCCCTCATATTTTTGGGTAACTCATTAACTGGACATGCAAATTTCAAATAGACATATCTCTCTAATACGAACTCAAAACTTAACAAACTCGGTGGCGTTGGAAAGAGGATTCCAAGACCTTTCATTTGATATCTTATGAGCCACCTAACTCATTATGTACTGAAAGTTATGGTCATTTGAAGTTGACCCAAACTCATACTTTAGCATAATTTGCCAAAAATTTCAATCTAGCTATTTCCAATTTAGTTCTTTCTAGATCTAGATCGTTCTAAAACCGGGTGTTATAATATCTCCCCCTTGGGAACATTCATCGAATGAGATTATTCTAGGTAGAAATGAGGGTGGAAACATCTACACCCAACTCAAACACTCAACATGCAATATATAACATAACACATCGACTTAAAGAGTACTAAGAAAAAGAGTAGTACCTTGATTTGAAGTTTCTCCGGGAGCAAAGAGATGTGGGTATCTCTTCTTCATATCCTCCTCTGCCTCCTCAGTAGCTTACTTAACAAACTGATTCCTCCATAATACCTTGACTGATGCTACCTCTTTATTTCTCAACTTGCGAACCTGACGATCTAGAATCTGAGCGAGTACCTCCTCATAAAATAGGTTGTCCTTAATACCCATATTTTCAGTAGGTATAATGAGTAAAGGGTCGCCCATGCACTTCTTCAACATTGAAATGTGAAATAACAGATAGACTGCTGATAACTATTGCGGTAGCTCCAACTCATAAGCTACATTACCAATCCTGTTAGATATTTTGTAAGGACAAATATACCGGGGACTAAGCTTCCCCTTCTTACCAAATCTTATAACAACCTTCATGGGTGAAACCTTCAAATAAACCCAATCATCCACCTCAAACTCTAACTCTCTTCTCCTAACATCTGTATAGGATTTTTGACAACTTACGCTATTTTCAATCCTTCTTGGATGATCCTTACTTTCTCCATAGCTTGATGAACTAAGTCTGGTCCTATCAATCCAACTTCACCAACTTCAAACCATCCAATAGGAGATTTGCATCTTCTTCCATAAGGAGCTTCATAAGGAGCCATCTGGATGCTAGAGTGATAACTATTATTGTAAGCAAACTCTATGAGAGGTAAGTGATCATCCCAATTATCTTTGAAATCAATAACACAAAACCTCAACATAACTTCTAAAGTTTGAATGGTGCGCTCTTCTTGACCATCAATCTTAGGATGAACAGCAGTACTTAAGTTCACCTTTAAGCCCAAACCTTCTGGAATGACTTCTAGAATTATGCAGTAAATTGTGCACCTCTATATGAAATGATAGACACTAGAACTCCATGAAGTCTAACTACCTCTTGTAGATATAATTTGGCATAATCCTCTATCGAATGAGTAGTCTTTACCGACAAAAGTTGCTTTTGTCATTCGATCTACAATTTCCCAAATAGAATCATATTGCATGCGAGACCGCGACAAACCAGTAATAAAGTCCATATTGATTATCTTCACTTCCATTCTGGAATCTCTTTATTTTGAGCCATACGACTGAGCCTTTGGTGCTCTACCTTGACTTGTTGACAATTCAGGCACTTAGCAACGAACTCAACAATACACTTCTTTATATTAATCCTCCAATAGGCTTCTCTCAAGTCACGATATATCTTAGTGAAACCAAGATGAATTGAATATCTAGAGCTATGAGCTTCTTCCATGATCCTCTCTTGGAGTTCATTCACCATTGGTACACACAACCTACCTTGATACCTCATATACCATCTCCTCCTTATTCAAAAGCCATCACTTTTTGCATATGAACATTTGCCTTCAATTCAAGCAAAATAGGGTCTTGGTCTTGTTTCTCTTTTACTTCAGATACTAATAATGATTCAGCCCCATTCATCACCACTACTCCACCTTCATTAGAATCCAACAAGCGGACTCCCAATCGTGCAAGTTTATGCACATCCTTGGCTAATTCCTTCTTCTCTTCCTCAACATGGGTAGTACTACCCATTGACAACCTATTCAAAGCATCATCAATAACATTAGCCTTACATGGGTGCTTGAGTAACTCCAACTACCTCCTCTGTCTAAGATTAAGCTTTTTCTGACTGAATACTGAAGATTCTTGTGATCGGTGAATACATCTACATGAACATCATAAAGATAGTGATGCCATATCTTCAAAGCGAACACTACAATATCCAACTCTAAATCATGGGTTGGGTAATTCTTCTCGTGAACCTTAAGTTGTCTAGAGGTATAAGCTATAAATTTTCCATTCTGCATCAATACATAACTCAATCCAACTTTGGATGTATCACAATACACAACAAAGCCTTATGTACCCTCTGGTAAGGTCAACACTGGGAAGTAGTCAACCTTGTTTTCAATTCCTAAAAGCTTTTCTCACAAGCTTTAGACCATTGAAACTTTACTATTTTCTAAATAAACTTAGTCAACGGGGATGAAATAGATAAAAATCCCTCGACAAACCTCCTATAGTAACCAACCAACTCCAAGAAACTCCTAATATCAGTCAGAGATATGGGTCTAGGCTAATTCTACACTTTCTCTATTTTCTGAGTGTCAACTCGAATTCTATCACCAGAAACAGCGTGGCCCAAGAATGCCACAGATTCAAGCCAAAACTCACACATAGAGAATTTAGCATACAACTCTCTATCCTTGAGAGTTTGGAGAACTACTCTAAAATGACTAACATGATCTTCCTTCTTCCTCAAATAAATTAGAATTTCATCGATGAATACGATAACAAACATATACAGATATGGTTTAAAACACTCTGTTCATAAGATCCATAAACGTTGTAGGAGCATTAGTCAAACCAAAAGATATGACTAGAAACTCATAATGACCATAACGGGTCTTGAATGTTGTCTTAGGGATGTCACTTTCTCTTACTCTCAACTAATGATAGCCTGATCTGAGGTCTATCATAGAAAAACAAGTGGCCCCCTGAAGTTGATCACATCGATCATCAATCCTCAGAAGGGGATACTTATTCTTTATAGTGACCTAGTTAACCTGACGATAATCAATACACATCCCAAGTGAACTATCTTTCTTCCTCACAAATAAAATCGGAGCGCCCCAATGTGAGACACTTGATCGAATAAAACCTTTCTTAAAAATATCTTTCAACTGCTCTTTTAACTCTTTCAACTCAGTTGGAACCATTCTATATGGCAGAATAGAGATATGACGAGTATCAGAAAGAAAATATATACCGAAGTCTATTTCTCTCTCAAGAGGGACTCTGGGAAGATCATCTGGAAAGACTTTTGGGAACTCTCTCACAACTAGAACTGACTGAATAGATAGCGTCTCAAAAATATAGTCATTAACTTGGACTAAGTGATAGACACACCCTTTGGAAGCTAGTTTTCTCGCCTTAAGGTACGAAATAAAAAGACCCTTTGGCACTACTGAACTCCTCCTCTACTTTATGACTGGCTCATTCGAAAACTAGAACTCAACTGCTCGAGTTCTATAATCAACTGAGGCATAAAAACATGAAGCCAATCCATATCTAGAATAACATCAAATTCCACCATATCTATCTCAACTAAGTTAGCCATGGTGTCCTTGTGATTGACAGAAATTACACAATTATGATAAACTCTCTCAGCTAGAATAGACTCACCAACAGGTGTGGAAACACTGAATGGCTCAAGAAGTTGCTCATGAAGACCATCAAAATTCATAGCACTATAAAGAGTCATAAAAGATAGACTCACTTCTGGATCTAGAAAAGCATATACATCAAAAGTAAAGACTTTGATCATACATTGACAACATCTAGCGAATTCTCTTACTCTTGGCGACTGGTGATAGCATACAAATGATTTGCTCTTCTGCCTGTCCCTAAAGTAGCTCCCCTAGGTGCAACCCTGTCTGGTGGAACCACTGAAGAAGATTGGGATCTATTGCCCCATTACCACCACTTTGCCTATTTTTAGGGCACTCTTTTATGAAGTGACCACTCTGACCACACTTGAAGCAACCAGTGGAGCCATCATGACACACTCCTAAGTGGTTCCTACCACATTTAACAAATGCAGGAGTACCATTACCTCCTTCTGTCATACTACCTTGAGACTGTGCAGGTCTAGCTCTGAAATTCAATGAATTTTAATTCTTGAACTCATCTGTTCCTTGGTGCAGTTGCACTAGCCGATGATGGAGTACATCAATATTTCTTGTGTTGAAAAAAAGTATGGTTCGCATTCTTTTTTTGCTGCCCAGACACATTTCCTGATGTCTTAGCCTTCTTATTTCGAAACTCCTCTCTATTTCTCAGTTTATCCTCCTCAACCTGTTGTACGTGGATCATCAGCCTTGCTATGTCCATATCTCCTATCATTATAGCTGCCTTGACCTCCTTACATGACAGATGAGACAACCCAGAAACAAACAAACTCATCCTACTCCTCATATTAGCAACCATCTCCGGAGGATAGAGAGATAGTTGAGTGAACTTAAGGCTTTACTCATGCACATTTGTGGATTCTTTCTTAAGAGTGAGGAATTCCCTTACCTTTACCTCTCTTAGTTCACAGGGAAAGAAACACCCCAAGAACGCCTCTTCAAACACAGCCCAACTCACAATTGGTGCATCCTCAGCTCTACTCTTCTTCCATTGGTCGAACTATACTCTAGCAACACCCATCACTTGGTATGCAACTAGTTCAACCCGCTTAACATCAACAACATGCATTACTTCAAACACTTTCTGCAATTCCTCTATTAAGTTCTCTGAATCCTCAGTAACACTTGAACCTGTGATGTTTGGAGGATTTATCCTTAAAAATTCCTGGATTTAGGATGTATCAGCCATATCTTTTTGAACCCCTCTCTGTTGTACAGCTTGGTTGATCACCACTTGACTCAACATCCAGATAGCATCCCGAAACTCAGCATTAGTGACCTCTCCTTAGGGTTGCACTTTTGGTGCATTGGGTACCCCTTTATCCTGAGTTTCAACATTCCTTCTAACGGTATGACCTTGAACAACTCTTCATTAAGGCATGATCTGAAAGATATGCGCAAGCATGAATTAGAGAGAAACTTTATAGAGATGAACTCTATCGCACGAAAAGAGTATGAAAGAAGTGAGATAGTTCCTAAATATTGTAACCTCCTAATTATAGATGTGGCGCACTTCACATCGATAACTAGGTTCCTACAGACACGACTTCATAGACACCCTAGGAATCTTGAATTCTCTAATACCAAGTTTGTCACACCCCAAGCCTACACATTGGGTGTGACTCGCACTTAAGAACCATTGTTGGCCCCAAGTGAACCCTTGGCCTGACTTAACTATTAGCGGAAGACTTACTCATAATTAAAATAACTTTAGAAAGTACCTATAACTCAAATGTCTCAAAAGATAAACTCAAAAATGTTTAAAGAAACATTCAACCGGCTAAAAGAGGCAACTCAAGCCTCAACATGAACAACTAAAAATGAAAAGACTCATGAACTAGTGTCTATCTATCTATGAAACCTCTAATTCTATGAGGGATGTCGGGACAAGACCCTCGATCATCTTAACAAACTGGGATGCTTGAAAGTAAATAAGGGATCCTCAGAAAGCAAAGAGGCTCACTAAACAAATCTGGAACTCGACTGGATTAACGAAGCACTGGTTGATGATCCTTATTACCTGTATCTGCATCATAAAATATGCAGGCCAAATGGCGCAAGTACATGGAATATACGAGCATGCGAGGGGAAAACTAAACAAGATATAAGCTTGAACTGGAAAAAAAAGAAACAACTTACCTCGTGTCAACTCAACTCAGGGATACTCAACTCAATCAACTCATTTCAATATAAAGCAATAGTAAAGATGCATTATAAAGAAAAGATTTTAAAACAGTAGACAATTACTCAATGTATTAGAAAATACAATATAACTCAGTTTGTATGAAAAATACAAATAACTCTGTGGGAGATTCTCTAACTGACAATCATCACTATGAGTCATGTGATGATACAACGTTTAGCCCACGCTGCTAAAACTGTCCTATACTTTGTCGGGGTATAGGACCTACTAACTAAGTGGATCCACTAGTATATGCTTTAAAGCAATAAGGAATCATCTAAAAAGTATGACACTTTCTACCCACATTGGCGACATGGTTTATGAGGACTTTGAAATATCTGAACTTGTCCCCATATCAGTGCTCAGTACTACATCTAAAATGTAACCAGCTCATATGTTTAAAAATATGATGCTTTCTCTGGTTTGAGATTATTACTCAAAATAGTTCTCTTAAAAAAGATTGTACTCAAAACTGCTCAAGAACTCTTTTGGAAATCGATATTTCCTCTAATCTTAAATGTGAAAACATTTAATCTTTGGAATACGTAGTTCCCATATATCATTTTAAAGAAAATGACTCAACTCTACTCATACTTAAACTCAAGTGCTCAAGTCTTAAAACAAGTTTAAAAATGATTGTAAGACTACTCAAAATGGCTCTAAAGAACTCTCAAAATTTGACTCATAACTCTTTTGAATTATGGATTCAAGGGTTATGATCTCAATGTTTAGATGCAATTTAGCATGTAGAGATCAATTAGAAAAAATATGTACTATTCGAAGAAACTCATACAAAAAGGACGAAAGAGTAGGGGACCTGGCGACCCTAGCGCACTAAGTGGCGCGAGGTGCTTGCCCCTGAACTATTGAACGGGGGTTAGGGCGCACTAAGTGGCACGGCGCCCCAAGAGCCAAACTACTGAACAACTTTTCTGGTGCACTGCTGGTGCGGCGCGCCATCCCGCTGCCCAGAAAACCAGATAAATTATTTTTCTCGTTTCCTAACACTAATTCTCCTAGAATCAAATGATTTTATCCCAACTCACTTAGATTCAAATACTCAATATTATTATATAATAATCTACTCAAAAATAGCCTCAAAACACTAACACTTATCTCAAGATCATCAAAACCTCAACAATCAAGATTATGAATGATACTTCAAGAAAACTCATCAAGAACTCAAATCCTTCAACTTCAAGAACGAAATTGCACTTAAAATAACATGATTGATGTGTGGGTGAACTGACCCAATACTATGAGAACTCACTTAACTCTTAGGGATTAAACCCTTAGTGAAACAACCTTTGATTCGCAAGAAAACTTGATGAACACGTTGATTTTTCTCCTTTTCTCCTCTTTTTGAACTCTCTCAAAACCCTAAGCGTAATTAGGTTTGGGAAAACTGAACTAAATCAGTTTAGACCCCTAATTAATTACTAGAAATGCATAAATATGAAAGGGTAAGGAAAAGACCAAAATATCCCTCATATTTTCAGGTAACTTTCCTTAACTGGGCAGACATATTTCAAATGGGCATAACTCCCTCATCACTTGAAAGTTAAAAAACTTGGTGGTGTTGGAAAGAGAATTCCAAGACCTTTCATTTGATATCTTATGGGCCACCTAACTCATTCTGTACTAGAAGTTATTATCGTTTGAAGTTGACCCAAACTCATAACTTAACATAACTTGCCAAAATTTTCAATCTAGCTATTTCCAATTTAGTTCTTTCTAGATCTAGATCATTCTAACACCAAGTGTTACAGAGTCAAATTAATCCGAAATACCGTGCATATCTAATGAAAGAAAATTATAAGAAATGGTCACGTTCACATTCAATAGTAGAGAGGACTTGGACATTAACAAGCAACATTGCAGAGTCAATAAATAATGTAATTCTTTTTGGAAGAAAGTTGCTAGTGGTTCCTCTGTTGGAATTTGTACGCTAAACAATTGAAGCTTGGAACTAGAAACACAACGCAGAAGGTAGAAAAACTACAACAAACTTGATAAATAAATACAATGAAATGTTGGAGGACAATAAAAATATGTCGCATCATATGATTGTAAGTATTGTCAATTATTTATTACAGATAGTATGTTTTATTTTTATTATTATTAATGTATGTTTTCAAATGAAGGTACGCACATCAATAGAATATCTTCATACGGTTATAGATGGTTCAAAAAGGTTCACGGTATGTCTAAATACTCGAATGTGTAGTTGTGGAAGATTTCAACATGATGAGATTCCTTGTAGTCATGCAATTGTTGCTATTAGATATAGAAATAAGCATCGAGATGATTACTATTCAACTTATTATAGTAATAAGAATTATTAAGATACTTATGCAATGCCAATTGAACCATTGCCTTGCGAAAGCACTTGGTATGTTCCATCACATGTTTTTGGAAGAGGTAATGTTACCACCAATTGCAAGAAAGCAACCAGGCCAACCACCAAATAATGATCGCAAAAAGTGATTCAACGAAGGAAAGTACAAGAGGAGTAAATTCACTTATAGTAAATGTGGTACACCCGGGCATAACAAGAAGATTTGCCCCAAATTTGCGCATGAGAACTAGCATTGGTGTATTTTTTTTTTAATTTTTTTGTGGTTTTACATAAAAACTTATGCAGTTGAATCTTTTTGGTTTTTGTCGAACTTCAGACGTTTTTAATTAATGTTAATTGCACTTTAATCCAACATTGATTAATGTTTGTTGTCTGATTCGTATTAATGGTGTATTAATTGTTATATGATTACTAGTTATTATTGGTGGTTGAGTGTTTGTTAATGTATAAACTTACCTTTTAATAGACAAATTTATATAAGTGACTAAACTTAAAGGCTGATATATATGGTTATGAATTAGAAATAAATTTTTAGCAATAAAATGTGTGATTTACGCTATATTGGTGTAATATTTAAAAGTATTATTGGTGTAATCATCGTAATAACGTTGGTGATTGCATATTAGTTTAATATATTGTTTTTTTCTTGTGAAAATACAATACCAATATTTATAATAATTTGTGGTATATAGTGGCTTGATGTTGGTAGTATATACCAACATTCCACGATGAATCTATAATTTTATAAAAACACCTGATTAACTTAAAAAAGTAGTTTGACATGACAATGAAACACAACATTTTTGTCACAATATATACACAAACATTATATGTATTTGTTAGTATATAAGCACCAATACTGATAGATTTTAATCATATTAGAGTGGTATTCACAAATGTTAATAATAAAAAGTGGTATTCGATGAATGAATTGTTGGTATTATATAACAACCTCACACATTGAATCTGGAAATAACTACTTAACTAAAAAGGTTGTATGACGTGCCCATGTTTGACACCACAATGAAACACAACATTTTGAAAAACTATATACATACCATTACAAGTAATGGTGTACTAATCAACAAATATTCAAATCTCACACAATGAAACTATAAACAACTAATAAACTTAAAAAATGTAGTTTTACACCACATAAAACACAACATATTGACAATATGTTGTCAGATAACTGAACACAACATAAGCACCAAAACAAGTCAAAAATGTCAATTAAAGTGCTATCCAAAAGTATGAAAAAAACATTTTAAATAAAACAATCCAAAAACATAAATCTAAATTGTGTCTTAAAGGAACATGGTCCTTTTTAATCATCCTCATTCCGGCTGAACTGACGACCTTTGGCAGTTGATTCACAGTCACTAATAGTAACAATATCAATTTTTCTCTTTTCATACTCCCAAAGTAATGCTCTGTATCTCAATCAAAGATTTTCAGAATCAAAAATAGGCATTGATATGTTCATATCTCCTCGACAAACATACTCAACAAATGCACAAGTAAACAGACCACAATCACTACAAAAAGTAAGATAATATGTAAGAATTAGAACATTTTTTTAGTACCAACCTATTAAAATATAATACAATATACTTACTTTGATTCATCATTTTGTTGTGGAATATTTTCACGCTTGTCATATGCCAATGGATCTCCAACAACTTTTTTGGCATAATGTACAATGGTGAAAGGATGATGAAAAAGTATGAACAGAAGAAAATCAATGGTGTAATAGATGAAAATGGTGAAATTGGATGGTGAAAAAGTATGAACAGAAGAAAATTAATGGTGTAATAGATGAAGATGGACGGAAGGAAGAAGAGAGAAGGGTGAGATTTCTTGAAACTTTGAACTATCTAGAGAATTATAAAAGGCGGATTGTTGGCAAGAGTAAACATTTTACTTTTACAAGGATTGTATCAAAAAGAAAGAAAATAAAAATATTATATGAAATAGATAGTTATTGTAAAAGAGGAGAAAAGTAATTCACATTAACATGTAATTAAAAATTGTAATTGAAGAGAGAAAAAACTAACAAACTTTTCTACAATAATTATCATCCCCAAAATTAGGCACATAATCCCAATAGGAGGAGAGAAGAAAATCGAAAATAAATAATTAACTTTAATTTGAAAATTAATTATTTTGTTATATTTATAGTTTAAAAAACTATGTTTATAATTAAATAGAAGTATGTTGATATATTATTAAGTAAAGTCTTAAGTAGTATATTATTGTAATTTCCAGTTACTAAAAATGAATTTAATAGACTCTAGACTCATTATTCATCAAATTGCGCTCAAATTTGTTGTCTAATTCAAATTTTAAGTTATTGGTTATCAAACATACATGTACTAATTGTAATGACTCGAAAGGTCATTTTTAGAATTTTTTTTTTTCATTAAATTATCAATTTACTCCTCTCGATATTGACCCTATGTCATTTTTGAGTAGTTTTTTAAATTTATTTCGAGCTTTGAGTTAAAAGTTGTGAATTGTGGAAACTATAAAATTTTAAAACACTAAAGTTGATAAAAAACGTTTTTCTGTGTCTTTTGGAGTTTCGAGTCTTGAAATGGAATACATTTGATTCCATCAGTTCCGAAATGAGGAAATGGGCTTAAGAGAGTTCTCAATTTCAGATTTGGAGTCTTGTTATAGATTTGAGGTCCTAAGTTGGAAATTTGAAAAATTTTAGTCTTTGGGTTGACTTTGATAAGCATTTGTGTTCAAAAGCTTGAATCAGAATTTCGACAGCTCCGTTAGATTTGGGAAAATATTTTAGGCTTAAGAGAGGTCTTAGTTGAATTTTCAGAGGTCCAGAACTTGATTTAGCCTTTTTAGGTGCTATGTTTGTTTCTTGCGAATCTTACGGATTTTGAGTCAAGGAGACCTTATATTCATGTTTCGATGGTTCCATTGACTTCGAAACGTCAAGTATAGTTAAGTTACAAACCTGATTTGTGGTGTTCGGGATTCCGAAAAAATCCTGAAGGTTATTTTAAGAACTTCTATGCCTTGTGTGATTTGCTAGTTTTTGTTTTCTGGTGCCAGGTATGTTGTTCATCACGACTGTTATACCTTCCCTCGCGATCACATAAGGTTTGTGTGTTGGTTATCATGATCACGTGAATCCCAGTCGCAATCGCAATTGGTCAACTTTAATGAGTTGACTTGCTTATTCATCATACCACAATCACAAACACACTGTACATTCTCATAATCATACAATCAAGTGTTGATTCATGGCATACAATTATTCATTCATACCCATTTACATTAGGTTTGATCAATAGTGCTACATTCACACATATATATATATATCCATTACAATGAAGCAATTACCCACATACATCACACAAACATGAAATCAAACCATCACCCACCTCGAAACCAAGCTTGAATCCCCTAAAGCACTTGAATTTTCCCTTTCTAGATTCTTTCCGCTTATTCTAGGTCTACAAACAATTAATATACGCTAGGATCATCAATCAAAGGTCTAATTATCCGAATTATAACAAAGTCAATAACCCAAGACCAAACCCATGATCCTAAGGTGCAGCTGGGGCTTTTTCCCACCATCAATTCAGTCCAAAACCCTCCCCCAATAATATATAACCAGGATTCTACATTTGATGGATTGAAAAATTGATTTAGGGAGTGAAAACCTTACCTTTAGCACCAAAATTCATGGAAAACTATCAAGAAATCACCTGGGGTCGTCTCCTAGCTCTCAAGAATGAAAATTGCAGAAAAATGGCGTCTTTGGGATTTATTTCTGACTTAAGTCGCTCCAGGCCCGCTATGGCTGCCTCCGTCCCACCACAGCGGCCCCGCCTTGGCAGGAATAATCCCACCCTGGCGGCTTTCACGGAAACAATGAGTTGAATCAAGAGTTCCAAAATCCTATTTCACAACATACCTTCATTCCATGACACTCAGAAACTGCCAGTTAGCGCTAAGATCAATTTCGGGAGTTCTACTCGCCTGAATTCGATTCCGTGAAGTCTCACGAATTC
Organism: Solanum bulbocastanum; assembly: GCA_037074985.1. NCBI lineage: Eukaryota > Viridiplantae > Streptophyta > Magnoliopsida > Solanales > Solanaceae > Solanum > Solanum bulbocastanum. The sequence goes on along the minus strand of CM073597.1, from coordinate 11,329,907 downwards.
CTTAAGCTCTTAGCTATATACTCATGTGATCAAACTCATTGTTAGGTCTCTCATTCACTACAAGATCTTCCTAAAACTCTGGACTAGGCTAGGAATTATCAAGTTACTACCAAAAAGTTTTCTAACCTAATTTATTTCCCTGATGACTTTTCTATAACGACAGGAACAGGTCGTTACAAAATGAGTTTGGGAGGAAATCATTCGATTCTAGATGAGTTAGGACTTGAAATTGTGCAAGAAAATTCATCATATTTCTGTGCAGGGACTTGGGGCAGCGTGCCACCATAGCACCAAAACTACTGCCTAGTTGTTTGGGACCTTGAAAAACATTCCACTCAATGTGCCCCAATCATTGGTCAGCATTTTTGGGGTTCCTTCCCCGCATCACTCAGTGAGCCAGTATTGCCAGGTCCCTTACCTTTTCGACCTTCTTTCTATTTGTATTCCCTCGAATCGTACCCATGTTCTCTAATCGGTATCCACACTTAAAATCTTCATCAATCCTTGATATATAATGCCTATCCAAATCATAACTCTTGAATTCACATTCTAAATTCAAGGTAAAGTTAAGAGAAAAGTTTGAGAAAGTTCTTTTGAGTCATTTTGAGAAGTCTTTTGTAATCATTTATAAATTGTTTTTATACTTGAGTAAATGAGTATGAGAATGAAGAGAGTTGAATAGTTTAAAATAAGTATAAGGGAACTAAGTATTCCTAAGTGTAAACACTTTTACATTTAAAACAAGAGGAAATCTTTATTTCTAAATGAGTTTATGAGTAGTTTTGGGCATTATCTCTTTTAAGAGAATCTTTTGAGTATTAATATCAAGTTGAGGATGAGTTATGTTTTTAAATATTGAGCATGATTTATATATATTATTGAGAGTAGTATTGAGCACCGATATGAAGATGAGTTCAACCAACTCAATTCCTCATAAACCATGTATGCCAATATGGGTAAAGGATCATACTTTTTAGATGATTCCTTGTTTATTTTAAGCATTGCTTAGTGGATCAACTTATTTAAGGATGACCTATAATCTGGCAAGGTATAAGACAGTTCTGGCAGTGTGGGCGAGACGATGTATCATCATGTTGCTCATAGTAATTGTTGTCGGTCAGAGAATCTCCCAATTAAGAGTAAAGAGTTTATTATTGTATTCTTATATACATTAAATTATTACCTACTGTTTTAAAAACTTTATATATATTGCATCTTTTATTGTTGCATTCATATTGAGTTGAGTTGATGTGAGTATGTTTCTCTTCCTATCAGTTCAGTTTAGTATCCCTATGTTTAGTTTTCCCTTTGCATGCGCGTACATTCAATGTACTGACACCATTTGGCCTATATGATTTCCTGATGCAGATACATGTATTCAATATTATTAACCGACGTTTCGTTAATCCTATCGCATTCCAGCTAGCTTGGGTAAGCATTCTAGCTTTCCGTAGAGATCCATATTTTAGTTGGTTTTGTTAGGATGTCGTGGGTGTTGTCTTGACTTTGATCATAGTTATTAGAGGCTTCATAGACAATAGTAGTTGAGGAGTCTTTTCCCAATTCCCTTGTTGATGTTTTAAATACTTTGAGTTGGACACTTATGTTCAAATTGAGTATTTCAGAAAGTTGAGTTAAACTACTTTATTAATGAGACCTTTTGAGTAAATCTTGCATTTGAGTTCCTACATTGTTGAGTAAGTCTTCCGCTGAGTATTGAGCCAGGCCAAGTTTTTATTTGGGGACCAACGATGGTTCTCGAGTGTTGGCCATGTTCAGGGTGTAGACTCGAGGCGTGACAAACTTGGTGTATCGGTGCACAGAGTTTAAGAGTCCTAGAATGTCTATGAAGCCTTGTCTGTAGAGTCCTGGTTGTCTTTGTGAAGCGCACCACATGTATAATTAGGAGGCTACAACATTTAGAAAATATTTCACTTCTTTCATACTTTTTCGTACGATAGAGTTCAACTCTATAGAAGTTTGTTTCTAATTCATGCACTCACATATCTTTCAGATCATGCCTCCACGAGAGTTGTTTAAGGTCGTCCTGCTAGGAGAAATGTTGATCTCCAGGATCAAGGGGTACCCAATGCACCAGAAGTGCAACCCTCTCAAGGAGAAGTCATAAATGTTCGGTTTCGGGATGCTATACAAATGTTGAGTCAAGTTGTGGCCAACCAACCTAGTCAACAAAGAGTGGTTCAACAGGATGTGGTTGATACATCCAAGATCTGCGAGTTCTTAAGGATTAAATCCCCAAAATTCACATGTTTAAATGTCACTAAGGATCCGGAGAACTTTGTGGAAGAACTGCAGAAGGTGTTTGAGGTTATGCATGTTACTGATGTTGAGTGAGTGGAGTTAGTTGCATACCATCTCAAGGATGTTTCTAGGATTCGGTACCACTAATGGAAGAAGAGCAGGGTTGAAGGGACACCAATTGTGAGGTGGACTGTGTTTGAAAGTGCTTTCATGGGGCGTTTATTTCCCCGTGAGCTGAGAGAGGCAAAGGTAAGATAATTTCTCACTCTTAAGCAGGAGTCCATGAGTGTGCATGATTACAACCTAAGGTTCACTCAAATGTCCCGTTATGCTCTGGAGATGGTTGCTGATATGAGGAGCAAAATGAGTCTATTTGTGTATAGATTGTCCCGCTTATCATTCAAAGAGGGTAAGTCTGCTATGTTGATAGGGGACATGGACATAGCAAGGCTCATGATCCATGTGCAACACGTTGAGGAAGATATGTTGAAATATAGGGAAGAGTTCCACAATAAGAGGGCTAAGGCAATAGGTAATGAGTCCGGACAATAGAAGGCCGGTAATGTGAACCAGTTATCCTTTTAACAAATGCCAACTGGACCGCACCATCATCTACTAGTGCATAAAAGAATAAAAGTGAGTTCACAAATCAAAATTCGCAAAACTTCAGAGCTTGACCTGCCAATCTCAAGGTAGTAAGGCACAAGGGGTCAATTAGACTCCTACATGTGTTAAGTGTGGTAGGAACCACCCAAGAGCGTGTCGTGATGGCTCCAATGGCTTTTTCAAATGTGGTCATGAGAGAGTTCCCTAAGAACATGTAGGCTAATAGTAATAGGGGCAATAAAGCCCAATCTTCTTCAGCGGCCCCAACTGATAGAGTTTCACTTTAAAGAGTTACTTCAGGGACATGCGGAGGAGCAAATTATTTGTATGCTATCACTAGTTTCCAAGAGCAAGAGAATTTCCCAGATGTTGTCACTGCTATGATCAATGTCTTTACTTTTAATGTATATGCATTACTTGATCCAGGTGCGAGTTTATCTTTTGTGACTTCTTATATTTCTTTAAGGTTTGATATTCTTCTTGAACAACTTCTTGAGCCCTTCATTGTTTCCACACCTATTGGTGAGTCTATTATATCCGATAGAGTTTATCGTGATTGTACCATCTTTGTCAATTACAAAGACACCATGGCTGACTTGGTCGAGTTAGACATGGTGGACTGTGATGTTATTCTATGTATGGACTGGCTTCATGTTTGTTATGCCTCGGTTGATTGTAGAACTTGAGTAGTTAAGTTTCTGTTTCCTAATGAGCCAGTTTTAAAGTGGAGGAGTAGTTCAGTAGTGCCTAAGGGTCATTTCATTTAATACCTTAAGGCTAGAAAGCTAGTTGCCAAGAGGTGTATCTATCACTTAGTCCGAGTAAATGACTCTAGTGTTGAGACACCGCCTATTCAGTAAGTTTCAGTTGTGAGTGAGTTTCTAGAGGTCTTTGCAGATGATCTTCCTGGAGTCCCTCCTAAGAAAGAAATAGACTTCGGCATAGATAGTCTTCCTAATACTCGACCTATTTCCATTCCTCCATATAGAATGACTTCAGGATCCAGCTGAATTGAAGGAGTTAAAACAGAAGTTAAAGGATCTTATTGATAAGGGTTTCATTCAACCTAGTGTCTCACCTTGGGGCACTCCGATCTTGTTTGTGAGGAAGAAAGATGGTACTCTTTGAATGTGTATTGATTATCGCCAATTAAACAAGGTAATTACACAAAATAAGTATCCTCTTTCGAGAATCAATGATCTTTTTTTATCAAATTTAGGGTGCCACTTGCTTTTCGAAGATAGACCTGAGATCAGGCTATCATCAGTTGATAGTAAGGGAAAGTGACATCTCGAAGACAAGATTCAAGACCCATTATGGTCACTATGAGTTTCTTGTTATATTCTTTGGCTTGACTAATGCTCCTGCAACATTAATGGACCTTATGAACTAAGTATATAAGCCATATCTTAACATGTTTGTTATCGTGTTTACTGATGACATTCTAATTTATTCTAGAAATGAGGATCATCAGGCTAGTTATCTCAGAGTAGTTCTCCAAACTCTCAGAGATAAGGAGTTGTATGCCAAATTTTCTAAGTGTGAGTTTTGTATTGAGTCTGTGTCGTTCTTAGGCCACATTATATATGGAGAAGTGATTCAAGTTGACACCCAAAATATCGAGGCAGTGCAGAACTAGCCCCGACCCATATCTCTAAGTGATATAAGGAGTTTTTTTGGGATTGGCTGGTTATTATAGAAGGTTTATCGAGGCTTTTTATATATTTCATCCCCGTTGACAAAGTTGACCCAAAAGATAGTAAAGTTTCAATGGTCTGAACCTTATGAGAAAAGCTTTCAGCAATTGAAAACTCGGTTAACTACTGCCCTAGTGTTGATCTTATTGGTAAGTACACAAGGCTTTATTGTGTATTGTGATGCGTCTAAAGTTGGACTTGGTTGTGTATTGATGCAGAATGGTAAGGTTATAGCCTATGCCTCCAGTCAACTTAAGATTCACGAGAAGAATTACCCGACTCATGATCTTGAGTTGGATGTTGTAGTATTGCTTTGAAAATATGGCGCCACTATCTCTATGGTATTCATGTAGATGTGTTCACCGATCATAAGATTCTTCAGTATGTTTTCAGTCAGAAAGAGCTTAATCTCAGACATAGGAGGTGGTTAGAGTTACTCAAGGATTATGACATGACTATTCTCTATTATCTAGGTAAGGTTAATGTTGTTGCTGATGCTTTGAGCATGTTATCTATGCGTAGTACTACCCATGTTGATGAAAGCAAGAAAGAAATTGCCAAAGATGTGAACAGACTTGCACTATTGGGAGTCTATTTGCTGGATTCTAATTAAAGTGGAGTGGTGGTGATGAATGGGGATGAATCATCACTAGTGTCTAAAGTGAAAGAGAAACAAGACCAAGACCCTGTTTTGATTGAATTGAAGGCAAATGTTCATAAGCAAAAAGTGATGGCCTTTGAACCATGGGGGATGGTGTGTTGTGATATCAAGGTAGATTGTGTGTACCTAAGATGGATAAACTCCAAGAGAGGATCATGGAGGAAGCTCACAGTTCCAGATATTCGATCCATTCGGTTCCACGAAGATGTACCGTGACTTGAGAGAAGTCTATTGGTGGAGTAGCATGAAAAGGTGTATTGCAAAGTTCGTTGCTAAGTGCCTAAATTGCCAACAAGTCAAGGTAGAGCACCAAAGGCCTGATGGTATGGCTCAAAATATAGATATTCCGAAAATGAAAATGATCAATATGGATTTCATTACTGGCTTGACGCAATCTCGCAGACAACATGATTCAATTTGGGCAATTGTAGATTGGATAACTAAATCAGCTCATTTATTACCGATAAAGACTACCTATTCAGTAGAAGATTTATTCATGATTATATATTTAATAGACAGTCCAACTTCATGGAGTTCATGTGTCTATCATTACAGATAGAGGGACGCAATTCACCACATAATTTTGTAAGTCTTTCCAGAAAGGTTTGGGTTCAAAGGTAAACCTTAGTACCACTTTCCATCCTCAGCTTTATGGTTAAGCAGAGAGTAAGATTCAGACTTTAGAAGATATGTTGATGGCTTGTGTGATTGATTTCAAAGGAAAATGAGATGATCACTTACCTTTCATACAGTTTGCTTACAATAGTAGCTATCACTATAGCATCTAAATGGCTCCCTATGATGCTCTTTATGGGATAAGATGTATATCTCCTATTGGATAGTTTGAGGTTGGTGGCGTTGGGTCGATAGGACCAGGCGTGGTTCATCAAGCTATGGATAAAGTGAAAACCGTTCAAGAAAGGTTGAAAATAGCACAAAGTCGTCAGAAATCCTCTACAAATGTTAAAAGGAAGACTTAGAGTTTGAGGTGGATGATTAGGTTTACTTGAATGTTTCACCTATGAAGAGTGTTGTGAGATTTGGTAAGAAGGGGAAGCTCAGTCCCCAGTATATTGGTCCTTACAGGATATCCAAAAGGATTGGAAATGTAGCTTATGAGTTAGAGCTATCGACAAAGTTAATAGCAGTTCATTCAGTATTCCACATTTATATGTTGAAGAAGTGTATGGGAGACCCTTCACTCATTATACTTACTGAGAATATGTGTATTAAGGACATCCTATCCTATGAGGAGATACTCGTTGAGATTCTTGATAGTTAGGTTCGCAAGTTGAGAACCAAGAAAGTTTCATCAATCAAGGTCTTATGGAGGAATCAATTTGTTGGGGAAGCTACTTGGGAAATTGTGAAGGATATGAAAAAGAGATACTCACATCTCTTTGATACTGGAGAAATTCCAAACTAAGGTATTAACTCTCTCCTTGGTACTTTTTAACTTGATATGCTAAGTTATGTGAATTGCATATTGGGTTGAGTTGGGTGTTAGATATTTCCACCCTCAGTTCAATTTAGGGAGATCTTATTCAAGGACTAATGTTCCAAAGGGGGAGATATTGTAACAAATCGGTCTTAGAAAGAGCTAATTTTAGAAAGGACTAAATTAGAAAGAGCTAAATTGAGAATTGGTACAAGTTTCTCTCAAATGGTGAGTTTTAGATCAACTTCAAATGGCCATAACTTTCAGCACATGATAGTTTAGGTGGACCATGAGGTATCAAATCGAAGGTCGTTGAGTCCTCTTTCAAACACCACCAAGTTTGCTAAATTACGAGTTCGGATGAAGGAGATATGCATGTTTGAGTACAGTCTATCTAGTTAAGGAAATTCATCCATTTTAAAGAGGGGTATTTTGGTATTTTCCTTACCCCACTAGCCTAGAAAGGTTTTTTTCACTTTTTTAGGGGTCTAAACTGATTGTAATCAGTTTTTATCACTCCAAAAGAGCGTACGATTTTTAGAGAGAAGTTCAAGAGGAGAAAAAAAGAAGAAAAGTTCAAGATTCTTGCAAACTTTGAGGATTTTCGCCAAGAACTTGGTTCTTTCGAGTAATGTAAGTTTTCATAGTGTTGGGCTTATTCACCCTCACGCCAATCATGAGTTTCCTTTATGAATTCGTCCATGAGTTAGATTATATTGACATTCTTGAGGATTTTGAGCTTTAATAATGGAGTCTTGTTGAGTTCTTGAGGTGAGGGTTTTTTGACTGGGTGTTGTTCGTGATGGATTCAAGTGGGTTTTCGATTAATTTTGTTTGGGTTTATGAATCTAAATGAGTTTGGGAGGTAATCATTCGATTCTAGATGAGTTAGGGCATGAAATTGAGCAAGAAAATTCTTCAGATTTATAGGCAGGGGCTTGGGGCAGCGCGCCACCATAGCGCCAGAACTACTGCCTAGTACTTTGGGGCCTGGCGCAGTACGCCACTCAGTACACCCTAAACATTGGTCAGTATTTTTGGGGCTAGCGCCCTGCACCACTTAGTGCGCAAGGGTCGCTAGGCCCCTTTCCCTTCCAACCTTCTTTCCATGTGTGTTCCCTCGAATCGTACCCATGTTCTCTACTAGATATCCACACTTAAAATATTCATTAATCCTTGAGAGATCATGCATATCCAAATCACAGCTCTTGAATTCACATTCCAAATTTAAGGTAAAGTTAAGAGGAAAATTCCAGAAAGTTCTTTTGAGTCATTTTGAGAAGTCTTTTGCAATCATTTATAAATTGTTTTGAGACTTGTGTAAATGAGTATGAGAATAAGGAGTGTTGAATATTTCGAAATGAGTATAAGGGAACTAAGTATTCTCAAGTGTAAATACATTTACATTTAAATAAGAGGAAACCTTGATTTCTAAACTAGTTTATGAGGAGTTTTGAGCATGAGTTATTTGAAATTGCCTTGATGTTGATCATATTTTGTTGATTAATGAAATTAAATGCTTTGATGACATTATTGTGAAATTGAATTGCTTGAGTTTATCGTCTCTTTCTTATGGTGTGAAATTGCCTATTTGCATTGATTTATGTACATTGTGATGATACATGTGGTGATTATGATGATGGAAATGGTTTCGGCAAGTGACATCATGCAAAATTGACAGGAAATGGTTCCGGCGAGTGATTTCATGCAAAGCCGATCGAAAATGGTTTCGGTGAGTGGTATTGTGCTATGGAAAATGGTTCTAGCAAGTGTTTGACTATTGTGATTTGATGAACTTGATACTTGTGATTGAGATACTTGATGTGTATGATTGACATACTTGATACTCTTAACTGATTAACTTGATACTTGTTAATTGTTGAACTGTGACTGTTGGACTATGATTGTTAAGCCTTGTGAGCTATGTATTGTAAGTTGTTCGATTGAGATGATTTCTCTGTAGGTTGCAGTTGAGGTGGTTCGGTTGGGATGAAAGGAGTATTCATATTCTAGCTTAATTTTATCTTGTTTAATGGGTTGCTTGCTGAGTACCGTGTTGTTTGGTATTCACTCCTTTCTTCTACACTTATGTTGGTTCCGAGACCGGACCCGTGTGATCATTCTTCTTCAACTTTCTCTGAGACTTTCAAAGGATTTTGAGATGTAGTTGGTAGTCATTCCGGCAGACCCTCTTGTTCCTTATTTAATGCTTTGTTCTATTCGAGAAACAAAAGCATTGAGACTTGTATCTATCTTTCAATTATGTTTTCATACATTAAAGACTTGTACATGTGATAATTAGATTTCAGGTGTCTATGAAATTGGCAAAGTTTTCCGGACTTATGCTATTTTTAATTTATTTTCCGCATTTCTTTTGTATTGTTGGGTTTGAGGCTGACTTATCTTTAATTTGTTGGATTAGATGAATGTCATCACGTCCATTAATTTTTTAATTGTGACACTAATATTATATTATATCTCTTAATAATATTTATATTTATCAATGAAATGCACGTGCAATACATATGTTCGGACACTAGTTATTTGGATAAACAACAAATGCCTAGTCTTAGGACTAGGTATGACAAAGCTATTTTTTTTGTTAGTTGAAAGCTCTCTTTGAAGTAGGATATTTTGTTATTAGTCGTGCTCCTTTTTCGATCTTTGACTGGGTTAGAGTCAGGTGTTGTATTTCGAGGTCAGGCAAAACCTTTTTTTTTTCCGTTGAAATACAATAAATACTATCTTCTCATAATTTAACCAAGAAATAATAACAGTAGCCGCCCGAAAGTCATATTTTACTAGGAACAAATTATGTTATTTTAATATAAATTTCTTAATTTATGGAAATAAAGTAATAAGTACTTAATTAAGTATTGCGAAACGTAAATATAGTAGGAAAAGAAAGATTTTCATAAAATTATAAAGGCACTTGGGTATTTTAACCCTTGAAATTATTTATTTATGGTCAACAACGTTAGTTTTAGAAACAATTATTAATTACCATATTGAAACTTTCAACGTATGTACAAAGAAAAAACTTAGGGTACAAAACAATTAACACAAACACATACCATGCTACACTCCATTAATTAAAAAAAAATAAAAAATATGGTGAGTATTTTTTTTTTTTTTTTGGGCAATATGTTTAGTTTACCTTAGTTTCATTGGAACTTCAATTTTATTTTCAAAAAAAGTATGTCCGTTACCTTAAATAATTAACTACTACTATAAAAGCCTCCCTTGAGAACCTCATAAGCTTATTTTTTTCAAATCACTAATATTCAGACTCAGAGATCTTAATTCTTTGTTAGTTATCGTAAAAGTGTAGTTATGGCTTTCTTTAGAAAACCAATATTGTTGGTCATGTTGGTGGTGGTAATGGCGACCTTGGGATCTACTACGGCAACTGTGTATGAAGTTGGTGATTCTTCGGGATGGACTTTCAACTACAACTATGAACAATGGGCCGCTTCAAAGCATTTTCAACTTGGCGATGTTCTCAGTAAGATTTTCTATTAAAATAACTATTCAACAGCTTAAATTAAAAATAAACCGTGATCATTATATAAAATATACATAATCCATGCACATATAATATGTATATAATTAGTGTATAATTAATACATATCAAATTAAAAAACAAATAGTGAATACGATTAGTTATTTTGTAAGAAGTACCCATCTTTTTTGTTATTTCCATCGATTTGTGCATTGTTTGTAACAATAATATTGCAAAAAGTTTTGTTGTTTATTTCTTGAGTTGTTGTGACCACCTAATCGTTTTATGCCATTTGTTCATTATTTTTTATTAACTTAAATTTTCTTGCATTAGATCACTTAGGGATCCTTTAACTATTGGTTCAAAGTAATTAATTATTCATATATTAAAACTAACCTAACTAACATCATATTTGGTAATATTTTTGTTTTTATACATTCTACTAAACCACCCCTTAATGTTAATAGAACTTACGTATATATTATTTGACATGCAGTTTTTAATTATGATCCACACTTTCACAACGTAAGGCAAGTAGACAAGAAGAACTACAATGATTGCACGGATCATAACCCAATGGCTAGCTTCAACACGGGCAGCGATACACTCACACTCGAAACACCAGGCATATACTACTTTATGTGTGATATTCCTGGTCATTGTGCATCGGGACTCAAATTTCAAATCAAAATCGATATGCCAAGGGTTTTACCTGCGGATCCAGAAACACCTCCTCCTCCTTCTCCTGATCCTACTAAGAGTTTTCCTAATATTCCTGGTTATCCCGCTAAAAGTCCGGCTACTTCTAGCAATGCTGGTTCATTATTCAAGTGTACGTGGTCGTGCAAGGACATGTTATTGACATTGTTTTTTGTTAGCTCTATGTTTTTAAGCATGGTTTAGAAAATAAACTACATATGGCTAGGTCAATTTTTGTTTTTGATGGAGTTAATGGCTGTGTTATTGTTTATTTTTTTGCATTTTGAAGAGTTATATTGGTAGTCATTTAATAGTATTAACTTTTTGTAAGTGAGTTTTGCAATTTGCACCATTTATTGTAATTATTAGATTGAGTGTTGTAGATGAAATCTGGAATTTAATTTATTTTATATTACTTATTTTACTTGCATAATTTTCATAAGAGAAAATGTTCATCCACCAAATGTGTTTTAATATGTAATACTCTTCTCCCTAATTACTTGTCCACTTTTGAATCGATATACTTATTAAAAAAACAATGATTAACATAGTGAGTTTATCATTTTACCCCTATTACTTATGAATTGGATGGATTAAAAACTTAATATTTTCAAAAAGTTCTACTTCTTCTAAATTAATTAATTGAGGGTATAATAGGTAAAAAAAAAATTGTCATTTCTTGATTTATCAAAATGGACAAGTAATTAGGGACAACTAAAAAAGAAAAAGTAGACAAGTAATTAGGATATATATATATATATATATATATATATATATATATTATAGAAGATACAATCAGATACTCAACATTCCTTAAAACTAGAATTGATTTAGAGTCTGTTTGGCATTGCTGCTAAAAACAGCTTATCTTTAGAAGTACTTTTTCAAAATGACTTTTTAGAAAAGTGCTTCTGAAAAAAAGAATGTATTTGACTAATTCATTTGAAAAGTATTTTTCATAAGCAAATTGCATTCGTCTAATTTTTAAAAAAAAGTGTTTTTAAGAGTCAAATTACAAAAAAGGACAATTATTAATGTACTTCTAATACTAAAATTATTTTTATAGAGAGAAACTATTTTAAAGAGTATAAATTAAAACGATGTAACAGATATGTTCAATTTTTGAAGTGCAAAATTACAGTTAAAGAGTATAAATTAAAATGATGAAATATTTCATCAAAGAACATATGCGGTCGAGTGGTAAAATTATCTTAAGCCATTGGAAATACCTCGATTCGATATGAAGTAGCTACATCTTTTATGTATATTTTCTAAAAATCAATTTTAAAAACCAGCGGACAAGGTTGGTTGTTCTCACGACCCAGACTATCGTGATCGACACCCACACTAACCCTCCAGTGGGAAAACCACTACTACAACCCAAACCAAGCAACTAGACCAAAAACTAAAGCATTAAGGATACAAAACAAGTTAAATACTAAAGAAAGAAATAGGGAGTTCCCATAAACTCCAAACAAAAGTATATCAACTAAACAAATGCGGAAGTAATACCTAGAACCTGAAAGTCAATGTACCAAAATATTTAAAGTTCAACAAGTCTAAACAAGAAGGTATACAACCCCAACTAATGAACTAATCAACTAACTAGAAAAGTCTAAGTCCGAAATGGCGGACATAGACGAAAGAGAACCCATGGCAGCCCGGAAGAACCAGCTCACCCTTGAGTTTGAAAACGGTCACTGATCTTTTAAGCGAGGTCTGTGCCGCCGAAAGATGCCCTGTACTCAACAAAAATAAGAGCAAGTGCAGTATCAGTACACAACCACTGTGTACTGGTAGGATCACACAACTATCCCACTAAGTGTAACATAAGTAAGTTAATACAACTTTATAAACACACAGGTGGGGGTGCCATGACACCTAGTGATTTCGGAAAAATCTTTGTATATATATGTATATATGTATCAGAAATTAATATATATTAACTTTTCCATCCACTGAACAAAGAGATGAATGGTTCAAGTGGTGAAGGGCATGACATGTCATACTTGCAATGCGAGTTCAAATCTCGTTGCTAGCATTATTTTTTTGTGCCCACAGTGAAGCTTTTTTTTTTTCTTTTTTTTCTTTTTTTATTTTTTATTAATGTGTGAAGGGCCTTAGTTTTTTTCTTCCATTCATTCTTATTTATTTACTATACTTTATTAATTCAAATTGACTCCTTTTCACAGTAGTTAATTCTTAATTTTTTTTAACTTTCACTAATTATTGATAAATATTATTAAGAATGTATTTAAATAGTAGTTTTTAAAAAATATAAGTTTTAAAAATGATGAATATTATTACTAGAATTCTTTCAATTTAAAGGTTCTTTCAATCTTCACCGACATTCTTGCTAAGTAAGATGACTAGGTTGAAACTACAACTTTATTCATTCTACTATATATCTGCAACAACACATAAACTCAATGGAATATGAATATATTCAGTTAACACTATAAGATGGTTTATGACAAGCATAAATTTTAATGTGAAAAAAATTCTTTTTTACTCCAAGTATAAGTGAATAAGGCCTTTAATTCCTAAAAAAAAAATTTGAATTGTTTAGTTATCTCTAATCACAGAATATCTAAAAGAAAATATTACTAACATGCATGTTTGATCGATTTGTTTATAAAAATGGAAAACGATAATAACCCGAATTGTAATCCAAAATTAAAACAACCGACCCGTTTATCTAACTTCAATGATATGGCACCCAGGATCTCCAAATCCTAGATTAGCCTCTATAAACACGTGCATATATCGAACATATACAATATTATCAACATTTATGAACAACGAACAACTCCACATTTCTCAAATACACAATTATGACAAGTCATTGGTCCTCTCATGGAATCCAAACCCAAACAGTTAGCATACCAGAATGTGGTAGCCAATCCAATGTTTATGCCAAAACGTGGCAATAGATCCCATAATTATGCCGGAACGTGGCAACCGATCCCAATTAGTTATGTCGAAACGTGGCAGCCGATCCATTCAACACACCACAATCACAATCACAATCACAATCACAAGTATATCCTCAAGATCATGCAATTAAGTCATGATTTCATGGCAACCATCATTCATCTATCTCATTTACAACAAGTGTGATCAATAATGCAATATTTATATACATACATGTATCATAATGAAGCAAGAACAAACATACATCACACAATCATAGAATCACAACCATCACCTACCTCGAAACAAGCTTGAAACCCTAAGAAACGTGATCCTTCCTTTTTCGGATTCGTTTCGCTTGTTCTTGGTCAACAAACAATCAATATAATACGGGAATAAATAAACAATCACTAATTACCTGAATTGCTATGAATTCTATGAACCCAAGATCATACCCATGATCCCAAGTATCCAAAATAGGGTTGTTTCCACCATAGAATCTAGATCAAAACCCTCCCTCATCGATAATTACCCATTCTAATACGTTCTACGGATCGAAAAACGAATTCGGGGAGTGAAAAACTTACCTTTAGCCTCAAGAATGGTGGAAAACTGTCAAGAGTCACCTGCGGTTCGTTCCTTAGCTCTAAAAATTGAAAACTGCAAAATAAAGTTGTTTACGACTTTAAGTCGTGGCTGGCCCGCCACAACGACCCTCACTCCGTTACAGCAGCCCCGCTAGAGCGACAAAACCCAGTGCCAAAGCAGCTTGCACGAAACAGTGAGTTATTTTAATAATTCCAAGACCCCCATTTCACAACACACCTCTAACCAACAACACTCAGAAAATCTCCTTCACGCTAAGATCGATTCCGGGAGTTTTACTCGCCCGAATTCAATTCCATAAAGTCGTACGAATTCCTTAACGACTTATCTAACTACTCATGTAATCAAATTCATAATTAAATCACTCGATTGCTGCCAAATTTTCCTAAACCTCAACGACTCCGATTTCGTCCAAAAATGGACTAGGTTGGGAAATTTCAAGTTACTACGAAAAAGTTTCCAACCCAAAATTTTTCCCCGTTGGCTTTTCTATAACGACGAAACCTGATCGTTACAGTTGCCCCTCTCGATTTCCTTTAAAATTGACCGTTTTCGTCGATTTTGACCCATTTTTTTAGTAGTGTGTTATTAGTCCCTTCATAAAGTTGTTGATTTGAGAGAAGTATAGTTCATATTACCTCTCCTAAAAAGAGTTAGACTCAACCTAAGAGGTGTATTCTAATTAATACAATGGGAAGATTAACTTACACTATAGTAATATAATGATATTAATTCTTCATTAATACTTGTAACGTCACATTTGTATTGATACTTTAACTCTTAGATTACTTATTTTGTATTTTTATGTGTTGTGCGCGTATGCATTTTAATCACTTACCATGGAAAAATATTAGTGCAAGGAAACTCACGCATGAAAATTAATTCCAATTTGAAAGGATATGAATCTAATATTTATTTGACCAATATAGATTGTGGTGTAGTGATGAGACTATTCCACCCTTAATCAGAGGTTTCAGATTCGAGCCCTGAATATGAAGAAAATCTTGTTGGAGTGGCACCCCTGAATGTACCCTGCAGTGTGCGATCCAGACTTAATCAAAGCTCCGAACACCGAATGAAAAACCAAAAAAAATCCAATATTAATTTATATGCTTAAGGGGATATTCTCCATCATAGATATCTGCTTCTCTTAACAACTTGATTTTCTTTTGATTTATCGGGCAATAAAATGATTTTCATCGCCCTATTTTATATGACAACTACACTCTATCAAGAGAATGTTTTTTCTCGAATCAAAGATAAGATCAATTTTTGAAACTTGAAATGCATTCAAGTAATTGGTATCCAATTGAAGGATATATAACATATATTTCCAGGAGCGTGTGATCAATGAGAGAAAGAGGTGAGGAATTCTCTTAGAATTCCCATAGAGGCATTAAATCATCTACTAAATCACTACAACTAAAGAGATATTTAATAACAATAAATTTTTCTTTTAATTTGCCACAAAAATGTAAGTCAAACAAATTATCATAGTCACCAACTATATATGCTATTTATAATGGTGTCAAGGTAGAGAGGAAAAACAAAAACTATATGGCAATCTAAACATTGAAACAAATACCTAAAATCTAAAATGTCAAAAAGAAGCAAAATTCAAGAATGGCACTGATGGTGATCAACAACATGAAACAAAGGGGTGATGCAACAACACTTGCACTTCCTTGTGAACTTGTTCCAACAATATTTATATGAAATTTCTGACCAATTTGGCAATGGCCAGGAATTCCACAAACATAGTAATAATCACCATAGGCTTGAAGAGTAATACAGTCTTTGCCAGTGTTGAATGTGGCAATTGGATTTGTAATTGTGCATGATTCATATTCTTGCTTACTCACTTGCATCACATTGTGGTACTTGTTGTTGTAGTTGAAAACTGCACATTGAATGAACACACCTCAATTAGTCCATAGAAAATTTTAAGGTGTTTGGTGACTAGATGAACATCAGAAAGCACGTTTGACCATACAATTTTAAAATTTTTAAGAATTTGAAAAATATCAAAAAGGTATACTTTTTTTTTTTTTTTTACTCTGAATAGGTCAAACCAACTCTAATTTGTATTTATGACTTCAATTTTTCAAATATCATTTCACTTTAAAAACAAAATCTATTTTATTTTTTCAAAATTCATAATGAAATGGTTAAACGCCCACTAAATTCTCTATGCAATTAAAGTTTGTGTCTAATTCAATATAAATTATCTTTCTTTGTTTGTTACTCCCTCTATCCCCTCAAGTCTCGTACTTTCCTTTTTAGTTTGTCTAGAAAATGATGTTTCTTTCTATATTTAGTAATGATGGAAACAAATAGCATCTATTATAAAATAAAGAATCATTCATAGGTGCAAAAGTTTATAGATAAAAAAAAAATAGGACTTTTTTTAAAAAAAACATCGGTAATTTTGAATCCTAATTATCAATTATAGCAATAACTTGGCTAATTATCAAACATAGTAATGGTTCAGTGTCGCTTTGTATTTGTTCTCTATGATATAGAGCATGAATTGATGATACACAGCAAATTAATAGACTGATATAGAGCGAATCAATACAACTCCAACCAAATCAAATAAAATTCAAACTCACACGATATATAATATTTTTAAACTCTTACCATTTTAAATAAATACATAATACATATTTATTTGATTAGATATAAGATGAAGGCTATTGAATTTTAGAAACGTACTTAATCAAAACAAGTTATGAATATAGTTGCATTGAGCAATTTACTTGGAGGATTAAAGTCAGCATAAAACAAGGGATATAAGTCGTCGTACATCAAGTCCTTACTTTCCTTATAACAATCACGTTATATTATATATTCTCGATAACAATTAAAAAATATTCTGACAAAATATGAAACATAAAAAAATAGAAGATATTATTGCGTACCTAAGATGTCATTAACATGAAAATTCTTTGTAGAGGCCCATTGACTATAGTCAATATTGCCTATAATCCAACCTTGAGAATCACCAACTTCATAAACAACCGCTGTTGTGGAAGCAACCATAATTGTAATAAAAGAAAGAAATATTATTGTTATTTTTGCGAGACCCATTTTTGAGAGAATTTTGTAAATACTAATAATATTGTTAATAATTGCAATAACTCGTTAAATAATTGTCCGAAAATTGATTATATTATTTTTTTGAAAAAATGTTTTTTTTTTCAATCTATGGAAATTAATACGCTAGAAAGGAAATTGTGTGTAATAAGTACATAAACATCACATAAAAAAAACTATTTTACTAGGAATTGAGTAGATTATATTATTTGAAATTTTTTAAAAAAACTTATGGAAATTTAATACAAAGGAAATAATGGCATAAATTACTTGTATGGGAAATTGTCCAAAATTATTTCCAATTAATAAAGTTTGTCGTACTTGGGGGCTCTTGGCTATTTAAACTCTTGAAATTATTTTGGTCAACTACGATAATTTAGTAAAAAGGGAATTTTCAACATTTTGAAACTTTGATTTGACGTACTAATAAAGAAAAAAGGAAAAAACTCCGTGAATTTTAAAAAACCCAAGAATGGCAAGTTTTTTTTTTTTTTTTTTTTTTTTTTTTTTTTTTTGGAACTTCAAAAGTACTCCCTCCGTCCCTATTTAGTTGTCCATATTTCCTCTTTTATTTGTCCCTATTTAGTTGTCCATTTTGATAAATCAAGAAAGAACAACAAATTTTTTCCTATTATACCCTTATTTAAACTTCTTGAAAATTTTTAGTAAGTTGTAATTCATCCTTTTTGGAACCAGACAATACATTTATTATGCTTGGAGAGTTACACAGTCCTTTAAGTTACCCATAAAGCATTTTGTTAGTTTATGAGTAAAAATTTTGAAAAATTTTTTTACTAAAAAAATGGACAGAAATAAAGTTGAAGTTTCAACTAATACTCCTATCAAAGTAGAAGGTTCACTTATATTGATTGAAGATCCAAAAATTATTGAAGTCAAAAATTTAAAAAGAAAAGATGAAGATCGGGTATATATTGTGCAACACCGTAAGAATCATCCATTTCAACCGAAATATTTAAATCTATTCCATTCATTGAACTTGATTTATTTGTCTTGTATCCATTGGTTGTTTGATTTCTCATTTCATTGAAGCATTTTTTTATAACAAAATATTTTGGTGGGAAATTTTTAAATGTTACAAAAAATTGTAAACATGCATGTTGTTGCCCTCCAATTTATTTCACTTGAATTCAAAGAAGTGGCTGTAACTTTGAAGTGAAAATTTATCATAAATAAAGTAAATAAACTTATGAACTTCCCAGCATTAATTACTTATCTTGAGTGAATTTATTTTGAAATTGTAAATTGTACTATAAGGGTAAAATTGTAACTTCACTATGCTAATCATTGTTGCCTTAATCTGTGTGCCATTTCTAAAGTGGACAACTAAATAGGGACGGAGGGAGTACTTGGAAATTATATGTCCAAAAGTACTATTCATGTTTCCTTAAATTCTATAAAAGGCAATTAACTACTCCTATAAAAGCATCCCTTGAGAACCTCATAGACTCATTGCTCAAATCAATTCAAACTCAGACGTCTTAATACTTTGTTAGTGTTAAAGTGTATAGCTATGACTTTTTTTGGAAAAGCAATGTTGGTCGTGTTGATGGTGATGATGGCTGCTTGGGGATCCGCTATGGCTACTGTGTACCAAGTTGGTGATCTTGCAGGGTGGGCATTCAACTACAATTACAATGATGGCTTTTTTCAAGCAATTTCAAGCTGGTGATACCCTAGGTAAGATATCTTAGTCATCATCTTGAAATTGGATTATATGTAGTACTAAAAGTATGTAAAACTTTAAACATCTGAGTTTTAATAAAATGTTAAAGTAGAAGGTAGTCAAATAAAACATCTACTTTAAAAAAACTGGATTTAACAATGAATAAATTTTATAGTTAAACAATAAAATAATGGCATATTTTTTGTTAGCAACAGACCAATGACGAAATTCCTAGCTAATGTTTTTAGTAGTGCAATCGATCAATGTTTCATGTACATTGTCAATTAAGACACACATAAATCAAGCTAGTTTCTCATTGAGCTTTGTTTTTTTTTGCAACTACAAAAATGTTTACATTGTTGAATTGTATAACAAAAATTTTAAACGCCAACACATTTATTAATTCATATGTATAAATTGAGAAGCAAAGTTACAATTTTAACTTTATAAATGTTAAAATCTAATATTGGATTACTTAGACATATCGAGTAAATTATTGAGTTATGTCAAACTCTGATAGATCTTTTTATGCAGTTTTCAATTACGATCCACAATTACACAACGTGATGCAAGTTGACATCAACGACTACAACTCATGCACAGCTAGTAATCCACTTGCCACCTTCAACTCTGGCAGTGATTCAATCACCCTCGACACTCCTGATGAAGACTACTTCTTGCGTGGAATTCCTGGTCATTGTGCATCTGGACTCAAAATACACAGCAAAGTTAGTCCAACTACAACAACAACAACTCCTCCTCCTCCTCTTACGACGATGAATAATCGTTATGCTGATCATTTTCCTACAAATCAAACTAAGAAACCTTACTCTTCTGCAAGCACTACTGCTTATTCACTCAACATGTTATTTACATTGTTTCTTCTAGCTACCCATGGTTTATACATTGCACTGCAAGGTTTCATTTTTTTTTTCTTTTTCTTAATTAGGTTTTTTTTTAGAATGGATCTTTCTTTTGTCCATTTGATTTGGTAGTTATTTAGTATTAATTTTGTAAGTGGTATTTCTACCAATTTATTAAAGACAATTTTAGATTATGATTTTATAGTTAGTTACTATTGTTAATAGTATTTTGTATTTATTTAATGACCTAATTAAGATGTTTACTTCTTTAACTAAATGGCTAATGTCTAGTATAGGGTTGTAATTGGGTGTTTTTATTCTCGTAAATCTTGAGAGCATGGAACGACACTCACTACAATAAAAATAACTTTTAGTGACAGTAAATATACGAGTTCTGAACTTTCACCTTGTTAGTGAGGGTTCAAATCCTCCGCCTTGTAATCTCACTACAACAAAAAGGATTTTGCGGCAATTATGTAATATGAGTATTTTTAACCAGCATTCTATATAAATGTCACTGAAGCTTTAGCTATTTGGATGCAATGACATTAACTTGATTGCCATTAAAAGTTTTTACGACAATAAATATTGCCGCTAAAAGTAAAATCCATAGTCACAAAGGCCTCATTTGTTTGCACTTAATGTGGGTCTTAATCTAAATCATTCAGATCTTAGTGATTAAGTTTATTTTCAAATTTGTTTTAAATGTTAGATTAAGACGAGTTTAAGTAGACAAATAAGTAGACGAGTTTAACGATATGAGGCATCAACTCTCCTTGAATCCATGATTCTCTTGTACCTGATCAAGTTGTTTAACGTAGCTTGTTTGCTTTTGTAGATGTTCTCTCACCTCTTCCAATTTATTCTTCATCTTCAACTTCTCATTGTTGTTTCTTGATGAAGACATCTTTTCCTAGCTTTTGATAATATGTCAAACTGCAATATGTAACATAATTAAATAGATTAATTCAAAACTAAATCAAAATACGTACATGAACAATTATTTTACTTTTCTTATGTCAAAACATATTGATTTTGTCCATGCATGAATGTACTATAAACCTCTCCAACCTTCATATAAACAAAAAATTAAATAAACACAAAGAAAATCAACATTATCAATTGCAAAGCAACTTACGCTTTACTTTGTGAAAGAGGACACTTCATATATTTTTTTGCATATTCTCTATTTGTTTATATAGATGTCACTTTTCAATTCTTTTTTTTTTTTTTTACTTTAATGTGTCAATTGAAAATATTACTAAAAACGAAAATTACCATATGGTAGATAGAAAAATATATACGATTGAAAAGCATCATGCTAGAAAAACACTTGGAAATATTATTTTAAAAAATTAATTGTTAGAACTTAGAATAAAAATCAAAAGAAAGGTTGCCATGAAATAAGGAAATAGAAATGTGACTTTTTTTTTCATGACTTACAACATAATATCAACGTTTTAAAAAAACTTTCCTTCCCAAAACACAAGTAAATTGTCTTAAAAGGTTTTATTTTAAAAATATATATATATTTTAAGAAAACATTTGTAGGAGACTTAGTTTGCAGGATCATTGAGTGTTGTTTCATTAGTCAAAAAGTACAATCACATGCATATAAACAGGAAGCACACCATATAAAGCCACAGTCTAAAATCGTACATGTTATAATTGTTCGTTCCATCACTTTTTGGAGAAGAAACCTTAAAAGTATATTCACACTAACTTTAATAGAATTGGAGAAGGAAGAAGGAGAAGAAGCAGAAGAAGTGCTTGTTCTTTTTGGAATTGTAGAGAATGAAGAGTTTTTTTAATTTCTCGAGAACCCTTTTTATAATTATGAAGGGGCACGACTATTCACATTCTTTTGGGCGGCCAATGGCAATCGCCTTCGTGGGCGTCGATAAGGCAAGTAGTGGATCTTTATTATCGAAGGATATCGGAGACAGTCAGTCTCTGACTTTCTTTCCCTATTTCTTTTATGCATTTCATTCTCTATTTGGCCCGCTTCAAACAAAATGAGAAAAAAGGGTCCCGTCAATAGCATAGCATCTATTCAAATAGATGTGCCTCTTCTGAAATATATATATATATATATATATATATATATATATATATATATATATTTTATTTTATTTTTTATTATTATTATTTTTTTTTATTTTTTTTATTTTTTTTTTCTTCTCACATGGATCCGGGTTGACCCGATCCAATTTCTTTTATCTCCCGCTCACCATAGTGGGTTAACTCTTACTCCTATTCTGAAACTTTCATACATTACGACTAGACTATGTGGCCAGTGTATATTTTGAAAGCTTCGTTGCTATACATCTGCTAGGAATATATAACATCTCAATCAATGAAACTTAGAGTAGATTATAGTATGCAGTACCTTAGATCATTTATCACATTCATATTTCTCATCATCTCTTTTCTTAATTTTTGAGTTCATCATTATGTACTTGTCTCATATAGACAAATATAAAGAACGTCAATGAACACAATTGATGTGATAATATCAAATAATCTTCATCATCTCATGAATCTCTTAATCTCAATGTAATATGCTTTTCTAGAAATGTTCCGCTAGACCGAATCAAACATGATCTCTTAGCAATATACTAAGAAAAAAAAAAAACCAAATTGAACCTCAAGAAACTAATTAAAGTCACGAGGGTACAATATGAAAATTACTTTTGGGCTTCACACAAGAGCAAGTAGAGACTAAACTTGTATCGCCCTATGAATCACTATATGCATACATGGTATGAAATATGTACCGCAGTACTGACTCCTTTCACATGGAGCCTATGCCTTTTATTAATTAAATACTTTGATGATGATATTTGAGACTATCCATGTAAAACTGAGTTCACAAATCTACTCATCATTTTATTCTTTAGAACTCACATCTGGCATTAGAAACAAACTTACTCATTTTAATCACATCACATATGATTAAATACAAACTAACAAATGGCATTCTGATTATAAACTTTCAGCTCTTTTTTATCACCAATTCTGATAATAATTAGTTTATAATTGTCTCGTCTCTATTTGTCACTTTGATAATAGAGGTGATTGCCTGTGCAAATAGGTCAATCTTTTTTTCTATTTAACATACTTTTTATCCTCAGAATTTTATGTACACTACATGAAAATGATATACGTATATAAACCAACAAGAATGAAAAATTAGGCATAAACCAACATTAACTTCAATAATGTGAATTTACATGAACATGCTTGGGAAAAATAAAGTATAAATACATCAACATCTACATAAATCCAATGACTTCACATGTCTCTCATAAGCATTACAGGCTATGTATTTCGATAAGGGATACGTTGTCATTTGATGCGTAGATATGTATTTCATGTTCACTTCCTTTTGTACGACCATGTCTCTTACAAAATTATACTTTATGTCTATATGTTTCGTCTTTCCATGGTACTTTAGATTCTTTGTGTAGGCTATTGCAGCTTCAATTGATTGTGATAGACTCAACAACATTGTTATACACACCTAAGTGAACTAGAAAACGTTTAAACCAAATAGCTTCTTGCACAACAGATGAAAGTGCTACGAATTCAGCTTTTATTGTAGATAAGGATATCTATGACTGCTTCATGCTACTCCATGATGTGGCACCATCATTAAGCAAGAATGCATATCTGGAAGTGGATTTTCTCTCATTTAAATCTCCTCCCCTGTCAACATCAGTGTAGCCTTTAAGTTGCCATTTCCTTGATAATATAAGTAATAGTCGGTTGTGCCTTTGAGATACATCAATATCCTTTTAACTACTTTCCAATATTGCGGTCCTGGGTTGGATTGATATCTACTAACTAACCCAAAGGCATAACAAATATATGATCTAATACACATCATAGCATGTATAAGACTTCCGATTGTATTAGCAGACGGAAATTTTCTCATTTGTTCCTTATCATATGGAGTTTGAGGGGACATCATTCGGCCCAAAATTCACTTTTAGAAACTTGAGTGTTTATTGGTTTGCAATCTTGCATATTAAAGCGTTCAAGAACTTTCTTAATATAAGGTACTTGTGAGAGATAAAAATCTATTAGAAAGATTTATTGAAATCTTAACTCCAAGAATATATGTTGCTTCACCTATATTTTTCATCTCAAAAGTAGATGATAACTACTCTTTTATTTCTTTTACAATACCAATGTCATTGGCAACTATTAGTATGTCATCTACATACAATGATAAGATCACAAACTTATCTTTGAATATTTTGATGTACACACAATGGTCTTCATGAATCATAACAAATCCATAACATATGATCTCATTATAGAATCGTAAGTACCATTGTCTAGAAGATTATTTAAGACCATAAATCGACCTTTGAAGTCGACATACTTTATTTTCTTCGTCTTTTTTCATGAAACTCACAGATTGTTCCATGTAGATTTCTTCTTCTAGTTATCCATTGAGAAATGCAGTTTCCGCATAGAAAAAAATTAGTCTTATTGAAGTAAAGTGTACAACAAGTGAAAAAGTTTCTTCATAATCAATTCTTTCCTATTGTGTGTACCTCTTAGCTACCAAGAGCGCTTTAGATCTTTTGAAACTATCATATGCCTTATGCTTGATTTTGAGAATTTACTTATTCCAAATAGCTTTTCAGCCTATAGGTAGATCAATCAATTTCCACACTTGATTAGATTTCATTGAATCCATCTCCTCATTTGTTGTTTTTAACCATTTTTCTTTAAGAGCGTCATTTATATTTGTTGGCTCTTCATCATCCGGAGTAACCATAAATGCTTCCCCTTTGATCTTAATTCGACAACGGGGAATCGTGGATGACCTATTCATCGAGATTGACAAATTGATTTATAAATTGGTAAGTTACTCCCACTCGGACCAGCAATATCAATAGGATTTGATTTAGATGGCGAATCTATGGGAATAGGAATTGATCCATTATCATTAGAATGACTCCCACTCAAATCCATTTGGACTTCGGCAGCGGAAACGATCTAGTCTGTAAGTTCATAAAAAGATAAGTCAACCTATCTCGCCATGCTTAGGAAAATCATTCTTTATGAATGTAACATCATGTGACACAACTTCAGTTACAATGCCACTATTTCATTCACCTATGAACATATAGTTCTTAGATTGTTCAGAGTATCTTATAAAAATACATTTCCTTCCCCTTGGACCTAATTTTTCAAATTGGGAAGAAGGGTTATGAATAAAAGCAGCACAACCCCAAGGCTTCAAAATGCCTAAATCGGGGTTTTCTTTAGTTCATAAATAAAATGGCGTAGTTGTCACTGATTTTGAAGGGACACGATTAAGTACAAATACAGTAGTGAGTAAAGCATCAACCCAATAGGTGATTGACAATTTTGCATGTGCCATCTTCGACCTAACCATTTCTAACAAGGTTTTATTTCGTCGTTTCGCAACACCATTTGATTGTGAAGTATACAGAGTAGTTAATTATCTTTGATTCCCTTTCCTCCACATAATCGTTTGAACTCATTAGAGAAATACTCTCTTCCTCGATAATTTTTTTAGAGCTTTTATTTTTCTATCCAATTGATTCTTAACTAAGTTCATAAATTTAATGAAGCAACTTAAAGTTCAGACTTCATCAATAAAAGTGATGAAGTAAATAGCACCATGTCTTGCCCTTACAATCATTGGACCATAAATGTCTGAATTAATTAATTGCAATGGAGTATCAACTCTTATGCCTTTCCCAAATGGTGTTCTCACGATTTTTCTAGCTAAGCAAGATTCACAAGTAGACAATTCTACATTATCTAATGTGCCAAGCATACCTTCTTTAGCTAAACGATTTATTCTTTGCTGACCAATATGACCAAGCCTAGCATGCCATGTATTTAGATCATTCTCACAATTAGAAGGCGTACATAAAGAAAAACTAATACCATTATTATTAAAACTTTAAACAACATCCAATACAAAAAAATCGATCATAAAAATAATCAATTCCATATTTTTTTGTTGGCCAAATATATATCCATACCATGTTCATGAAAGGAAAAATTAAATCCTAACTTAATCGAACAGAGACTAGATTACGACGAATTGATGGGGCAAATAGTACATCATGTTGAAATAGTGTTTGGCTACCACGCATTTCAAGTTTACAAGTATCAATCCCTTTATCCTCCTCTTTGGAGTTATTTCCAACATACACCCATTTAGATCCTCATGGAATTAGTCGATAATCTACGAAAACTTTTCTTCCCATTGCTATATGTTCGGTGGCTCCCGAACATTCAATCCACATAGAAAGTAATTCAGTGAAAAAGCCAAAACAAGAAACATTTACATCACTATGTAAATTGTTCATCAGATTATATACCTTTTTAGGCTCAGGACAATCACGAGCAAAATGCCCCTTGTTCTTACAATTATTGCACTTCAGCTTAGACATATTTTTATTTTTCTTAGGAGCAGAAATATTTTTCTCTCCTTGTTATTTAACCTTATGCCTTTTTGAAGCTTTCACATGTTGGAGTGTATTACAATTTTCATAAAGTGTTTTAGACACTTGTTGAGCTTCAAGAGTTTCTTGCTCTTCGATGACATACTTACAGTAATCACAGTTAAGCTTATTACATTTGTTAAGCTCAACAAAAATAATATTTGTAGCAGTTGACATACAAATTTAAACAATTATAAAGTAAAATGAGACAACTACGTACATAATATTTGCCTAAATTCATATACATATTAATTCTTAAAATAATCAACTATGTCAATATTCACTTCACATCAAGTTCAGATTTTGAAAGTTCACTAAATTCCCAATCGTCATCCGAATTTTAATATATCATAAATCTAACACAATCAATCATCTAAGAACTACTTATCTTAAATCATATAAATTCAAGATTAAATAATCATAAACTCTATAATAGATATAGAAACATCAAATAACAATAATTAACATAAATAATTAAATGATAAATTTGTACGAGTCATGCCACATATACACAATCATTGTACAAATTAAATACACATAGTCACTTTATATTATTTTTTTCATGTGTACAGGGATAAATTTAACAAAACCTAGATGCAAGTCTTTAGGAAATAAACATTTTCCTATAGAAAATATAGACTTAACTAAGTTTGTCTGATAGTAATTCTTTATAGGCAATCCACGAAAATGACACATAGTCTTCTGCACTTTTACATCTGTGAATTTATCCACGAGATCTTAAAAACCAACATGTTGTAAGATCCCAATAAGTGGTGATCCACTTTATGCCATGATTTGTCAAGCAATTCTTAACGAAAAACATTGGGCAATGCAGATAGTAGAGTCATGTATTTTCTTTCACACTTAATAAATCCCCAACTAAAAGCAACTTCTTGAATTAACTTGTTAATTCTCGTAAGGTATTTCACAGAAGATATAATATCATCTTGTACATTGAATTCTGGTGGAAGATTGGCCAAGTTGCCAATCATAGCTTTCACCATTTCCTTTTGTTGTTTTGTGAAAAGTTGTTTGGGTGTCCTTATCAACATCATGATTTTTTGTTACACATACAGAAAATGAATAGGACTAACCAAGTATACATATCCAAACATGTATATTTGATGGCAATAAAATTTTATTGAAAAAATTTATATATTAATGTGGCTTAAGCAATAATGAACTCTATTAAGTCAAGCAAGACAAACGACCCAAATATTTTTTATCTTAAAAAATATCGTATTCCACTAAAATATAAAATGACATACCATTGTTTTACTTGGAATTAAAACAAAACGAAAAATCCCACAACGGAAAAAAACTTTTGCTCTTTTCAGAAAACAACTTCTCAAGTTGCCACAAAATTATTTTTCCTTTGTTACGAAGAATAAACAAAACAACCTTAAACAAGTCTCTTCTAAACATGCATAAATCTTTTCTGTTAAGAAAAAACCACACGATGACAAAAATGCAAACATCACGTAATATAAAATTCACATAATCAGAATTTTCGCGAAAATAAGTCCAGGAAAAACAAACAACGCAGGCTCTGATGAGTGATGCCAATGATGAATCTAATCAAACACATAGTTTGCAGGATCATTAAATATTGTTTCACTAGTCAGAAAGTGTAATCACATGTATATAAACACAAAGTATACCAAATAAAGCCACAATTTAAAATCGTACTTGTTACGGTCGTTCATTCCAACACTATTTAGAGAAGAAAACTTCAATGAATCTTCACATGAACTTTACTGGAATTGGATAAGGAAGAAGGAAAAGAAGCAGAAGAAGTATCTATTCTTTTGGAATTGTAGACAATGAAAAGATTTTTTTTTTCTTTCTCCTATGAGATCCCTTTTTAAAATTCTAAAGGGATGACAACTATTCAAATTTTTATTTCTCTTTCCTTATATTTATTAATATACATTACATAATTTATATATATATATATATATACCTTCACATGGATCCGGGTTGACCCACATGGGTGACCCAATCCAATTTCCTTCATTTTTCATTTATCAAATTTTCCTTTTCTCTGTATCTCTTTTATTGGAGTTATTTTTTCTATTTTTTTAGTATTTTTTAGGCGTTTTTTTTTTTTTTTTTAAAAATCTGGTATTTTTCTCTCAAAATCTGGTACTTTTTAATTTTAGTAATATTTACATTGATTTACACGAGTAAAATAGAGAGAAAAACTATGGAAAATTAAGACATTGGTGTCTATATAAATAATATGAAGTGTTATTATGCATGCAATAAACCGAGTTAGGCTTCATCATCAACGTAAGTTCATGGCCACAAAATTAATACTATACATTTTTCTTTTAATTCAATATGTAAGAAGCTATTTAAAAAATAGACACATTTTGATTTTTGTTCCCCATTAATTTTGTTAGTTTTGCATTCACAGTTGTTTAAGCTACTTTGATATACAGTATACACCAAAAGAAAGAATATCTACCTCAAAAGGAAAAACAGTTGAGAAGATTTGGGAGAAGTTGATAGATACGAGACAAGAGATAAACAACCGAACAAATGACATTAAAAACCAATAAGAAAGTGGAACTGATACCAATAAAGAAATATTCGAGGGCACAAGTGATCTTTAAAAGTTGAAGGACATACCTTGATGTCAAAGCCTAGCAAAGCAAGAGAAAGAGAAGAAGGCGGAGAAGAAAGCTTACAATTCTGTTGGTGTGAAGTGAGCTCTAACAATTGAAGTGGTTAAAGGAGCCTGTTTTGGTGACCCTACGAGGAAGTGTTGCTCATTAAAGTCAGTTTCAAACTTCTGGTAACCGCTTATCCCAAGGTAGGTGGGCTTAGATAAGAAATATAGGCATTTTTTCTCTATATAGAACTTGAAGCTTGAAACCTTAGCTTTTTTTTTTCTTGAGTTTGAGAGAGAATTGGAGAGGATGAACTTGGATGAGAATTGAGAATTTGAGGAAACTAGAGGGTTTGGGTAGTTTTAGGAATTAAAAGGTAGTAATAGGACTTAGAAATAAGGCCAAAACGACATATTATAGGTATTAATTGCATAGAAAAAGACTCAAATATCCATAACAAATAAATGTCGAACAGGACCTTGGTCTGGAGGACTTCCTATAGCTCGTACTGGTCAACTGTAAAACCAATTTTATAAACCCAAAATTCATTCAACTTCCCACAAAACTACTCTACGAGTCGTCATCTGGTCTATGGTCTATAGACCCCTTCCATAGAACCCAAGTTCAAGTTCAACATTTCACTAAATTTGATTCACTTCTACGGGTGCTTTCTACAACTGGTAGACTACTCTACGACCTGTCAAGTCTTCTCGTAGACTGAGGCCTCAATTTCGTTTCTCTAAATGCACTATATGGATCAGTCCTACAATCTATCACACTTACAACGACTCGTCATGTCCATTTGTAGGTCTCACATCGGAGAATTGACATTTCCAAAACTTATCCCATGAACCACAATTGCCTTCCTATGACCCGTTGAACTTCCTACAGTCTGTAGATAGGCTCGTAGTTCACTGCATCAGTGCAAGAAACTAAACTTTCCCTTTTCAATTTGACTACCCAATTTTCGAGGTGTTACATATCCCCTAGTCATCATCTCTTTCCTCCCTAACAACAATTACAACAATATCTAACTATTCAGACTCCATTCCTAAAAGCCTAGACATGAAATCTCTAAATACATACATGATAGGATGCGATACAAGCAGGTCTAACTATTAATTTTGAAATAAAACCTAGCCTACCTAGGCGTCAAACTTCCGCTGATGAATCTTGTACCAGAATACAATCTCGCGGAATTGCCCCTTGGTAAATGACATTCCAGAATTGCCCCTTGGTGAACAACATTCCTATCATGAAAACTCTCCCTCCTCTATTGCTCCTTTGCCCCGGGTGCTTCTAGAGGGTTTTTGGAGCAGATCTTGTCTATTTCCTCTCAAAAATGGGAGGAAAATAAAAGACAACACATTAATTAGGTTGCTAATTTTTGACGATTCGCTATAGAGAGACTCAGACTGCTATAGTGGTGTCGCCATAGTGAGGGACCTTCCGCTATGGCGAGATGACATCAGCCCAACCCAAAAATAATCTAAGACAAAATTCGTTAAGCTCAAACTTTAGGAATTCCTACCGACCGCATGAGGCACCCCTTCGTAATGACGGATTGGATCGTTACACTAATTAGGTGCACCACTTGGTATTATTCATTGCAATTGAAATATCATTCGGGTGTTTCAAGAATGGTGAATGGTAAAACCCAGAAATAATATACACAAATTGGTTATCACTATAATGCCTACTATTGTTAGTTGGTTTATTTGGAAAAGCTGGACTCCTTGCAAGTATGGAGAGCAATTTTATTATTTTTTTAATCAAAATCAAGAATGGACTATTAGTAGGGATGGCAATGGGCGGGACGGATGCAGGGCGGGATGGGTTTAATACTATGTGGGGCGGGGCGGGTTTAAGGTTGCGGGTGGCAGGTGGGATACGGGGTGGGTTGAAGTGGGGTTTTTTAAAATTAATGCGGGGCGGGTTAAAGTGGGTTTTTTAAAAATTAATGCAGGCCGGGGCGGGGCGAGCTGCGAGTATATGTGATTTTATGTGAATTCAAATTTAATTTTAAGTTTTTACACGTTATAAGAGTGATAGAACATTATTTATTAAGATAATTTCTACAAATCTACTAAAATATTGAAGATAGTAAATTAAAATGGTTCAATAAAAAATACTAGAATTTCTTACATGTTTTCCAATTGACCTCTAAAAAATAAAATTTTAAGTTACTATCCTATTACATTAATAAAACATAAATGAAAAAAAGAATTTATTTTTATGAATTTTATTTTTAGTATCAAACTTAACTAGAAAAAGAAAATATTAAAAAAGTTATGCAACGCAGGGCAGGGCTGATTAAAAATTTTGCGGGTTAAGCTCAACCCGCCCCACCTCACCCCACACCGCCCCATTTCCATCCCTAACTATTAGACCTGTTATGGCCACAACATTTCCTAACTGCTCGTTTAGGGATACTTGGGCCAACAACCAGTGATCCATTAGACCAAACCTTTAGTTGGTTTGGTTAAAGTCAATACAAATGGTAGCTATATCGAAGGAATTGAAAGGATTTGGTGATGGTCTTTTCAATACATGTTCAATGCAATATCAACAACGAGGCACAAGGATTTGGCAGCCAACTTTGGTAGAAAATGGTGCAGACATAATGATATACTCCTTCGGTCCAATTTTATATGAGTTAATTTGATTCGGTACATAATTTAAGAAAGAAAGAAAGACTATTGAAATTTGTGATCTGAAATAAGCGATAGAATTTTTGTGGTTATAAGTCATTTTATTAAGAGTAAAATAAATATTTTAAAGTTAAATTGTTATTTAATATAGAAATATGTCATTTTTTTAGAATTTACTAAAAATGAAAGTAATTCATATAAAATAGGACAGAGAGCAAGTAATAAAGGTCACATTAGAACTAGATTCCTTAATCATCACGGACATGATGAAGGACCAAACTCACAACAACATGAAGCTCAGGAAATTAATCAGGAGCACCAATAATAAAGTAACTTTTCTTATGGAATCCAAAAGATTCGGTGTTGCTACGACTGCAAATCTTTTTAGGTACATGTGGAATGGTCGTTTTTGTACTCACATAATACTTTAAAGTATTTGATCTGTCATTATTCATTTTGTAACACTTAAATGAGAAACTATTTTTGGATATGATTTAAGAAATTTTCTATGTTGCTTATATAGTTTATTCTCTCACCATCATACATTGAATGTTTTTAGTAAGAATAAAATGAATAATATTTGATTATTAAGAAAGAATGAACATTTTGTATAATGAATTTATTTTTATAATGAATCATGAAATTCTTGAATTTATTTTATAATGAATTATTTAACAAAAAAAAAATATTACAATAAATCATATGCATACATCATGCTAGCTTTATGTAAAGTGAATTTATTTTTTATATTATTCAATAAATGTAATTAGTTAGAGACAATGATTTTAATATATTTATTGTACTTTGTATATAATAAATTTTATTTTCATGTGAACTCAATAAATAAGTTACATTAATGATTTTGATGTAATCAAAATTAAGCTTCATTCGTTGAATTTCAAAATAATAATATTTTATAATCCACCATTAATTTCGTGAGGTTTCCTATAAATGTTTTTTATTTTTTTGAAAGTATAAATAAGTGATCCATTTTCAATTTTGATCACCATTACCATCACCATAAAATGCAGTTGTTACCTATCTCTCATCGGAATGTTCTGCCGGTCTCCCTCATTTCTAGCCGGTGTTCAACTTATGCTCATCTCCATTGCTGCTCTCTCAACTCTTCATCTCTTCGCCATGGTATATATCTCTCATTGTGCCAAACTAAGTTCGTTTCTAATTTGACTGATACAAAGTTTAAGAAATATGATAGACTTTGCAATATTTCAAATTACCCTTAAATTTTGCATGTTTATGGTTTTTTTTTTTGCCAAGTGAGTAAAATGTTAATAATGTCGTCAAACATTTGCCAAATAAGATAAATGCCTTGCATAATGTTATGATTACTGCCTATTGTTTATATATGATTGATTTGTCATGTTGTTTATAATATTTTGTCGCTGTATTCATTTTCGTTATTTTTTTTTTCTATACTACTTTGGATTGTTTTTTTATTGAGCTGAAGGTCTATAAAAAAAAAAACAATAAATGTCTCCATGAGTAAGTAGACAAACTTTCAAGAAGTTGAACAAATTTTAAAATGTTAGTATTTCAAGTTGAGTTTTGCCAATATTTTCTTGTATCAAGTTTTCTGAATTTCCTACTGTTGCTATTTTGATATGTACGATGTGTGTGCGTGTGAGTGAGTGAAATAAATAAACAAATTGTTTTCCTTTTGTTCAGTTATGGATGAGAAGAGGTTCGTTGAAGTTTCTAAAAGCGGAAACCTGATTCCG
This sequence comes from Solanum bulbocastanum, assembly GCA_037074985.1. Classification (NCBI taxonomy): domain Eukaryota; kingdom Viridiplantae; phylum Streptophyta; class Magnoliopsida; order Solanales; family Solanaceae; genus Solanum; species Solanum bulbocastanum. The sequence continues at coordinate 11,296,375 of CM073597.1, read as the reverse complement.
CTGCACAGAACCATTTTTTCTGATTATCTGACTCCGGTGTTGGCATACCGATTTTGGTGAAAGACGAGGATCGTGAAGCTCCAAGTTTTCTGTATGAATCAATTGAACCTGGTTTTGAAGGTTCTAGTGTTGCAAGTCTTTTTTTTTAAAAAAAAATTATCGGAAACAACCTCTGTGTACACCCTATCCTCCCCAGATCCCATTGGGTATGTTGTTGTTGATCATAGGTAAAAGTTATAGTTGCTTCTCTCAGGGTCGATACAGCGTGGTGGGAGCTCAACCATTCATGGAAATTATAGCTAAGGAACACAATGTGACTATATTGGACCACCATGCTGGAAAATTGACTCGTAAGACAGTCGAAGATCCGATGACAATTCCAGCAAGTATTTCCAACGGATGGAAACTCGGACTTATTGATGATGAACTTCCTGATACCTTTTGTGGTGAGGATTTTGTTTTCACTACTTGTGGTACAAGAAACTTATTTACTCCCTTCATTTCAAAAAGAGTGACTTAGTTTGATTTGACACGGAGTTTTAAGAAAATAAAAAAGAATTTTGAATCTTGTTATTCTAAATTAAAGTTATATCAAATGTACAAAATTGTCATTTAATCTTGTGGTTTTAAATATGTCACATGAAAAATTGAAAGTAAAATGTTACCAAAAAAGAAAAGAGCTCTTTTTTTTGAAACGGAGGGAGTAATTAGTTTCCCACTATACTTTTCTACGAGGAATAAATATAGGGCTCCGCTCTCGTTTAGCAAATAGATTTCACTGGAAAACATACCTTATATTTAGGGGTGGGTCTAGGGGCCTGCGAGGGTGTTCATCCGTTTCACGGGGTATGTTGTTGTTGTATTTCGGAAGGCTACTACAGCTTGAGCTCCATGCATATATTAGGCTACTCAACTGCATTTTCTTAATTCAATCACAATTTTTACCGTCATTAATATCACTTCAAACAGGTGGATGGTTTGGTTACTTCTCATATGACACGGTTCGGTATGTAGAGAACAAGAAGTTACCATTCTCAAGGGCTCCAGAGGATGACCGGAACCTTGCAGATATTCAGTTAGGACTTTATGACGATGTCATTGTATTTGATCATGTAGAGAAGGTATGTTTGTCGAATTTTGCACTTATGAATAGTCTCTCTATCGTCTGGCCTTTTCAAAGTCAACCTGTTCTCGTCGTTTGTTCTTGATTTATACTTTGTGCAGATATGTGAGACCAAGATAAATACTTGTGTTATAGTCTATGTTGTTCGGACTTTTCAAAAATTGCCAATAGGTGCGTATTGGATTCTTTCCCTTTGTTATAAACTTCTTGTTCCTGCAGAAAGCGCATGTGATTCACTGGGTCCGGTTGGATCAATATTCCTCTCTTCCTGAGGCTTATCTTGATGGGAAGAAACACTTGGAAATATTAATGTCTAGAGTACAAGGAATCAAGTCGCAAGTACTTTTTCGTTTTCCTTTTTGCATAAAAACAAGCAATTGAGAAACATTATTTACATACTGAATTTTTATTTTTTAGTCCAAGTTTATCTCCCGGTTGTGCGGATTTCTGTATTCATGAATTTGGAACTTCTGTATGTAAGATTAAATACCTTTAGGACCTTGAACACTATAATCTTTCATAGAAATCGTTAGGGGCACATACCTGATGCGGAAGACATAATCACAGAGAGAAGCGGAAGCGTTAGTTGTAAATTGGTTTCTACCTCTTTGCCCTAATTTTATGTTACCACAACTGTCAGCGATGGAATTATTGTAAAGAATATGTGGTAGCCCTAATGGTAGGAGGGAGGACCAATTTATAGAGGTTATGACTTAATATGATATGTCCATCAAGTAACCAATATACGAATGAGATCTATTCTTATTAAATATTATTTATGGTATTACTTGGATTACAAGTAAACTTGGGCCATAAGTAATAAATAATTAATAAGAATTAATAATAATTCTTACATTCTCTCACTTGCCCCAATGACCATATAACATTAATATTTCATAAACATTGTGGCTCATGTAATAAATCTCTTCTATAATGTCCATCATACATACCACAATATAATAAACTACTAATGCGAGTTATGGCGGCTTTACATAAACTTTAAACTACATACTTCCTTCCATATGTTTGGCACCTTTGGAGTACTTATAGTTCTTGGAAAAGAATACTATTGCAGTATTATCACAATAAATTTTCAGTGGCTTGGTAATGGTGTTGACAACCCCAAGTCCTGAAATGAAGTTTCGCAGCCATAATGTATGAATTGTGGCTTCACAACATGCCACAAATTCTACTTCCATTGTGGATGTAGCAATGACAGATTGCTTAGCACTCTTCCACGATATTGCTCCTTCAACTAATAGGAACAAGTAATCAAATGTGGATTTTCTAGTGTCAACGCATCTAGCAAAATCTGAATCCGAGTATCCAGTAACTTCTAAGTGATTGGATCTCCTATACATGATCATGTAATCCTTCGTTCCTTTCAGGTACCTTAAGACTTTCTTTGTAGCTTTCCAGTGATCAATTTCAGGGTTACTTTGATATCTTCCTAGCATTTCGACCGCAAAACTAATATTCGGTCTTGTGCAAGTTTGAACATATATCAAACTTCCAACAATAGAAGAGTAATGAATTGTTTCCATTTCTTTTCGTTCTACATTATTCTTTGGGCATTGCATGAGATCAAATTTGTCCCCTTTTTGAATAGGAACTATTCCTGCTGAACAATTGTTTATGTTAAATCTCTCTCGAACTCTTTCGATATAACCTTTTTGAGACAATCCCAATAATCCTTGTGATCTATCATGGAATATTTCTATCCTATCACATAGGATGCCTCACTCATATCTTTCATTTCAAAGTTCATAGAGAGAAAGTCTTAACGCAATATGCCTAAATCATTAGCAGCAAGTAAAATGTCATAAACATACAGGACTAAAAATATAAACTTACTCCCACTAATCTTTTGGTATATGCACCAATCAACGGTAATTTCCTTAAATCCAAAAGATGCTATGGTATCATTAAACTTTATATACCATTGTCATGAGGCTTGTTTGAGTCCATATATTGACTTCTTTAGTTTACACACCATCTGATCTTTTTCTTTAATTTCGAAACCCTCTGGTTGGCCCATATAAACATCCTCCTCGAGGTCTCTGTTTTATTCGAAAATGTAAATAAAAGAAAAAATGACTAAGTTTTGAAAGATCGATTAAACTTATGGTTTAAGAAAAATCGAATTTTCAAAAGAACAGAGTCGCCACTTAGTTTTTAATAAAAACTAAGAAAAATTCTAAGGTTTTCAAAAGACCCAAACAGACAAAATCAATTGAAAAGGGTTCGAGTTCAATGTACATTCCGATAAGGTGTTAGGCCCTCGGAATGTCCGCTAACTTGCGGTTGACCGACGATTTGACTAAAATGACTTTGACTAATTTCAAAAGAATATTTTAACTAAGTAAAAAACTCATTTTATTTACTTATTTAGTTATTTATTATTATTATTATAGGGAAAAACTAAAAGAAATCTTTTAAAGGGAAAAAACCTCAAGCGTTGACCGAACTAATAATGAAAATAAAACCAAGTATGGAATATAAAAATTATTATATTTGTTGTTATTATTATTATTATTATATAACTATCTTAAGGGGAATAGGACTAAGGAGGATTATTCTAAAGGGAAGTAACTCAAGTGACAAGACAAATAGTGAAATTAAAACTAAGTATAAAACATAAATACTTTAATTCAAATATATATATACATATATATAGAAGTGAAATAGCTATGCTGGGGATTTTAATTAAATTAAACCATGAACCAAATAAAAGTGTTAGTCAAGTAACAATAAAAGCAAAGGAAGGAAATATTAAAGGAGGGCCTTTATCCCCAAATTCCCCAAACCTTGGACCTGTCCTACTCTAAAGTTTACCCTAAAAATAATGGACTTGGGCCCATTTTCGTGTCCAAAAGCCAGCATATACATTGGTTGTATACCGCCGTATATGGGCTGTATACTAGACTGTTTCTTGTATACCAGCCCATACACTAAATGCATACACTCTATTTCATCTCCCGAGTGCCTGTAATTTCGTTTTTAACCATGTATACGTTGTTCTTTGGCCTGTATATCATGTATATCATTGTATACCAGCGTATCATAGTGTATATTGGCATGTGTATAGTCCATTTCGGACCCTTTCAAGTCTTGTAAATCAGTTCATGCCCCTGTTATTTCTTTCCTTTGATTCAAACAAGATGAAGTTGACTCGGAGGAAAAAAAAAGAATCCAACTCGATGCAAGGATAGAGTCCAAAGGACTCAAATGGGACCATGTTCATGCCAAGAAGGTGAAGAAAAGGAATTAGTACAAGTACAATAATTCCGCAAAAAATAAACAAGATAAATCAAATAGTTGTTATATCAAGTTTCCCTTTCAAAAAAAAAAAAATAACAAATAAATAAAATAAAATAAATAAATAAAATAAAATTTGTTGATCAAGGTAATGGACTCAAACAATAGCAAATAAATAATTAAAAAAAAAGGGACAAATCTACATATAGTTGTGTATATGGACAACCTACACGGCATAATTTTACTCGGACCAAATAATATCCAATCACATAACATAAGAATACGAAAATAACTTTAACTAAACCAACTGTAATTTCCTAATAATCAAAATCATGTGAAGACCACCCAAATAAGCAAACAAGGTTATCACAAATGCTAGAAAACTAAGATAATAGAGTAAGTTGGGATATGATACTTTAAATACATGGGGAAATATATAGTGAGTATTCACGAGTCTACACTCTTCGTGCTCAACTAGAAGACTTAAAAGAGCATTTATTCATACTTAACATGTAAATTTATACGAGATAAAAATACCACAATAAGTCCCACAAATTTGAGTTTGAATCATGCATAATGTTTGCTGTCCACAAAGAGTCAAAATAAATCTCTTATCCATTTTTATCGTTTCAAGTCATTAGCTTTAAACTATATGAAATTATTTTTAACATTAGAATACAACCAACCGTTCAATAAAGAAAGCGAGCTCCTATAAAAGCTTAAACATCTCAAAACACACCGGAATTTGCAGCAATCCCGCTAAGCCTCATTTCAGATTTGTGATAGTCAAGAAAAGACTTAAAGAAAAATACAACTCATACAAACGTAATAAACTGATTAGAACATGAGATGCCTGATACAAATATTTCACTTCTAATCATGCTTGAACACACACATACGAAAATGTATTACATGAACAGACTAAAAAAATTTAATTACCTATTTAACGAAGAAGAAACAAAAGCACAGAAAAGTTAAGTTTTTACCTTCCGCAGGGCAGTGAACTGGGACGACGAGTCGGAGACGACACTCCTTCCAACACCACGAGTGAAAGATTCAAACGGAAAGCTCTAATAACCAAAGGAACGAACCAAAATTTTCTAAACACTATCGCTTTAAGTGTAAAATAGTAGTTCTTTCTTTTGCTCTTCCCACTGTCTCTAACTTCAATTTTTTTTTTCAACTTCCCAAAAATCTCCCTCAATATTGAAAAGGAAAAGGAATATATAGAAGGAGATTAGGGTTCACGAATTGGAGAGGAGGAAACGGACCAACCCAAATTCGAAGCCCATTTCAAAATTCAAAAAATCAAACTCTTTCACCAATTCGGAGAGACATCTTTTCCTTGCGATTTCAACTCATTCCGGAAGAAGAAAGGGCGAGATGGACACCCGAGATCGATTCATTCGTCCTTGGGCGCGACGTGTCTCGATCTCACGCTACAAGGGCAGAAACGCGTGCTGATTTCCTACTGAAATCGTACAATGGAGAGGGACGTTGGAGAAGCAGACAAAAAATTCGTAGCACTGCCCCTCTGTTGCTACTTTTCCGTCCACTGCCACTACTGCTTTCCGTTTGCTGCTATGTGTCATTGACGCGTAGTTGCTGGAATTGGCATCGTTGGTTGCTGTCCGGATTGACGCCGTGAAGAAGATGGACAAACAGGGGTCGTACGTTGTGTTGTTGTGTAGTGTTGGGCTGCTGATGTTCTTTTGGTGTTGTATGTTGAAATGTAAGCATTGTTGGAGTGGGTTTTCTTTTGTATTGGGCTGGTTTAGAGAAGTGAGTTGGGATTTGGAAAGCTGCTGATGTAAATAAGAACTGGGCCTGGAAACTTTGAAAATATTTGGTTGAAAAGTGGCTAAATGAATTGTAAAATTAGCCGTCTTATGTTTATAACTTAGCCAATTTGAATTTGATCGGTGAAATCGGCTAAAAATTAAATAAGACGAACTAGCGTAATTAACTAACGAGCTTCTTAATTTTAACAAAAGTAAAATAATTAATTTGATTATAGAATAGTCAATCCAAAATTATAACCATAGTTTAAGCTAAACTAAATTAATAAGATATTCAACTAAAAATGTAAAATCTTTTGAGATGACTTTCGAATATTTATAAAATATACTAATTACATACATAATTATATATAAAAACGTATTTATCACTTGAAATTCGTAAAAGAATAAGATTGATTAAAAATAACTTGAAAACTATTTTGAGCTTGATAAAAATTAATTATTTCAAATCGTTTGGAATTTAAGAAGCTCAATTATTAATTTATATTGTGGACGTCCAAAATTGGGTGTCAACAGTCTCCATCAAGAAAGGCAGTTTTCACATCCATGTGATGTAACTCTAAATCATAATGAGCTACCAAAGCCAAAACAATACTTAATGAGTCTTTCTTTGAGACCGGTGAAAAGGTTTTTTTATAATCAATGCCTCCTTTTTTAGTGTATCCCTTGGCAACAAGTCTAGCTTTATATCGTTCAATATTACCATTAGAATCGCGTTTGGTCTTGAAGACCCATCTACATCCGATTCTTTTAGAACATTCTGGTAATTGAACAAGATCCCAGACTTTGTTGCGTTTCATGGATTTTAACTCTTCATGCATGGCATTAATCCATTTATCAAACTCAGTGCTTTCTATGGCCTATGAAAATGAAATCGAATCTTTATTAATTCCAATGTCAAAATCTGACTCTTGCAAATAAATCACATAATCATCGAAAATGACCGATTTTCTTTCTCTTTGAGATTTTCTTAATAGCACTGTTTGTGGTTCATTTGTGTCAGATATTTGTGAGTTAGTTCCTTCTTGAAGTGTTTCACCCAAATATAGTTCAACATTGTTAAAGTGTTCTTCAACAAGAGGAACAACATTTGTTATTGGTGTGGAAGTAGGTACATTTATGGGCAATGAAATATTTACCCTTACCTCATTAATTTCCAGACTTTTTTGTTCAACACTCCCACTAACTTCATCATTCTCAATGAATTTTACATTACCGATTTCAACAATTCTTGAACTATGATTTGGACAGTAAAACCTATACCTTTTAAATTTCTCTGGATAACCAATAAAGTAACCACTTACCGTTCCAGAATCTAATTTTTTTTTACGTGGATTATAAACTAGCTTCTGCTTGACAACCCCAAACATGCAGGTGTCTTAAACTAGGCTTCCTTCCCATCCACAGTTCAAAAGGGGTCTTTGGAACTGCCTTACTAGGAATCCTGTTTAATAAATACACAGCGGTTTTAAGAGCATACATTTACAATGATTTGGGTAATGAGGAATTACTCATCATACTCCTAACCATATCCATAAGTGTTCGATTACGCCTTTCTGCAATACCATTTTGTTGAGGTGTTCCTGGCATAGTATACTATGCACATATGCCATGTTCTTCAAGGAATTTTGCAAATGGACATGGGCATTGTCCTGATTCGTTATACTTTCCATAATATTCACCACCTCTATCTGACCTAATGATTTTCACTTTTCTATCTAATTGTCTTTCAACCTCATTAACGTACACTTTGAGAGCATCTGCTGTTTGAGATTTTTCTTTCAACAAATAGATAAATCCATAACGTGAAAAATCATCGATGAAGGTAATAAAATATTTTTCTCCACCAAAATATAGAACATGAAAGAGTCCGCAAATATCAGTATGTATAATTTCAAGAAGCTGAGTGCTCCTTGTGCACCTTTCTTGGTATGTTTGGTTTGCTTTCCTTTAATGCAATCCAAACATATATCAAGATCAGCAAAATTCAAATTTGAAAGAATTTCATTCTTTACTAATCGTTTTAATTGTTCTTTGGATACATGACCCAAACGTTTATGCCACAAATAAGTAGAACTTTCATTTAGTGAACTACGTTTAATTCCAATATTTTGATGAATAGTAAGCATGGATTCAGAAAAAATTATTATCGGGTTTCAATCTGTATAAACCATCAATAAGAACACCAGAACCATAAAAATAAGTATTCTTATATAAATTGAAACATCCATGTCCAAACTTAAAATCAAATCCAAAAACATCAAGTCTTGAAAGGGAAATCAAATTCCTAGAAACTGAAGGAATATAAAGAGTCTGAAATAGATCAAGGTGATGTTCAGTCTCCAAGATCAATCGATAAGTCCCTATGCCTTCAATTTGAGCCTTCATGCGATTTTCCATGAACACGAAATCCTTATTTGAATTTGTAGTTTGGATCGTATTGAATCCCTGCAACATAGTGGATACATGAGTAGTTGCACCAGAATCAAGACACCAAGTATTATTAGGAACTTCTACTAGATTTGATTCGAAACATACAAAAGCACTAAATGTACCTTTTTTTTCAAACCAAGCTTTACGTTTCAGGCAATCTTTCTGATAGTGTCCTTCCTTTTTACAGAAATGACACACATCAGCCTTGAGTTCCTTATGAGCATCCTGTGGAACTTTAGCAGGTACTTTCTTTTTCTTAAACTTGTTTGCCTTCACTTTAAGTACTTTACCAGCTCATTGACCTATGAGGTTAATGGAATGACCTCCTTGTTTCTTAAGTCTTGACTCTTCTTGAGTAAGCATACTGGACAATTCACTAACATCTCATTTATCCTTAATAGTGTAATAGTTAATTTGGAATGGTCCATACTCAAGAAGCAATGAGTTCAGAATGAACTGAACCAAGAAGGTGTCATCCACTTTCATCCCTAAGTTTCTAAGTCTTGCTGCAATGTTAGTCATCTCGATGATATGATTTTGCATACTACACGACCCATCAAACGTCATGGTCGTGAGTTCAGCCATTAGTGTACCAGCGAGAGACTTATCAGCAGAACGAAAACGTTCTTCCACAAACTTCAGGCATTCCCTGACACTTTCTGTTTGTGGAATAGTACTCTTATTGTTGTTAGCAACAGTCATTCGCATGAACATAAGGCTTAATCTGTTAGAGCGTTCCTATGATTTATGAAAAAACTTCTCATCCTCACCGCTCTTATCAGTAATGGCAGTAGGTTTGTCATTCAGCAGAGCCAAGTCAAGATCCATTACGCCTAAGTGGAACTGTACTTGTTCATGCCATTCAGAGAAGTTCAATCCATTGAACGCAGTAACAGACGAAACATGCGAATGAAGAGGAATAACTGCAAAATAGATATATATGCTCACAAATTAGAAAATAATGTGAATTTAGTAAAGTGATAAAAATATATCCTAATTCTCCTTTGGGTAGATACTACGATACATTATCATAATTTAAATGTCAATTTTATCTTTAATAGGTAATTGAATATTTTTAATCAAACATATACGACATCTTTAGATATACAATATAGGTTTGACTAAAAAGATTAATTTACCTCATAATTTTCACTATTCGTAGAATGATTGATTCACCTTTGGGTAAATTATTAAGTTCTAGCAATAGTGAAAGTCAATTTATCTATTTATTTTTCAATATATAGGCATATCATTAACCTTCATAGATAAATGACAGTTTTTATGAATGCATATTTCTCTTAACCATACTAGTTTGACCACTTTGGTGACTAACAAGATATTTGAGTACAAATGCATACATAATCTCATAAAATTTTGTGCATATGAATAATTTTAAACATTTTAGTTTGGCCACTTTAATGACTAACAAACTATAGAAACATAATACATGCATCAAGTTATTATAAATATTATATGCGTAGAAGTTAATTTATCTAGTTTGACCACTTTGGTGACTAACAAACTATTTTACACAAAATATACACATTATTTAATTTATTATTTAGTACAACGACCACTTTAATTTATCACACAATTTTAAAACAAAACGTAATTATTACATTATGGGAAAATTAAGATCATAAAGAACAAAGTAGTGTTTCCTCAAAAACTGAAGCACAAACTGATTAGACCGAATAGGAATATTGACCACTTAAAATTACTCCAGGATAACACTTTAGTTCAATTTTCGCCGACCAAAAATTCCTTAAAGTTCAAACAAGTCTTACACACCCTTACACAAGAGAATTTATTGTTTGTATCCCCAAATTTTGATTCACTGATGCGGTGAAGAATACGTAAATAGGAATAAGAGATTCAATGCAATAGTCTTTATGTCTTTGTGTGCTGATTACTTGATTCAATTAGTTGCAAAAGTTTTCATATGCACGTGTTTTGTACATGAAGATTATCAGTTCAAACAATCTAGGCTTTGATGCCATATGTAAGATTAAATATTTTTAGGATCTTGAACATGATAATATTACATAGAAATCGTTAGGGGCACATATCTGATGCGAAAGACATAATCACAGAGAGAAACGGAAGCGTTAGTCGTAAATTGGTTTCTACCTCCTTGCCCTAACTTTATGTTTCCACAACCATCAGCAATGAAATTATTGTAGAGAATATATGGTAACCTAATGGGTGGAGTGAAGACCAATTTATAGAGGTTATGACTTAATCTGGTAATCAATGTACGGACAAGATCTATTCCTTATTAAATATTATTTATGGTATTACTTGAGTTACAAATAAACTTGGACTAAGTAAGAAATAATTAATAAGAATGAATAGTAATTCTGAATTAATAATAATTCTTACACGTTAACCACGGAGAACATGACACGTGAGGAGTACAAGAATGCCGTCTTACAGGCAAAGGAACACATTGATTCAGGAGACATATTTCAAATTGTTTTAAGTCAACGTTTCGAGAGAAGAACATTTGCTGATCCATTTGAAGTCTATAGAGCATTAAGAATTGTGAATCCAAGCCCATATATGACTTACATACAAGCAAGTCGTTTGTTCTTCGCGTATTCAGTGTGAATAAATGTCTGATATATATGGTTACCTGTGCTTCAGTGAAGTTACTATGTAATCTTTTCTTTATCAGGCAAAAGGCTGTACTTTAGTTGCATCAAGTCCAGACACTTCGACGCGTGTGAAGAAAGTAAGAGGCTGTTCTTCTCCCTTTTTCTCTGTTTCACACATTTAGTTAGTTTTTTGAGAGTTTGTAATGTTCATTTGTTCCATTGACAGAAAAGAATTGTTAATTGACCATTAGCTGGGACAAGCAGAAGAGGGAAGACACATGATGAGGATGCCATGTTGGAAATGCAGATGTTAAAAGATGAGTAACAATCCGCACATCATGCTAATCGATTTAGGACGACATGATGTAGATAAGGCTTAAGATAAACCCTTCTAGCATTTCTGCATCACCAAGAGCTTTAAACTATATTTTTTGTTAGTTTTTATCTCTGATTTATCACAGTGTTAGCATCTTTCTTATGTTCCTGATGAATATGTTTTGACTTGCACCTGAAAAATACGATGAGTTACAGAAAATTCAACATTTTTTTTGCTAATAGGTATCAAAACCTGGTTCTGTGAATGTTGAAAAGCTCAAGAGCATCCAGAGGTATTCCCATGAGAGGCAAATGAGCTCCGTGGTGTCGGGAGAGTTGCTTGATCATTTAGCCTGTCGGGATGCACTGCAGGCTGCATTGCCTGTTGGGACGATCTGTGGAGCACCAAAGGTTACATTCTAGACTTTAAACTCGTTGGTCATTCATTGTTGATGGAAATGTTACAAATCCGGGGATAACTTGTTCCCAACCAAACAAGCCTATCTATTTGTCTTAACATGCTGCTACAAATTTGTACACTATTTAATTATTTCTAGTCATGTTCTTTATTCATGTATGATCCAGGTTAAGGCGATGGAGTTGATTGATCAACTAGAAGTGGGTCGGAGAGGGCCTTACAGTGGTGGATTTGGAGGCATTTCATTTTCAGGTGATATGGACATAGGATTAGCTCTTAGGACGATGGTATTTATGAACGGACCTCGTTATGACACAATGTATTCATACACGGATGCAAGCAAACGTCAGGAATGGGTTGCACATATCCAATCTGAGGCTCGAATTGTCAATGATAGTGGTCCTGATGAGAAACAGATAGAATGTGAAAATAAAGTAGCTTGTTTATGCAGGGCAATTGACTTGGCTGAATCAGCTTTTGTTAAGGGAAGATCATCAGTACTTGAGATAAATGATTCTGTGCCAAATGTTTAACGTAGCTTGTTTGCTCTTGTATATATTTATCCTACTAATAAAGTGTACGTGTTTGGCACATGTGTACTGCATTAATTAAATTATTAAACAAACTTTATGTAAGTTATGTTATTAAGTACAAAATTTTGAAAAAAAATTGTGTAAATTCTTCTTGGAATAGATTTTTACACCCAACTAAATATGATCATTAATGGAGGTACCAAAAGGGTTAGGTTAGAAGAGTGTTTTGGCTGCAAGGAATTGTAAAATCATGGTTCTTGATGATCCAAAGAAAAATTTAATATTTGGTCGAATCCAACTTTAGATAAAAATCTCAAATACTGAAGAAAAAATAAAAAAATTGAAGAAACAATGTTAGTAGTTACAATTCCTAATCATCAAATTATGACAAATTAAGATTTATTATGCTAGAACTAAATTCATAAGAATATATAGATCAATGTAATAAATAATCATGAAGAAGATTCTTGGTGGGGTGTAGCAATTACTATTCTAAAGTTACTCATCTTCATCAAACATAGAAAAGCAAAAGACTACATTGAATATGCCAAACTAAAACTATAGGTGTAACATCCGACAATTTGAAATAGCTATGAAGAAGCTTGAAATTTGAAAGTAGCTATTTTTGGAAAAAATACAGAATCTGGAAAATTTGGCTAAGTGTGGAAATCAGTGATTTTTTGCCATCTTTGAGCAGTCGTAACTCCTAGATCAGGATGATTTAGGAGTAGTTCTAGTTATGGTTGCGAATCTTGTGGAATGATCTTTCCAACGCCACTGAGATTGCTCGATTTCGAGTTCGTATGAGCGAGTTATGGCCATTGAAAGTTGGGCAGTTGGCAGGGAATCCGTCCGGAAATTTTAAGGGCATTTTGGTCTTTTCCCTAGCTATTTCTTTTGAGGTTATATTGTGTGTTAGGCTGATTCTGGATCATTTTATCCTATTTTAAAAGAGAAAGAGTTAGGGTTCTTGAGAGTGAAGAAGAGAAGAAGAAGAGAAGAAGAGGAGAAGAAGAGGAGAAAGGAGATCAACAAGTTTCCGTTGTGGATTTTCGTCGGGGGTGATCCCTATCAAGGTATGTGAGTTCTTTGTGTGGTTTGATCCTTTCCCCCACACACCAAGCTCTTTTTTTATGATTTTGAGAAAAGATTGGATTGGTGTTGAAGTTGTTGAAGTTGTTAGTTGTTGTTGATGTTGTTAGTTGTGTTGTTGAAGTTATTGTTGGTTGTGGGACATGATTGGGTTGTGTATTTGAGTTGTAATTTATTGTATGTTGAGAGATTGATGATCCCTAGTGTTTGGGGTTAAATCCATTGAAGTAAGGGTGGTTTAGAGTTGAAGAAAAAAGGGAGAAAAGTCAGTTTTTTTTCTGGGAAAAGGGCTGGTGCCTGGCAGAGTGGCCAGCAGTCCCCTTTGAAGCTGAGGGCTAGTGCCTGGCAGAGTGGCCAGCAGTCCCGTTTGAAGTTGAGGGCTGGCGCCCCGCGCTTCTTAGAGCACCAAGGACGCCAATCCTTCCCGTTACCTTAATTCCCCATTTTATTTTATTTTATTTTATTTTATTTTTGTTCTTAGGTATTATACATATGTTTCCTAGTTGTTTCCAACACTCCAAGGTACTTCTAAAAGTCAAGAACTCATCCGTAACATGTGAGCAAACACCTTGAATCCAAAAATTCCAATTCAAGGAGAGTTAGTTAGAAGTCAATTGAAGTTAGAAATTAAGAGTTAAGCTTAGAAGTTAAGCAAGTCAAGCTAGTTGTAAAGTTGTTCAAGAGTCTTTATTGAACGTTTTAACTTTATTTTTAGACTCAAGTGTCAAGTCAAGCAAAGAGCTTAGAGTTTCAAGCTAAGTAAAGAATCTCAAGTTTCAAGTTGAGTTCATTTTCTCAAAGTTATTAGGGAACTATGTATTCCCAAAGAAGTTTTAAAGAAATGTCTTTACATTTAAACAAGGTTGGAAACTGAAATTTCCAAAGAGCCTTCGGGATAGTTTTTTTGAGTAATTATCTCATGTCAGCAGAAAGAAATGTGTTTTAAAAACATAAGAGCCAGTACATTTTTTTGGGAGTAGTATCGAGCACCGAATTGGGGGAGCGTTCAAAGAACCCACAGCCCCCATAGAACCATGTTAGCCACCATGGGTAGAAAAAGATCATACTCTTTAGATGAATCCTTTTCATATTAGACTAGTGGATCCATTAGGCAGTTCAGGTCTTATACCTTTGGCCGGGTATAGGATGCTCTGGCAACGTGAGGTTGATCGCTGTGTCATCACTTTAGCTCTTATGTGATGGTTGTCGATTAGAGAAACTCCCACAGCAGTTATTGTATTTTTTATACACGAAAATTATTGTATTTTATATACATCAGTTCAATTGTATTTCTATATACATCTCAGGCTTATTGTATCCTTGTATACACACAGAGTTTATAGCATGTTTTAAACAGTCTTTCTTTATATCACACTTGTTTTAAATTGCCTTATATTGAAAGAAGTCAGTCAGGTTGAGTTGAGTTGAACAAGGTAAACTTTTCAGTTTCTTCCAAATTTCCTTCTAGCCTATGTTGCTTAGTTTTCCAGCTCGCATACTAGTACCTTCCATGTACTGATGCCAGTTGGCCTGCATCGTCTTATGATGCAGATACAGGTACCCCGGATCAGCATCCTGCACGTCGTTGATCCAGCTGAGCACTCCAGAGTCAGTGGTGAGCCTCCTTGCATTCCGGAGGACTCAATTATTTTGTGTTCTTAGTTTTTATTTTATTAGGATGTTGCGGGGTCTGTCCCAACATCCATCTTAGTATTTAGAGTCTTCATAGACAGTCAGACAGTCAGTCAGTTAATTTGGAGTCTCTCATGAATGTTTATATTTAAATATCCTATTTTGAGGCTCGAGATGCCTTGTTGGAAAATTACTTTCAGTTGAGTTGTTTTATAACCTTTCATTGCATTGAGTTATCTTGTTGAGTTAAGTTTCCACTGAGTTAAGAAAGCCAGGCCAAGGGTTCGCTTGGGGGCCAGCAATGGTCTTCAAGTGCCGGTCACGTCTGGGGTGTAGGCTCGGGGCGTGACAATAGGCATAATGCATAAATATGTCTTTTAACTTCACTTTAGTTGACATCTACGTCCTCCAACTTTGAGTGTGCACAAATAGACACTTAAACTGGTATAAAATTAAATAAATTCATAGACACATTCATCCTACAAGACATTTTTGTGTCCTATGTTGCATCCTACATGATTATGCTACGTAGAACGTATGCGTCTAGTTATTCAGTTTTATACAAGTTTAAATGACTACTTGTGCACACTCAAAGTTGGAGGGCATAAATACCATGTAAAACCAATTTAAAAAGCATATTTATGTATCATGCCAAAATTATATAGCTTAGATTAATGTAGATTCCTTAATTCCCTAGTCCTAGTCAAACTGACATTTTGTTGGCTAAATATTTTTAAATTAGGAACAAGAATTCTTCAATCACATTGAACAAAGTTATAATCGTTCAACGTTGTTTGTAGAAAACAAAAGGAAGTCCTATCTTTTAGGAAAAGAAATTTGAGTTGCCATATAATTTTTTTTTCTTCTAGTTACTACCTAAATATTGGAAATCTATATAGCTAATTTTAATTTTTAAACAAAGAGGTAGTTAAATAATAATTTGATAAAACTAGTAAACAATAATTTTGTCTATTGTAAAGTCTTTTAATGAAGGATAAAAGTTCAATAAACATTTCCAAGGACCTTCATATTTTAAAATAATATAGATATGAATGATGCAAGAGAATTTAAAGGAGTGTTTTCCTAATTAACTTGATGGAGTTTGAGCATTCCCCTTTTTGTGAGGGAGATATGTTGGAAGTAATTATGAGAAACATCGCTATTTTTTTTCCTTTTTTTTGTAATAAAGCTTGGCTTAATTGTATCACATATACAATTTAGGTTGTTGCCATTAAATGCGCAACTCGTAGACGCAATAATGTGGCCAATTATATTAATTTATGAAATTTATGTTGTTGATTTGCTATAGAATTATAAATGATATTGTAATGATCTTCCATGTGCTTTCTGTGTTTATGCCTTCTTTTTGTTGTTTAGAGTGTTCCTATAGCGATCAAATTCCTGCCAGGACTGATAGTTCGGTTGCCTGGTAATTCGGTTTATTTGTTTTGCAAAGTTCTATGCTTTAGAGCTTTTGAAGCTCAAATGGTTGATTTCAATCAAAAGTTCAGGAAGATGGCCTTAGAACACAATTTTGACGGTTCCATCACCTGGACAAATCATTTTAGGATAGTGGCATAGTTGACTCGGGTCCCAAGGCTCTCGGTGCGAGTCTATGTCATTAGGGTTTTAGCTTTTAAGTTTTGGCCTATATTGGACCTCAATCAATATTCTTAGTAAACATGTCCAGATGAGAACTCCATCAGCACGTTTAGCTCTAGAATGTCAAGTTTGGTTTAGAACGACCCTTCATATGAATCTCGAGGCTCTTGAGCTAATTACAAGCCCCATGGTGGATTGTGGCTTAAAATGGGGTTTGAGTGTGGACGCACTTTTTATGGAGACGACTTCGGATGAAAGTTTAAAATGCTCCGTTGAGATTAGAATGCCAAATTTGGTTGGATTGCATATCTCATTTGCATGCACAGGGTTCCAAACGAATTCCAAGCACCCCGTTAGAGATTGCCAAAAACTACCTGATATGCATCAGCTAGTGTAGGTAATATTTTGACTTCGCATTAGTAGACAAAGGGCCACATTCATGGAGACCATTGAATATGGTGAACGTGTTATTCGTGAAGTCCATGTCTTGTTCATGGTGGGCTAGTTCCATCCTCTCTGCATTTGCAGGCCCCTACACGTTTGTGAGGCCGTGGTTCCTTACCCTTCGTGTTCACATGGACCTCACCAAATTCATGAAGGGTTAATTGTTGATCCTCCACATTTATGGGCCCTTGAGGATGCATTCGTGAAGAAGGATTTTTTTTTTTTGGTTTTTATTTAAAGACTAGACCCGATCAATAAGGAATTATAATTTTCCTTGGGCAATTTCTCCTCTGATATAGCTCCAATTTGGATTATTTGAAGTCCAGTGTGTTCGGGAAGTGCGGGTCTAAGTGGTTGTGTGATTTTGAAGTGTCAAAGACTCTTTGTTTAAGGTATTTTTAGTTGTTTCGGGACTGCCTTAGCTTGTTTGTTGTTCTTTAAAGTGTGAATTGTTGCATGCTATTATTTTCATGTTGCTTTTATTACATATCTTATTGTAAAACTTAAATGGTTTTCACTTCATGTTCATGTATTGATTCAGTTGAGTTGCTTTCAGTCATTCAATTCAGTTATTTATTTATTCAGCTATATTACACACTCGTACATTCAATGTACTAATGTCATTCGACCTGCATCTTATTATGATACAGATACAAGTGTTCAGGATCATCAACAAGCATTTCGTTGAGATCACTTTGCACTTCAGATAGCTTGGGTGAGCCTCCTTGCATTCCGGGGACTTCACATTGATTTTCTTGTAACACCCTGTATCCGAAATCAAACCTCAATGCAGATTTCCAAAAGTTACAGGTGTAACCCATGGTTGCCACCCACGGACCGATGAATCAAAATTCATTAAATTCATCCACAACTACTAAACGAAATCATAATTAAACTACGATCAAACTATCATCAAGCAAGACCCAACAATTATCTTAACCCATATTCGCTAAATCACACTCCAAGAAGTGGGGTTTTTAGCCACACATGTATAAGAGGTAGAAATTTATACCAAGTTGAGCTCGCATTCAACTGGGTATGAAGATTTAAGTCTTAATACAGGCCAAAATTGAAGAATCCAAAAGACCTACATCCAAATCTTGAAGATCAACTCGCTAGTGTGGATTGATCATTACAAGAGAATCGATTTGATAAATGACTAATCACAACGAGATGCAAAGAGTTCACATATTGTCTATGCAACTTCATTTGGCCTCATCGTAGTCGTACATTCATGTTCGTTCGATTGTAAGAACTATTCAAGTCATCGGTATTGATCGAAATCGAGACTTAAATTTTACAAAAGAACAACCACATTCAAAACATGAGAGGTGGCAAAAATTTTTGAATGGGTCAAAATCATTTTGAAATTTAAAACAAAAGGAGCCAGAAGCTCATGCATCCAGATAAAAGAAGTATTAACACAATTTTAAACAGAACAACCCAAATATATACATGAAACACAAACAAAAGTAGCACATAAAAGGTGTGGGCCTCACCCCATCACAAACAAAAACATTTGTCCTCAAATACATGTGACAAAATATCCAAAATGACAATTAAAGAAAGATAGAGATGGAGGTAAATAAGGGATCCTGTCTAAGCAGTCACTCCATCTGTTTGGGCATCAGTGCCCCAAGTCGCCCTAGGGGGAATGACATCTGACTTACTAAGACTTTCCAAATCATAAGCCGCCAGAAAGGAGTAGATAGCTGTGAAGAATCTACGTCTTCACAAGGGAATAGTGATGTCTTGGTGATTTGTTTTCTTGGTTGCACTAGGTTTCTTGCCCCCATTATATGTTTTGGGAGGATCTATTGCCTTTGTATTTTTCCTGAAATTTTTCAATCTTGTTTGTCGGGGTGGCATATCGCTTCTAGTTACTTTCGATCTAGCCATTACTTTTGTGTCGCTAAGGAGAGGATTGAAATGCTAAGCGGCAATGTAATCCAAGTCCGAGCACAATTCAACAACTAAAAATACTCTAAAAATGCAAGAATATAGGAGCTAGCATGCAGGTGTGAGTTTGGGAAGACAAAAATTAAAGGAAAGTGAATGAATTTGAAACTTTTAAACCTTTGGCTAACCGTCCAGTTTTCTCCCATTCGGCAACATTAGTCCCGATCACCGATCTATTCGGCGTAACGCCAAGTAATCTTTTATCTCGCCGAAGTTCATAGAACCTCCATGTTTTGTGGGAGTCCAAATGACGGTCTCTGTCGAGATCGCCGACACGGTCGGCAGTTCACTAGTAATTTCTTGTGCTCGCCGAGTTTTACAGACTCCAATGCAAGATCGTCTTGAGTCTAATGTCGGTCTAGTTCTGAGTTGCCGAACCATTCGACGATTCGCTGGTTAGACCTGTTGCTCGCCAATCTGCATTTTTCGTTCACTCTCCACATTTTCATCTGCACATTCAACACACCATTATTTTATCAAAGCAAAAAAAAAACAATAAATGGTTTTGGGTTGCCTCCCAAACATCGTCTTAGTTAACGTCATGGCACGACACAAGTCAACAACTATTCTTCATCCTCGGAGTCAGCCATGGTGTAGTTAGGCGAGTCCTTGGCGAACGATGGATAGTGACTTGTCATCAAATGGGTGATCTGAGCATCCTGCAGCTGAATAGTCATAGAGTTTGAGGCTGACGTTTCATTCAGCATTTCAATGTTATCCTTCATCTTATTCAACTT
This sequence comes from Solanum bulbocastanum, assembly GCA_037074985.1. Classification (NCBI taxonomy): domain Eukaryota; kingdom Viridiplantae; phylum Streptophyta; class Magnoliopsida; order Solanales; family Solanaceae; genus Solanum; species Solanum bulbocastanum. The sequence goes on along the minus strand of CM073597.1, from coordinate 11,276,433 downwards.
CTTGTCTTGTTCTTCAAGTTTTTGTTGAATAAGTGAAAGAGCATCGTCCGTTTGAACATCCTCATGCTTCTTCCCGAGTCTACATTCTCGAAGGAAGAAATTCTTTTCCTTTTCCATGGCTCGTGCTTCTAACCCCATGACTTGTTTGGACAGAACGTCTACTTGTGCCATTAGTGCGTCCCACTCATATTTCTTTTCGGCCACCTTGTTGGTTTCAACCATACCATCAAGGAGTGTTGCAACAACTTCGTAGGGCTGGTGGAGCATACCGCCCTCAAAAAGTTGATCGATTATGCTTGTATTTTTAGGTCTAAGACCCCAATAGAAGCACTCCAACAATGTCTTGTCAGACATTCCATGAGATGGTCAGGTTTGTAGCACTGATTGAAACTTCAGCCACATTTCTTGAATTGTTTCACTCACTACTTGTTTGAATGTCAGGAGGTTGTCCCTGAGGTTCAATAGTTTCAAAAGGGGATGGTCCGTATGGTACCCATAATGATCATCCATTCTTATTTCCCTGCTTTGATATTCCAAACAAGCAAAACAAAACTACAAGTTAGATTAGTAAAGCTAAAACTAAGAAGAATCAAAATTTTTACTTCCGATGCAGGTGTCTACGATAGTACAATAGTTTAGTAACCTAACCAAGGTTTGGGATCATTCCCAAGAGAGTGGTTTTGAGAATTACTAGAAAAATAAAATTTAGTTCTAACTAGTACATTAAAAGGGGACACAAGATTGTCAATTAACAATTGGGTTTTGTCACTAGTGAGTAAAAACATCAAAATAAACAAAGATTTCTAAGTAATGAGAGGAGATCCTTGGGGTGTGACAGGAATACGGTTTGAACTATATTAATGAGTACATGCTTTCGATAAAAGATTCATAGAATAATTATGACTAGGCTAAACTTTAAGGAGAATAAGCTCTCTCTCTTGAGCAACTTACCCCATTTCAAACGCATTCTTCTCGAACACCCACTTGCCGCATAAAGACCAGCCTACGTCTTAACCCACTCACTCTTTTGAGCTTAGTGTGTGGACATGGGACTAGGGTTCACTCTCTCGAGCTGAACCTCATGTTGACCCACTCACACTGGCCATCAATTTAATGGTCTTAGTTTTATGACCTCTCTCTCGAGCAAGCCGAAAATGCGTATATGAGATTATATTTGCAACTACAACCTCATTAAGTTCATCCACAACAATTAAGCAAAATAACATTTAAGCTACAAATAGACTATCAGCAAGCAAGACCCAACAACTAATCTAACTCATATTCACAAAATCACACCCCAAGAATTGGGGTTTTAGCTACGCATGTAAAAGAGATAAAGACGTTTACCAATATCAGTTTCCATCAATGGGTATGTAAGATTAAGTCTTAAAACAAGCCAAAAGTGAAGAATCCAAGAGACCCAAGTCCAATTTCTTGAAGATGAAAAGCTCTCAGTTCTTTAAAACCCTCTTCAAAACTTAGAGAGAATATCTCCAAAACTCTATCTAAAACTTGATGATCTAAAAATTAGGTAAAACTCGCTATTAAGAATAAAAACTGAACTAGTATTTATAGTTTTTCATAAAATATGCTCCGAAGGATCTTTCAGCAACGTTAGTGAGAATCGCCGATGCATTCGGCGATCCACCCTTTGGTCTACTTCACCGCCTTTCAACAGTTGCCTTCAACCTCTTTGTGTCCTGGATAATTGGGTGATGTAGCAATGCTTCGCAGAGTCGTTCGGCGATACGCCGACTGCTCCTTTTCATTGCCAATTTTCTCCTTTCCTTCAGGGCTCAACACACTGGAACAAAAGGCAAATGTGCGATCTGTTGGCGATTCGCCGAATGGGTTCAGCGATTCGTAGATCTTTGTTTCTTCATTCTTTCGACTTCTTTTTGCTCCTTTTTGCTAAGTAGTGTCCATGCTTTGCCTCAAACTTCAAATACCTGAAACTTAAAGGTTTTCATCAGATATCGGGATAAAACATACATTTGAGGACACAATTTCTATTAAAATATAGCCCTAAATGAGTTCAATTTATGGACTCATCAGTGACCTACGACCCGTGTTAGTGGTCCGTGGTTCGCATCTGCAACCCTCCCCAGACTTAGCCCCAAGAATTCATCTAAGTGTTGACCCATGGACGGACCCACGAATCGTGGTCCGTGTCCATGGATCAAACCTCCTTTTTTAGCCCAATTCACGACTGACAGTTGACCAGCACGGACTGTCAGTTGATCGATAGTTCGTCGGTGACCCCGACAACAGTTAAGTCAGGGCTCTTTTGGTCTTTTCCTTATGCGTTGGACCACTAAACTACGTCGTTTAATTCCTAAACTATGCAGTTTTGGTTAGTTTTAGCCTAGAAACATAACTAGAACTTACCTAAGTCAGATCATTCTTCGAAACTTAGAAAAATTAAGGCGTAAGATGAAAAAGAGGTCAAGAATCCTAGTTCAAGAACGCAGCAAGGTTCCATCAGTTCCAGCCCCAAAATCGAAATATTTCTCCGTGGAATTCGTCACCAGGTATGTGGGATTTCACTAGTGGATTCCTTTCACCCATTAGGTCCCTAGATTTCAGTCAGAATCTTGATTCCCTTAATATTATCTAGACTTAGGGGTTCTTAAATGTTAGAATTGTTAGGTTTTAACTATTAGAATGATCCAAATCGTATTATCATGAATTCAGTATCGTTACTGCCCAGATATATGCATAAACTCAGAACCCTAGCTGTGTAGTTCTTTTAGTTCATGAATTACACATGCTAGGTCAGTTAATTCAGTTATAGATATAAACATGCCTCAGTTTTTGAATGTATTATTATCAGTATATTAATGTTGCATTCTCAGTTTGCATGTCAGTTTTTTGAGCTATCTAGTATTACAACATTTCAGTCATAAAGTGTTAATTACTTAATCAATTGGGAGAAGCTTAATACTGAGTGAACTAGGGTCAACACCCTCAAGTCCTAGAACTACATGTCTCGTAGGATAAGTCCCTTCTGTTGGGCATTACATTTTAGTGATCACACCATCATGTCTCTATACCCCTGGCATGGTATATTGGGTCCTCTCGATGGGGCGTATACATCGGACTCCACATTTTGCTTATGTGGTTTTATGTCGGTTATTAGTAGCTCCCTTACAGTTCAATCAGATTCTATTGCATTGACCATGTTATCAGTATAGTTCAGTATTCAGTCTCAGCATATTATAAACTTGGTCATTGCATTCAGTTTAGCCTTGTTCAGTATTTCCAGTATCCTTATCATGTCCAAATTATATTATTGCTTATTTTCTTGTTCAGTTATGTTATTATTCAGCTTTATTCTATCATGCATGCTCAGTACCTTTTAAGTACCAACGCATACTCTGTGCTATATCTTCTCATGATGTAGTTTCAGGTCCTCAACAGTCAAATCACGTTTAGATCGGTTCCTGATCTTCAGTTTAGCAGTATCAGTAGTGACTCCTCATTCTTCGAGGACTAGTGACATGATTATCTTTCTTGCTTTTAGTTTTAGTTTAAGTTTTACTAGATTTAGCTGGGGCATGTCCCTGCATTTCTAGTCAGTAGATGCTTTGGCTTTATTTTAGACATAGTTAGTTTTAGCTTTAGTCTTAGAGTTTTAATTTTCATTTGTATTCAAACTCTCTGTTTTCATATATTCAGACTTAGTATATGGGTATTCCCCATCATTTCAGATTATCTATATGATTTAGCTTCCACATAGTATTCATTGCTTTAGTTTATCTTAGTATGCTTATGATATGCCAGCAGGGTTTGCTTCGGGTCACTCGTGATCCTAGGTCCCATGTCCGCGTCCAGTGGGTAGCCTCGGGGCGTGACATTTCTAGTCAGTTGTCTTGAGATGTCGTGGGTCTTGTCCAACATTCATCTTGAATAATAGAGGCTTTATAGATACATAGAGTTGAGGAGTCTTTTAATATTTACTTTTCCTTGAGATGTTTTTTCAAATTATTATACTTATGTTATTGAGTATTTTACAAACAGTTTGAGTTGAGTTTGTTTTCTTTGAGTTAAAATGTTTAAAAGTTCTATTCTTAAGCCTTTTATCACTTGAATAAGTCTTCCGTTAAGTAGTCAACCAGGCCAAGGATTTGCTTGGGGACCAACAGTGGTTCTCGAGTGCCGGCCACATACAGGGTATAGGCTCGGGGTGTGACAATCAAAGTGTGTTTCTCATTCACATAATCATCTTTCTAAGATGTGATTTGTACTATAAAACTTCTATTCAGGTCCATATTATTCCATGAATTTCCTTTTTTGTTTTTTATTTTTAGTCATGAATTGTTCAACTACAACTCAAGCATCAATCAATCGTCTTCAATATGATGGAATTTCATTTGTATTTTCCACAACATTTGACAAGAATATATATATTTGGCATAATCATATTAATTTTTTTTTACTTTGTTAAATATTGTGAAATTTAAATCATTTGATCCATGACAGTTGGTTAGAAAGCTAGAATGGAAGGAATCATTTCATTTATCTTAAATTACAATAATAACATGTATTATGTGCAATTAGATTCCAAGTACGTTGATGAAGTATAACAATAATGAAATTCAAAAATTCGAAAGAAAATAAATATGCATGTTATTTCATTGTTTGTAATGTTTTTAATGGTAGAATTTATTTTTGATAATTCAATAATTTTATCATCAAAGATGTTGTTAATTTTCTTAGTATTTTCTTACTGTTTTGATATACTTCAAAAACAACTAGAGGGAGCAAGTTTTTGGGAGCATATATATATTTAGATATATAGCCACTTGTGTCATTTCATGTAATTATCTTATCTGCTTATTTTAAAGTTCTACCTCCTTTGTAGTTCTTCTGTGCTTTCTAATGAAATAAATAGTTGTCAAGAGCTAATGAATTATTGATGAATTTATATATCCTTTTACTTCATGTTTCTCTTCTATAGATTAGAAGAAAATACATATGTTGATGCTCATATTAATTATGTATGTATTTATAGTTGAGATAAGAATTTCTAATTTAAACTCATAAAATTTAAATCTTGAATTTATCGTTGATAAAAAGTAACTAATATAACATAAATTTACTGGGTAACTGATTGATGACTATATGAAATTGTGACGGACTATTATAACATTGTAATAAAGACAATTATCTTCGAGCAACATTATTTTAACAATAGGATGCACGTAATCATAATCAACCTTTATTATTTTGACCATTTTGTAGAGGATCTTCTCTCATATTGTATTGTAAAATAAACTAATAATATTTTTAAGTTATTTGATAAATTTATTTATAAAATTTATGTTCTTCAATTTTTTTATTAGGTATATTGTGTTGCAAACTAAGATAATAGTTAGGTATTTATTGATTTAATATGATCTAAACACATTCAAATAAGTAAACTCACAATTATAATTTAATTTAATAATGTATATGCATCCCGGGGTACTTACTATACTAGTGTTGTTAATAATGGATGCAATGACTCGCTTAAATAATCGTGTAAAAATCGATTATTTATTATTTTGAAAAAAATGTTTTTCCAATTTATAGAAATTAATAGTATATAAAAGGAAATTGCGTGTAATGTTAAGTACTATGTAAAAATCACACAAAAAATATTTTACTAGGAATTACGTAGATTATATTATTTGGTAATTTTGTTTTCCCAACTTATGGAAATTTAATATAAAGGAAATAATGACATAACTACTTAATAGGAAATTGTCCAAAATTGTTTCCTTAAAATTAACAAAGTTTGTCCTACTTGGGGTTCTTGGCTATTTTAACTCTTGAAATTATTCTGGTTAACTAACATAATTTATTAAAAAAGGAATTTTAAACATTTTGAGACTTTTGACGTACTAATAAGTAATAAAGAAAAAAAAAAAGGAAAACTTTAGAGATTCTTGTTTTTTTTTTTTAATTTTATTTTTGGAACTTCAGAAGTACTTGGAAATTATATTTTCCAAAAGTACTATTCGTGTTTCCTTAAATTCTATTCTTGAAAAGGCAAGGAGACAATAAACTACTCCTATAAAAGGCCTCATTAACTCATTCGTTCAAATACTAGTATTCAGGTTCAGAGGTCTTAATTATTCGTTAGTGAAACAGTATAGCTATGACTTTCTTCGGAAAAGCAATGCTGGTCGTGTTGATGGTGATGATGGCTGCTTGGGGATCCGCCATGGCTACTGTGTATCAAGTTGGTGATCTTGCAGGGTGGACATTCAACTACAATTACAATGAATGGGCATTTTTCAAGCAATTTCAAGCTGGTGACACCCTAGGTAAGATATCTTAGTCATCAACTTGGCACCCTTAATAGAAATATAGAGATATTGGAATATATGTAGTGCTAAAACTATGTATAACTTTAAATAGCATCGAAGTGAGTTTTAATATAATGTTAAAAGTAAGAAGGCAGTCAAATAAAATAGTCAGGTTACATGTTACATTGTCAACTAAGACACACATAAATCAAACTAGTTTCTTATTGAGCTTTGTTTTTGCAACTACAAAAAAGCATACATTGTTGAATTGTATAACCAATTGTTTAAACTCCAACACATTTATTAATTCATGTGTGTAAATTGAGATGCAAAGTCAGTATTTCGATTTTATAAATTTTCAAATCTAAACTTGAGTTCTTACTCAAGTACTTAGAATATCTAGTAATAAATTATTGAGTTATGTCAAATTCTGATCAGTCTTTTTATGCAGTTTTCAACTACAATCCACAATTGCACAACGTAATGCAAGTTGACATCAACGACTACAATTCATGCACAGCTAGTAATCCAATTGCCACATTCAACTCTGGTAGTGATTCAATCACCCTTGACACTCCTGATGGAGACTACTTCTTTATATGTGGTATTCCTGGTCATTGTGCATCTGGACTCAAAATACACATCAAAGTTAGTCCAACTACAACAACAACAACTCCTCCTCCTCCTCCAACGACAACAAATACTCCATCAACTCTTCCTCCTCCTCCTCCGACGATGAATAATCGCTATCCTTATCGTTTTCCTACTTCTTCAACAAATCACTCTTCTGCAAGCACTACTGCTTATTCATTCAACATGTTATTTGCATTGTTTCTTCTACCCATGGTTTAGACATTACACTGCAAGGTTTCACATAGTTTTTTTTGTTTTTCTTAATTAGGTTTATTTTTGTTTGGAATGGATCTTTCTTTTGTTCATTTGATTTGGAAGTTCATTTAGTATTGATTTTGTAAGTGGTTGTTTTACCAATGATATTAGATTATGATCTATAGTTATACTATTGTTACTACTTTCTCCATTTCATATTAACTGAACTTTTTATGTTTTTTCCATTGTTTAAAATAATTTAATTGTTCAAAGTTCAAGATGTATGTTTGGAATTTTTTTCATATTTTTGTTGAAGTTTTATATTTTCTAGGAGATAAATTACATTCATTATAAAGTTATATTTATAATTTCACAATGAACAATAGTGAAAATTATGTCCTTGAATATTTTTCTTAATATGTGTGCATTACATAACAAATTCAATTAATATAGACAAGAGGAAATAGTATTTTGTATTTATTTAACGACCTAATTAAGATATTGGCAATACTTCATTAACTAATTGGCTAATGTCAAGTAGGGTGGTTCAAAATCTTGCAGAAATAACAAGAGGATCTTTACTGTTAGATATACTTATGGCAATACCTTGACTGATCTAAATGGAATCATTAATGTTATTGTTGATTACTACACGAAACTATTGGGCACCTCTAATAGTAACAGAGGACATGTTTATAAAAACATCGTGAACACAATTTTTAGCGGTAATAAAATATACATATTAATAAAGAGTCCTAAAGTCTTTACTTATATTAGTTAAGTGTCATTAGTTTCAATATCGCTAAAGGCTTTAGCGACATATACAAAGAGTGTTAATTGCCGCTAAAATACATACTTAACGACAATAAAACTATTGTCATTAATTAATTACCGCTAAAAATCATTTTTAATCTAGTGTGAAGCTCTTAATTTGCACGATTATTAAATTCGTATCACTAGTCAAAAAGTAGAGTCACATACAAAGATGAACTACACAATGAAAGCCACAATCTGTGACAGCGTAGATGTTACAGTAACTTGGGAGAGTTGGAAAAATAGCCACTTTCAAAACTTATTAGGACATTTAGTTACAAGTTTTGAAAAATTAGGTCTATAGACACTAATTATGACATCATCAAATATTCTTTCAAAAGATACAAGACCAATTCCCAAGTCTTTAATATTACGCTTTAGTTCTCCACCTTTTCCAACAAATGTTTATTTTTTCCTACCATTTATTTTCAGATTTATAAAATAATAAAAAAAAAATAATAATTGTTTAAGAATCCACTAAAAAAAAGGTTCCCTTTTTCACCTACTTTTCCCGATGCTGGCGACTTCTCCGACGAAATTTTCCTCCTCACAACTCATGAAAATCTCCATTCATGCTCATTGCTTCCATTGTTATCCCATTTATTTTTAATTTTTGTAATAAAAAAAATTCACCATTTTTACTAGCTTGAAAAGCTTTCAAATTCCCACGGGAATCCACCCATCACCAATCTAGATTAAGCTACACTAAGCTAGACTAACCTAAAGGGATTCTGCCCTTAAACTACACTCTTGAAAGAGTTTGTTCATTCACATTGAAAATTCATATATATTACACTATTTATACTAATATACTACAATTTATACTAATAAATTAAAGATGACACTTTCGTTACAATTTTACCCTTAATGAGATAAAGGCCTTGTTTGGTTGCCCTCTTTTGTGAATTCTTGCATTTATGAGATGATCATTTGCACAAATGGCCTCTTTCTTCATTCTCTTCACTTTGATGGACCTTCCACACATTTTATGTCTTTACTTTGTGTCCATCAAACTCTTCTAAAGTTTTCATGTGATTCATGTTATCTGTGTCGTTATCATGCAGCCTATTTGATCTGATCATCTCACACATCGTTAATGTTTGCTTCTCCCTACTATTCCAAGCTCAAACTTGCTTGCTAACCATCACATCAAATAACTTCAAAGCATATACTGAAACAACCCATCTTCCCATAAAACACAATTAATCCATGAATCATACTAGTCCATGAATAAATATCTCTATAAGGAAAGCACAAAACTTCAAGCAACTCAAACCCATATCTCCATTTTTCCCACAAGCATCAATCATCACATTATATGAGATAACACACAGTTCAGTAATTTCATCAAACACCTTGCATGCACTCCCTTGTCAATAGTCTAATGCAAAGGCATATTTTCCAATTACGAGAGTATCATTTTTAATTTAGATGCATATGTGGAACTCAATTGCAAGTAAACATACTCTTAATAGTAGAAATTGTTATCCGAGATGGAAGTTTGATGTCACTATGGGTCAGTGGCATCAGTTGAACTGCTCTTATTTGTTCAAGTAAATATTCATCGACCGGAAGAAAGGAGACAGGATGGAAAAATGGAATATGTTCCTGAATCAAATACCAACACTCATTTTCCTCGTACGAAGCTTCAGTGACTCCAAATGATGAAAGTAAACTTAACGTTATATTGATTTAGAAAGAGCCCGACATATTAATTAGCACAAGAAGATGAGAAAAACTTCAAAAATAATAGAAGTGTATCTATTGACTTTGCCAGCATCAGAGACAATCGTGGAGTCATTTGATTGGTTCCTCTGCTTTTTAAGAATAGTGTGATGGGATGAGTCTTTAGCGGTTAAAGTTAAAAGTTGTGCCTTATGTTGTAGATGGACAATCATTTGATCCACAAACAAGTGCCCCAAGTTATAATGTTGTTTAATATGCCAATGGTTCTCCTAGTATAAGTCGCTCCAAATTAGACCTGATTGCAGCGAGACATGATTAGACCATTGGTGCATAGCTCGGTGCATGAATAGAACAAACAGTACTCAAACCCTTCACTAGATTTACATAGATTTTGTGTGTGATGATTGACTCATTTCAGTTTGATAGCTTGGTTGATGTTTCAATTCTAATTCGGTCCTATAATTTATTGATGTGATTAATTTGGATTTCTTCTTGTACTTTTCGTTAGGCAAAATGGTCCGATGGACCCTTGTACTTGTATGAGTATGTATTCTAGACCCTTCTACTTAATGTCTTGCCAACTAAATCATTAAACTCAATTAAAATAAGTTTTTTTAACCCTCTGACCATTGACCAAGCTTATGTGGCATTTATTTTGTTGACTCAATTATAGTGTGTGGTATCACACTTGAAAAGGCGAGTGAAAGCAATGAATTTACTTTAAAAATAATTATAATTAAATAATAAAAAGAAAAAAAGGAAAAAACAAATTAAAGTTCCCACCCCTCCCTTTTCTTCTCCCTTCGCTTCCGGCGTTCTGAGAAAACGATACAGATCTTTGCGTCCCTAGTGGTGTTGTTTTCATCTGCATCTCCGCTTATTCTTTCTATTGGACCTCCGTTAATGATTAGATGTTTTGGTGAGTTTTAGAAGTGTCAATGAAAGTTTCAGATGTTGAACAAGAAGACTGATTTTGCTACGGTGGCTATGAGTCTTCCATGGTGGTTATGTGATGATTTTTCTTCGGTGGAAATTTTGTGTAACACCTCGGACTTGAGAAAATAGAAAATGCAACTTTCCAAAATATGCTGTCAAAACCAACAGAACCAACCCATGAACCGTAGGTAAGGTCTTGTGGTTCAGTCCCAGACTAAGGGAAATTTCAGAATCTAAAGATAAGACCTACGGTCGTGGTCCACGGTCTGTCGATGGGCCCACGAACCGTAGGTGGAGTCCGTCGTTGGGGTCCAAATTTTTTTTGTCTCTGATCCCACCCACGATCAACCACTACGGTCGCTGATTGGACCTACGGGCCATAGGTGAGGGTCAATAGCCAATTAGAGGAAAATTGTTGTTGGGTCAACTTCAAACGGTCATATATTTTAGCGCAGAATGAATTAGGTGGCCCATGACCTATCAAATGAAATCTAATTGAATCCACTTTTTAACGCCATCAAGCTTGCTAAAATCTCATCTCCGAGTAAAAAGTTATGCTCGTTTTAGTGAGGCCCTATCGGGCATAGCTTGACCGACGACTCCTACCGACGGTTGGTAGGTCAACCGATGGTCCGTCAGTCCTGTAGTAAGTGGCACTCATCAGATTGAAGTCAGGGTCATTTCGGTCATTTCCCCTATGCGTTGGGCACTTAAACTACATCGTTTGATGCCTAACTTACATTGTTTTACTTAGTTTACGCCTAATACCTTAGTCAGGCATACCCAAAACCTTTATTCACCAAAAATCACCCAAACTTAGAGCAAAAAGAAGAAGAAAGAAGCAACAGTTTTCAAAGAACAATCAGAAGGTTTGTTTCAAGTTTCAGCCCCGAAATTGAAGTATTTCACCGTAGATTTCGTCACCAGGTATGTGGGATTTCACTAATGGTTTCCTTTCATCCACTAGGTCTCTAGAATTCAGTCAAATTATTGATTCTCTATATCTTGTTTAGAGCATTTCTAAAACCTTAGATAATTGTTGTGATTTAGATGTTATAGTATTCGTAATCAAATTATCATGTTTTCTTGGAAAGTTTGCTTAGTTCTTTGCATGAAACTCAGAACCTTAGTTATGTAGATTCTCTTAGTTCATGAATTATACTTGCTAGGTTAGTTAGATAGATAAACATGCTCCAGTTTTTGAATGTTACATTGTCAGTTCCTAAATGTTGCATTCACAGATTTGCAGTATTTAGTTATGTTGTGTCATACACATTTCCAATTGGGAGTAGGCTTAGCACCGAGTTGGACTAGGTTTCAATGTACCCTCATAGTCCCAGAACAACGTGCCCCCGTAGGTATAAGTCCCATCTATTGGGCATTAGATTTAGTGATCACACCAATCATGCCTTTATACCCCCGACAAGGTATATTGGATTCTCTTGATGGGGGGATACACATCGGACTCCACGTTTAGCTTGGTGGTTTTATGTCGGTTAATAGTAGCTTCCACAGTCAGACTCTAGTGCATTTGACCATGTTTTGAGTTATACTTCAGTATTGAGTCTCAGCATGTCATGTTCATGATTAGTACTTGGTCATTGCATTCAGTTAAGTTCTTTTCAGTATAATTCAGCATTTACATCCTGTTTAGATTATATCATTCACTACTAAAAAGCAATGAATACCAACCTAAAAATTATTGACCACAAATGAAAGTCGATAATTTCCGACCTCCGGAGGTCGGTATTGTTAAAAAGAATTAAAAAAAAGCACTATAGAAAACTGACTACACGTGGTCGGTCTTCTTGCAAAATAAAATGGGAAAGCCAAATTCCGACCTCTGGAGGTTGGAATTTTTCTCGGAAAAATTGAATTACAATAAAAACCGACCTCTTGATGTCGGTATTAAATGAATGAATAAATAAATAACAATATTTTATTTTTTCTCAATTAAATATGAAAAACAAAATTGAGAAATATTTTGAATTAATTTTATTTAAATCGTCTTCCGAGGGACGGTTTTGTGTAAAATAAAAAATAAAAAAAATTATAATACCGACTACCGAAAGTCGGTAAAATTAAATAGTATGTAATTAAATTAATTTTCATTAAAATATTTATATAGTGAATTCCAGAAAATTAATAAATTAATATTTTCAATTAACTTTAAATAAATCGTCCTCCGGATGACGGTTTTATATAAGTTAAAAAATAAATTTATATAAAATATCAACCTCCCGATGTCAGTGTTATTTAATTAACATGATTACTTTTTATTTATCTTAAAATTTAATGTGATACCGACTTCATGAGGTATGTATTTTTTATTTAATCTAATTACTTTTAATAAAATCAACATATGTATTTTTTATTTAATCTAATTCTTTTCATCATAATTTTGCTATTGTGCATAATACTAAATTTTCATTTTACACCTACAATTTATTTTTTCAAAAGTGTAACAATTTTGTATACTTTTATGAATAAAAAGTTAGAATTCGTGGAATAAACAAAAAAATATCAATAATCCATATTTAGAGTATAAAATTACGTTGATATGAATTGGGAGATAATTATACTTTTATTTCTAAAGTAATGTACAAATTCTATTAGCCCGTCATCAAATCCTGAACTTAATATCTCATGTCATGATGTAGAGGTGAAGAGCTGATATATAATCCATTCGAGTATGAAATGCGAGATATACTCGTTGAAATGTCATGATAACAATTAATTAAATTTTACATTTATAATTAGTTGTTTAATTATTTGTATGTATAACCTTCAATGTGTTATCTCGTTTTATGAAATAGACAATAGAACATCATAAATTACTATACAAAGCAAGTTCTATCAATATTATTACGTTCGATCTTGAATGGATATCAAGTGTAGTGATCATATTGTAGGCAATGAAATGTAAAGGATATTCATTGGAGTATGAAATACGTTGATTATATATTAGTGGTTCAAATATGATATACATTATCAATGAAAGAAATATTTATGATCAATTCAAGGAGATTTGTATATTAAATTTGATATTGATAAACTTCTGTTGATCGATAAAATTAAATTTATAAAATTAAACTTCCATTGATGTGTAGTTAAATTAAATTAAATTAATAATAATAATAATAATAATAATAATATATATATAATTATAATTAATAAAATCGACCTCAAGAGGTGAGTTTATATTAAAATAAATTAATGAATACCAACCTTAAGAGGTTGGTATATTTAAATTATTATTTTATTTAAATAATATCGACTTTACAATGTCGGTATTTATTAAATATTTTTAAATATAGATAATTATTTTAAAAGATATTGACATCCTGTGGTCGGTAAATTAACGCTTCTTTTAAAAAAACAACGAAAAAGGCTCAAAAATACCCCTAAACTATCAGAAATAGCTCAAAATTACCCTTAAACTATATTTCGGCTCAAAACTACCCTTCCTGTCAAAGTATTAGATCACACTTACTCTTCTAATTAACAGAAGTATGTTAAGTGCCACGTGGATGCCACATGGACGTCACATAAGCGTCAAACATTTCCCACTTCCACGTAGATTAATAAGATCCCTAATATCTAATCCCCCCCCCCCCCCCATTCCTCTTAAGATACGATTTCACACATTTCCCCTATTGTTGTTGGTATTCGTCGTCTGGAAATCAGCTTTGTGAAGCTGAGGAAATTGATTCTAAAACATGATAATGATGAATGATGCCATTGCCTTGAAATTCATGCCCCGTATATTCGATATTTGGAACTTTGGGGATTGTGCTATTAGGTGAAACACTTTCAGTTGAAAAATGTGGCTTCACTTGTCAGCTGGATTTGTTGCTCTTCAAGCTTCTACAAGTTATTGGCTAGCAGTTGCAATTCAAAGTCCTAAAATTAGTCACATCATGGTTATTGGTGTCTATAGTTCAGTGTCATTAGTTAGTGCATTTTTAGTGTACCTTAGATCTCTATTTACAACTCTCCTGGGATTAAAAACTATGAAACCCTAGCCGCGAAAATGAGGGGAAAATTAGGGGAAATGGTGAAATTGAATCTTAAGAGAAATGAGGGAAAAATTAGATATTATGGATCTTATTAGTCTATACGTAGAAGTGGGAAATGTTTGGCGTTTATGTGGCGTCCATCTGGTGTCCATGTGGCGTCCACGTGGGACTTAAAATTATTTTGTTAACTAGAAGGGTAAATGTGGCCTAATTCTTTGACGGGAATGATAGTTTTGAGTCAGAATATAGTTTAAGGGTAAATCTAAACTATTTCCGATAATTTTGGGTATTTTTGAGCCTTTTCCAAAAAAAAGAATGATAATTTCAAAACCCTAAGTCACCTCTTTCACTCCTAAACCTCTCTCACTCCTCTCACCCCCGACCCACCCCGGACCGGCGTTGCAACCTTGATTAGCAGCAGCAGGTCTCGCCACCATCCCCGACCAGTGTGCCACCTCGATCAGCAGCAGCAGCGCGTGGGTGGCAGAGTAGCAACAAACTCCAAGCTCTGTTTCCAATAAGGTTAACTCTATTTTCCCACTGTTTCCAGTTCAAAAAATTAGGAAATTTTAGTTTCTTATCTCAATGCGTTTCAGTTAAGTCTCAAATTTTGTGGGTCATGCGATGTGTTCTGCATTTTGCTTCGAGTGGTTGTTTTGTGGGGTTTATGTTAAGTCTCAATTATGTATTCTGCAATTCGTTTCAGTTAAGTCTCAATTCTACTTCGTGTGTGTATGATTTTCCCTATCTAACTTTCCCTCGTATTGGGGGAGCTATCTGAACCAACCCTATAAGGCAAGTAATAGGGTAAATAACTGAATTTTGTTGAATTCTCCAAGTTGTTGGTTGGTCGGCAATTTGTTTTTGTCGTCAGTGTGTTTGTTAGGTTCCATCAAAATTTGTACATATTTGCTTTGAATAGTAACATGGGTATTTTCACACTATTGTGTCCAAAAAAAAAGACTACAAGCATGTGAAAATTCCATTTTTATGAACAATTGTGAAAATCCCAATGAAGAAGCAAACATCTTTTATGAACAATTGTGTGATTGTAGTAGTCCTTCAATGGGATTCAACACTCTAAATTGTCTGTTGCAGTTAGATTGTTAAGTATCAAAACTGACAATAATATTTCTCAAGAAGTAATGGACTCTATGATAGATCTTATGAAGGAATTAGTTGATCCCAATGTAGAGATTCCTCCATGTCCGGCCAGCAGTGATGGATCTGATCAGGAGGGTAATGAGAATGATAAGTCTGATAAGGAGAGTGAGGGTGATGAGAAAGATAAGTTTGATAAGGAGAATGAGGGTGATGAGGAGTAGTGGTATCTATTTTACATTTTAGACTTCTATATTTTTGAAATTGTTTGATCGTATTTTAGTTTATATTGAAGTTGAATGAAGTTTATTTTGAAGTAATTTAATGTATATGTTGAAAATATTGTGTTGACAGCTCTTTGGGTTGTTTTGGTATAAATAGGCAGGTGGGCAACTAAAATTGTAGCAATTTGCTGCTAGTTTTGTAGCAGAAAACCAACCTTCGAAGGTCAGAATCTCAAAAATAAAAACTAAAAATACCGACCTCTGGAGGTCAGAATCTCAAAAATAAAAAATAAAAATACCGACCTTTGGAGGTCAGAATTTCAAAAATAAATAAAATAAAAAATATTGACCTCCAAAGGTCGGAATATAAAAAATAAACAATACCGACCTCCAGAGGTCGTAATTTAAAAATTTTAAAAATTAAAATTAAAATATACCGACTTTCAGAGGTCGAAAACGTTAAAAATTAACAAATACCGATCTCCGAACGTCAGTATTTCAAAATATGAGAAATAAATATTCTGACCTCAAGAAGACAGAAATAATAAAAATAAAAAAATAAACAAATATATAAAAGTGACCTCAGGAAGTCGAAAAATAAAATAATGAATTTTCCGACTTAAAATGAAAACTGACCTCGAGAGGTCATTAATACCAACCTCCAAAGGTCGGTATTGAATAGCAACCAAGATTTTTCCGACCTAAGCTCGAAAGTGGGTATTTGGTCGGTATTTCAGGGAATACTGACCTTCGAAAGTCGATATTTGTAGGTCGGTATTCATTGTGTTTTAAGTAGTGATTGCCCAGTTATCCTTTGTTCAGCTTATATGTTTGTTCAGCTATTATCTATATCCTGCATGCTTAGTACATTCCAAGTATTGACGTACTCTGCGCTACATCCTTTCATGATGTAGGTTCAGGTACTCAGTATTTAGATCACGCATAGATGGGTTCCCAATCCGTATTCAGCAGCTTCAATGGTGAGTCCTCATACTTCGAGGATAATAGACATGTTTTTCATATTCAGTTCTTTCATTTCAGTTTCAGTTTTGCTAGGGTTAGTTGAGGGCATGTCCCAGCTACTCTAGTCAGTTAGAGGCTTTTTTAGACATATCATTAGAATCAGATTTAGTTGTGAGTGATTGTTCAGTATCACTAAACTCTTAGTAAGTTCTAATGTATTCATATTAGTTGGGTATTCCCCACTTTCAATTCTCTCATGTTTTAACTTCTGCATAGTGTCTCTTATTCAATTGTTTTAGTATGCTTATGATATGTCAGCTTTAGGGTTAGCTTGGGGTCAATCGTGATCAAGAGGGTAACCTCGGGCGTGACAAACTTGATATCAGAGCATTAGGTTCAAGACTCCTAGGATGTCTGAAAGCCGCACTAAGTAGAGTTCTTTCATGGGTGTGAAGTGCACCACATTGTATGAGAGAGAGGCTACGAAGTGTTTTAAGAAAAAAATTTACTCTTTTTGCTATTCTTATCGTGCGTGGGTATGATCTCCTTTCTAATCTATCGTTATACACTTCAGATCATGCCTCCACGTAGATCTTACACACGAAATGTGAATGCACGCAATGCTAATGTAGTTCCTCCAGTCCCAGACCATAAGGTTACGAATGCATAATTTCGAAGTGTGATCCAGCTTTTGGCTCAGAGTGTAGCTAATCAGAACAATCAACATGCTCCAGTTCCTGTAAATGCTAATAGTGGATCAATTGCAGCTAGGGTTCAAGATTTTATTTGGATGAATCCGCCTGAGTTTCTAGGGTCGCAAGTTAGTGAGGACCCACAAAAATTCATTGATGAGCTCATAAAGATTTGTTGCGGTGATGCAAGTGACAGGTAATGATAGGGCGGAGTTGGCATCCTACCAGCTTAAGGATGTGGCTCACATATGGTTCACTCAGTGGAAAGAAAACAGAGGTGCAAATGCAGTTCTTGTGACTTGGGAGTGATTTACCGAAGCTTTTTTGGACAAGTTCTTCCCAGGGGAGTTGAGAGAATTTAAGGCACAAGAGTTTATGAACTTGAAACATGGTTCAATGTCGGTCCAAAAGTATGGGTTGAAGTTCACTCAACTATCCAAGAATGCTCCCCACATAGTTGCCAATCCAAGGGCACAAATGAGTAAGTATCCGATCTGGTGAAGACCGAGTGCAGGAATGCTATGCTTCTAGGGGATATGGATATCTCCAAACTCATGACTCAAGCACAACAGGTTAAGGGGGACAAACTTAGGGAATTGGCTAAAGACAACAAAAAGGCTAAAACAAACTATGAGTACTCTCAGTAAAAGTTGGGCGGTGGGAATCGCTCATAATTTCAACAAAAATCTACAGTCCCGGCACCTTCATCAGCTAGTGCTCCATCCCCAAGGTTTCGACATGATCATAAAGGTAGGGCATTAGGCTCTAAGTCTGAAGGGAGTACTTCAGGAAACAGGACTTTCCCAACTTGCCTAAAAGTGTAGTAAGAATCATCCAGGTGAGTGTCTTGCTGACAAAGAGGGGTGTTTTAGGTGTGGTCAGTTTGACTATAGGTTGAAGGATTACCCTTCTGCCAAGCAAGGTCAATGAGGTAACAATAATAGGGCTCAGTCTATAGCTCCAGCAGCACCAGCAAATCGCCCAACTCAGCAGGGTGCTTCATCTGGTACAGGTAGCGTTCAGTGCCAGAATGGGTTATATGCTCTCTCGGCTCGCCAGGACCAGGAAGATTCTCCTGATATGATCATGGATACATTACGAGTCTTTCATTTAGATGTTTATGCATTGTTAGATCCAGGGGCTACATTGTCTTTTGTAACTCACTTTATAAAAGTAAACTTCGGTGTCAGTCCAGAAACTCTTTCTGAACCCTTCTTAATCTCTACTTTAGTTGGTGACCTAGTTATAACTAGACAGGTATACAAATATTGCCCTGGCACAGTCTCTCAGAAAGTCACCTCAGCAGATCTTATAGAGTTAGAAATGGTAGACTTTGATATCATTCTAGGCATAGATTGGTTGCATTCATGTTATGCCTCAGTCGATTGTAGATCTAGGATCATTCGATTTCAGTTTCCAAATGATCCAGTCTTAGAATGGAAGGGTAGTAGCTCAGTGTCTATGGGTCGATTTATCTCTTACCTTAAGGCCAAGAAGACGATCTCTAAAGGGTACATCTATCATCTTGTTCGGGTTAAGGACCCATGCTACGAAACCCCAACTCTTGAATCAATCCCAATAGTAAATGAGTTTCCAGAAATGTTTCCAGAAGATCTTTTCGGAGTTTCTCCTGGAAGGGAAAATTGACTTCGAAATTGATCTTCTTCCAAATACCCAGCCTATTTCTATTCCTCCTTACAGAATAGCTCTAGATGAGCTTAAGAAATTGAAAGAATAGTTGAAAGACCTTTTAGATAAGGGCTTCATCAGACCTAGCATCTCTCCATAGGGTGCTCCAGTATTGTTCGTGAAAACAAAAGGACAGTTCTCTCAGAATGTGCATTGACAGTTGAACAAAGTCACCATAAAAAATAAGTATCTTATCCCTAGGATTGATGACTTGTTTGACCAACTTCAGGGTGCTAGTTGTTTTTCAAAGATAGACCTCATATCCGACAATCATCAGCTCAGAGTAAGAGATAGTGACATTTTGTAGACAGCCTTCAAAACTCGGTATAGTCATTATGAATTTGTAGTTACATTTTTTGGACTAACAAATGCTCCTGCAACTTTCATGGACCAAATGAACAGGGTGTTCAAACTATATTTGGATTTATTCGCTATTGTCTTTTTTGATGACATCCTCATATATTCTCGAAATGAGGAGGAGCATGCGACTCATCTGAGAATTGTTCTGCAAACTCTCAAGGATCACTAGTTATTCGTTAAGTTTAGCAAATGTGAATACTGGTTACAATCGGTCGCTTTCCTTGGTCATGTGGTATCTAGCGTAGGAATCTGAGTGGATTCTCATATAATAGAGGCAGTGAAGCAATGGCCCAGACCCACCTCTCCAACAGATATCAGAAGTTTCTTGGGTTTGGCTGGTTATTACGGGAGATATGTTGAAGGATTTTCATCCATAGCGTCCGCATTGACTAAGTTGACTTAGAAAAAGGTCAAGTTTCAGTGGTCAGATGAATGTGAGAAAAGCTTCTCAGACTAGGTTGACTACAGTCCGGTATTGACCCTACTAGATGATTCAGACAGCTATGTGATTTATTTTGATGAATCCAGGGTCAGCCTAGGTTGTGTATTGATGCAGCGAGGTAAGGTTATAGCTTATGCTTCTAGACAGCTTAAGGTTTTTGAGAAAAACTACCTGACTTATGAACTTGAGCTTGCAGCAGTAGTATTCACCCTAAATATTTGGAGACATTACTTGTATGGTGTTCATGTTGATGTATTCACAGACCATAAGAGCCTCCAGTATGTGTTCACCCAGAAAGAATTAAATTTTCGTCAGAGAAAGTGGCTTGAATTCCTCAAAGACTATGACATGAATGTGTTTTACCATCCTGGAAAGGACAATGTAGTGGTTGATACCCTCATTAGACTATCTATGGGTAGTGTAGCACATGTTGAGGAAGAAAAGAAAGAGTTAGCTAAAGAGGTTCATCTGCTTGCTTGCTTAGGAGTTTGCCTTACGGATACATCAGATGGTGGTGTGATAGTTTAGAATGGATCAGAATCTTCATTGGTAGCAGAGGTTAAGGAAAAACAAGATAGGGATCCTATTTTACTCCAGTTGAAGGGTACAGTTTATCAACATAAAGTTGAGGTTTTCTCCTAATGGGGAGATGGCGTGCTTCGTTATCAGGGTCGCTTATGTGTTCCTAAGGTGGGTGAGTTGAGGCAGCAGATCCTTATAAAATCCTATAAATCCAGGTATTCTATTCATCCAGGTGCCACTAAGATGTATTGTGATCTACGGGAAGTCGTCTGGTGGAACGGTATGAAGAGGGACATAACAGATTTTGTGGTTAAGTGTCCTAATTGTCAACAGGTTAAGGTAGAATATCAGAAACCATGAGGTATGACTTAAGAGATTAACATTCCTACATGGAAGTGGGAAGTGGTAAACATGGACTTTATTACGGGTTTACCTTGTACTCGTAGACAGCATGACTCCATTTGGTTGATAATAGACAGAGTTACTAAGTTCGCTCACTTCTTGGCTTTCGAGACTGCAGAGGATTATGCTAAACTCTACATTAAGGAGATAGTCAGGTTACTTGGGGTTCCCTTGTCTATCATCTCATATAGAGGTCCTTAGTTTACCTCTTATCTCTGGAAATCGTTTCAAAAAGGTCTTAGTACTCAGGTAAATCTCAGCACAACATTTCATCCATAGATGGATGGTCAGGCAGAGCGTACTATTCAGATCTTAGAGGACACGTTGAGAGCTTGTGTGATCCATTTCAAGGGTAATTAGGATGATCACCTACCGCTTATAGAATTCGCCTATAATAATAGTTACCATTCCAGTATTCAGATGGCCCCTTATGAAGCACTATATGGGCGTAGATGCAAGTCCTCGATTGGTTGGTTTAAAGTAGGTGAAGCAGCATTGATTGAGCCAAATTCGGTTCATGAAGCTATGGAAAACGTTCAGGTCATTAGATATAGACGTAAGATAGCTCAGAGTCGTCAGAAGTCCTATGCAGATGTAAGGAGAAGGGACTTAGAGTTTGAAATTGATGATTGGGTTTTCTTGAAAGTGTCACCAATGAAGGAGGTGATAAGGTTTAGCAAGAAAGGCAAGCTCAGTCTTAGATATGTAGGTCATTACAGAATCCTGAAAAGGGTTGGTAATGTGGCTTATGAGTTAAAGTTGCCAACATAACTAGCAGTGGTTTATCCAGTCTTTCCCATTTCCTTTTTGAAGAAGTGTGTGGGTGATCCGACATCCATAGTACCATTAAAGAGTGTGGCTGTGAAGGATAGTCTTACTTATGAAGAGATGTCAATTGAGATTCTTGAACGTCAGGTTCGTAGGTTGAGAAACAAGAAGGTCGCGTCAGTGAAGGTTTTGTTGCAGAGTCAGTCCGTAGAGGGAGCTACTTGGGAAGCAAAAGTAGCCATGAAGCCAAGTATCCTCATCTCTTTCCTTCTGATTCTGTTTAAGCATCAGGTAATAGTTCCTCTCTAGTCTCTCAGTTTACTCTTGTGTGAATTCAGATTCAGTATCTTGTTCCTCCAGTTGTTCTTGCATTTCAGCTTATTTGCATGATCTTGGAACTCAGTTCAGTTAGATATCAGTATCTAGTACTTAATGGTAGGGATTACAGCTCTTTCCCTCCATACTTAGCTAGTTTAGACTTCATTCTAGGACAAATGTTCCTAACGGGGAGGTATTGTAACACCTCAGACTTGAGAAAATAGAAAATGCAGCTTTTCAAAATCTGGTGTCAAAACCAACGAAAACCACCCACAAACTGTATGTAAAACCACGGATCGTAGGTGGGGTCCCGTGGTTCAATCCTAGACTTGAGGAAATTTCAGAATCTAAAGATGAGACCTACGATCGTAATCCACGATCTATCGTTGGACCTACAGACCGTAGGTGGAGTCTGTCATTGGGGTCCAAATTTTTATGGTCTCTGATCCCACCTATGGTCAACTAGTATGGTCTGTGATTGGACCTACGGACTGTAGGTTTGACCATAGGTGAGGGTCAGCAACCAATTAGAGGAAAATTGTTGTTGGGTCAACTTCAAATGGTCATAGCCTTTAGCACATAATGAATTAGGTGGCCCATGACATATCAAATGAAAGCTAATTGAATCTTCTTTCCAACACCGCTAAGTTTGCTAAAATCTCATCTCCGAGTAAAAAGCTATGCACATTTTAGTAAGGCCCTGTCAGGCAGAGCTTAACCAACGACTCCTACCGATGGTTGGTAGGTCAACTGACGGCCTGTCAGTCCTATAGTAGGTGACACTCGTCAGATTTAAGTCAGGGTCATTTTAGTCCTTTCCCATATGCGTTGGGCACTTAAACTACGTCGTTTGATGCCTGAACTACATCATTTTACTCAGTTTAAGCTAGTCAGACATACCTAGAACCTTTATTCACCAAAAATCACCCAAACTTAGAGCAAAAAGGAGAAGAAAGAAGCGACAGTTTTCGAAGAACAATCAGAAGGTTTGCTTCAAGTTTCAGCCCCAAAATCAAAGGATTTCTCCGTAGATTTCATCACTAGGTATGTGAGATTTCACTAGTGGGTTTTCATCCACTATGTCCCAAGAATTCTGTCAGATTTTCTATTCTCTATATCTTGTTTAGACCTAGGGTTTCTAAAACCTTGGATAATTGTTGTGATTTAGCTGTTATAGTATTCGTAACCGAATTATTATGTTTTCTTTGAAAGTTTTCTAAGTTCCTTGCATGAAACTCAAAACCCTAGTTGTGTAGATTCTCTTACTTCATGGATTACACTTTCTAGGTCAGTTAAACAGATAAACATGCTCCAGTTTTCAAATATTACATTGTCAGTTCCTAAATGTTGCATTTTCAGATTTGCGTGTCGAAATATTGAGCTATCCAATTATTTCAATTATGTTGTGTCATACACATTTCAAGTTGGGAGTAGGCTTAGCACCGAGTTGGACTAGGGTTCATGAACTATGTGCCCTCGTAGATATAAGTCCCATATATAAGGCATCAGATTTAGTGATCACGCCAGTCATGCCTTTATACCCCTGACAAGGTATATTGGGTGCAAGTACTGACACATACTCTATGCTACATCCTTTCATGATATAGGTTCATATACTCAGTATTTAGATCACGCATAGATAGGTTCCCAATTCGTATTCATTAGCTTCAGTGGTAAATCCTTATACTTTGAGGACAATAGACATGTTTTTCATATTCTGTTCTTTCATTTCAGTTTCAATTTTGCTAAGGTTAGCTAGAGGCATGTCCCAGGAACTCTAGTCAGTCAGAGGTTTTTTCAGACATAGTATTAGAATCAACTTTAGTTGTGAGTGATTGTTCAATATCATTAAACTCTTAGTAAGTTTTAATGTATTCATATTAGTTGGGTATTTCCCACTTTTAGTTCTCTCATGTTTTAGCTTCTGCATAGTATGTCTTTATTCAGTTGTTTTAGTATGCATATGATATGCCAACTTCAGGGTTAGCTTGGGTTTACTCTTGATCTTAGGTCTTGTGTTTACATTAAGAGGGTAGCCTCGAGGCGTGTCATTTTGCTCTGGTGGATTGCTCCACCCATTCTCTCGATGGATTTATTTTTTCTATGTTGAGATAAGGGTTTGATTGCGCGTGATTTTCTTCTTTGAGCATAAAAAATCTACCATAAGATCCAACATTAAGAAAAACATTGTCTGATGATATTAGTTTTGAGAGTTGGGTTTGAGTTGTGGCTTTCTGAGATTTTTTTTGTTATTTTATATAGTACCATAATAACTAAGAGTGTTCAACTAAGGTTATAGAAGTGGAATCTGTCGAATTTGTCCAGCTTAAGCATGTTAGGTGGAGACTATCAATGAAAAAATTCTTGGTTTTTATGCTCTATTTACTCTGTTTTAGACACTAAAATAAATTTAGCTTGCCCAAATTATCTTTTCAATTGAAATTAAAGGAAGAAGGAAAGTGATTCTATGAGATAATACCTATGTCTCACTAGATCATTTGAGAGATTAATTTTGGGTTTCCATCTTCTCTCTGTGTTTGGTGGTTGTGGTTTGTGGGAGGTGGAGGAAAAGTGAGATAAATAATTATTTTGTTTTATTTTTTAAAAAGAAAACTTATTATTTTTATCTTTTATTTGAGTGACATTTTTAGTTAATAATTTAAAAATAGTGATGAAATAATTATGACATGGCATTAACATATATGATTTGGATATGACATGTCATTTATGTTAGAGAGAGTGAGCTACACACATGGTCAGAGGGGTTCAAAAATCTCATTTTAATTGAGTTTAAGAGTTTAGTAGGCAAATGATTAATTAGAAGGGTCTAGAATACAAACTCATACAATTACAAGGGTCCATTGAACCATTTCGCCTATCCATTATAGTTGATAATATCAGCGAAGTTGCTTAGAACTTTAGAAACAAATTATTAACAAATTATCCAAAGGGAACCAAACATTCTACATAACAATAACTGCCTCAGATAAGAACTTGCAGTACTTTTGTGAAGTATATACCTACACATGATCAACTCTATTAGCTATCATAAGTGTTGGATGAGAACAGATATTTAATTTTAAAGAAGGACAGTTGCAAAGAACAAGTTCCACAAACATGATCTTAGTAGACCAAATCCAACTAGAACTAGGAAACAAATAAAGTTGAGGCAGTGAATAAAAATAAAAATGCAAGGAATTCAAGTCGCACAAGGAAAGGGTTGTCCGAATCATACAAGGAGACGAAATCACTAAAAGTTTGTCACGTTGGAGTCAAAGAAGGAAAAACCTTTTTGTCTATAAAAGGAGAAGGGCTCGCTCAAAGAAAGACACGCACTTATAAAGAGACAAAGAAGAAAAAACGATCTGGAGCTGTGAGAGTTTTTATATTCATCTTAAAGTGCTGCATAGATTAGGCAAAGAGAGTTAAATTCATCTGAAGTTGAAATTAATTGTTTTAGTTACAATTGAGTTCTGAGTGTAGGTTAGTTTACAAGTTGGTGCAAATTGTAGACTTTAGAAGACTTAAACCTTGGGAGGTTTGTGTCTTGGGGTTAGGAATTAGAGTTTATAATTCCTTGGATTACATAGGTTTTGTAATCTTTTTGTAGTTTGAAGTGGTTCAATAAAAGTACAATTGAAAATTGTTGTGTTATCAATTTGCATATATATCGACACCAAACTACGAAACAATTAAGGAACATATAGTTCATACGTGTTCCTTGGTCGAATTACGGAGGTTATAATTACAACAATAAGAGTTATATTAAACGCACTGCTGCGTCATTCACTTTTGGTTTTGGACGGGGAATTAGTGAAACAAATTTTCTTGCTAGATCAGTCGCAGTGCAGGAATTTATTCATACAATCACAGCTCATACCTTATTTATCTCAAAATCAACTCTCTACTTCATCACTTCCAGTTCTAAATAGAGGAAATCTACATCTGAAAAAGTAACTAACAAGCATTGAACAAGTTCATCATGATCTGGAATTTGCTACATTAAGAATATGGAATATTAGATTAAAATTATTAATAACACATCAATTGAACACAAATTGATTCTCTCTTTGACTATTCTAATTTCTGATATTTCTATATAATATCATAACTTTTTGTTTTTCAATAAACAAACATATTTTTTGTAACATCTTTATCTTGTTAACAGAACTTCAGTTATATTACAATATTAGAGAATTAGTCTCAATACAAAAGAATAGGAAATATATATAAACATCTATTAACTAAACCTAACCTAATAGGAATCCATTAAATAAACCTAATCTAATAGGAAATAGACCCAATAACAAAAGCCCAAACATATGGGCTAACATCCCCCCTCAAACTCATAATGCAACAATAATAAGCATTGAGAGTTTGTCACACAAAAACTGAAATCGAGACGCCGACTGTGCCTTCGTAAAAAGATTAGCAATCTGCAAGGATGACGGAACAAACGGAAGCGATATGGTCTCGAGCTGTAAATGATGATGGGTGAAGTGACAATCAATCTCAATGTGCTTCGTCCGCTCATGAAAAACAGAATTATTTGCAATTTGTATCGCACTTTTGTTATCACAATGCAGAGGAGTTGGAAAAGAAATGTGAGCCCCCATATCTGCAAGAAGCCAACGTAACCAAACAATCTCACATGTAGTCACAGCCATAGCACGATACTCAGCCTCCGTGGAAGATCTAGAGACAACATCTTGTTTCTTGCTCTTCCATGAGATTAAAGAGTCCCCAAGAAACACACAAAAACCAGTGGTGGATTTACGATCATTGCGATCGCCATCCCAATCAATATCACTATAGGCTCGCAACTCGAGAGATGACGTCGAGGGAAACAAGAGATTCTGAAACTGAGTACCACGAAGATATCTCAGAATATGAAGTACAACTCCCCAGTGAACAGAAGTAGGAGCAGTAACAAACTGGCTAACAACATGAACTGCATGAGCTATATCCGGGCGAGTAACCGTAAGATAAACCAAACTACCTACAACAGTCCGATAAAGACTCGGATCTGATAACGGAACACCATCACTAGGAGAATACCGTGCATTGGTTTCAAGAGGAGTATCTACAGTCATGTTGTCAGAAAGGCGCGCCCGCTTAAACAAGTCTGATATATATTTAGTCTGAGAAAGAAGATACCCATTCTTAGACTGAGCCACCTCAATACCCAAAAAGTAGCGCAGCAAGCCCAAGTCCTTCATAGCAACCGATGAGCCAAATCACGCTTCAATGACTCAATACCACCATAATCATCACTAGTAATAACCATATCATCTACATATAAGGACAAAAGAATATTCCCTGCACTCGTACATCTAACAAACAATGCCGAATCATGATTACTCGGGGCAAATCCAAGAGAAGTAATCATAGTGGAGAATTTCTCCAACCAAGCACGAAGTGCTTGATTGAGACCATATAAAGCTTTTCGAAGCCTACAAACTTCACCCAACTGGTGGTCAATACCTGGGAGAGAAGTCATATAAACTTCCTCATGGAGATCACCATTCAGAAATGCATTCTTGAAGTCCATTTGAAATATCTTCCACTGTTGAACGGATACAACAACAATTATAGTGCGAACAGTAGTCATCTTTGCCACCAGGGCAAAAGTCTCCTCATAGTCTATACCATATTTTTGTGAGTACCCTTTTGCCACAAGTCTGGCCATATATCGCTCAACAGACCCATCAGACTTTGTTTTTATTTTATACACCCATCAACATCCAATCGTATAGTTACCAGGTGGGAGGGTAACCAAATCCCATGTATGTGTTTCATAAAGAGCAGTGAGTTCCTCAGCCATAGCATTCTGCCAAAGAGGATTAGTCGCAGCCTCTCGATACGACTCAGGTTCAGACAAATGATGTATGTTGGCAATAAAGGAAGAAAATAAGGCTGAATATGTAGAGTATGCGAAATCTGGTAGTTTGGTGGACTTAGAAGGACGCGTAGACCTCCTCGGAGGTGGTGGTTCTCCAGTCTCAACAGTCAAAGGAGCAGACTTAGGCACAGGTGGGGCTGAAGCACTATCATCAGGTGGCATGGATGAATCCGAAACTAGAACCTCCATATCAACGCAAAAAAAATTAATATGTTGAAGATCTGATTTCGTTACACCATGGGATTTAGCTGGAATCGAATAAAAAGGAATATGTTCTAAAAAGGTGACATGCCGTGAAACATATAATTTCTGACTTACAGGATCATAGCAACGATATCCTTTTTGTCCAACACCATACCCCAAAAACACACATATAGTTGATTTTGGCCCCAGCTTATTTCGTTCAACATAAGGACGGAGAACATAGCAAGTACATCCAAAAACTCGTAATGCAGAATAATTCGGTAGGTGACCATACAATTTCTCAAACGGAGACATCCCTGAAGTCAATGCAATAGGAATACGATTAATCACATATACAGCAGTTAGGACTACTTCTCCCCAAAAAATACTAGGAATCTCTGCAGATAAGAGTAAAGAGCGTGTTATCTCAACAATATGGCGGTGTTTTCTTTCTGCAACACCATTCTGCTCAGGAGTGTTGGTACAAGATGACTGGTGTATGGTGCCATCAGATGCGAGTAACTGAGTGAAATCATTAGAGGTATATTCGCCTCCTAAGTCACACCTGAAGCACTTTATCACAACCAAATGTTGTGTTTTAACAAAGGCTCTAAAGTTACTATAAATGCCAAAGAAATCAGATCTGCATTTCATAAGATACACCCATGTATAATGAGTAAAGTCATCTATAAACGAAACATAATAGGTCGAGCCACCCTTAGTGGATATTGGTGATGGAACCCACACATCAGAATGAATAATATCAAAATGAGCGACAGAATAAAACACACTTTTATTAAACGGTAAAGCTGAGAATTTTACCAGTTTACAACCATTACAATCAGAAATATCAGAAGTGTTCAAATGACCCAAAGCACCAGTAGAGGCTAACAAACGTAAACGTGACACTAACATATGTCCCAAACGGGAATGCCAAAGATAAAACTGAGAAGACAAGGGACTCAAACGAAAAGACGACAAATCAATACTAGAGGCAGCGACAGCAATAGAAGACACTTTGAAAATCTCCAAGACATAGAGTTTCCCCAATCTACAGCCTATCCCAATCACCTTCTAAGTGTGTTGGTCCTGTACAACATAAACAGAATCAGAAAAGAACACCCAATTACCAGCTTTACACAATTGACTGACCGAAGCAAGATTCAAAGCAAGTTTAGGAACGTAATAAACATCAGAGAGAACAATGTTAGGGGTAGTAACAGAACCAACACCCTAGACTGTCATAGATACAGCACTAGCGGACATAACAGAGATTGGTGAAATAGGGGACAAAGAACCAAACGATGACAAATAAGGTGACATATGATGAGATGCACCAGAATCCAAAATCCACAAGGAGGATGGAATACCTGAGGGACTAGATGCTGACATGGCAGTAGGATTAGAAGCCATAAATTATCTGAACTGTTCGAAAATCTGGGGATCCAACATAGAAGGTGGCATAGTGCTAGCAGACTCAGTATCTACAGATGGTGCAGCAGTAGCAAATTGTGGAGGACGAGCATTAAAGGAGCGTGAGCCATACTTCTACTGCCTATACATCTGCGGCTGTCCAGATTGAGGTTGTTTTGTCTTGTTAAGTAAAAATAGACACTGAGCCTTCCAATGATGTTTCTGTTTGCAGAATGCACACTCATCAAATGCAACTTTTGGAGATTGACGAGAATGTGGTGGTCTAGACTGATCAGTTGAGGCAGCAAACACAGCAGGAGTATTAGTTGCTTTAGACCCTTTATCCACTTGAGACTTGATACGGGTCTCTTCTGCAATCAATTCATGAACAACAGAATCAACTGTGGGGAGAGGAGATCGATGAAGGATTGTTCCACGTAATCCTTCAAAATCAAAACGTAATACCATCAAGAATTGAACTAAACGTTGTTCTTCCCTCCTAGCGATGTATGGCTCAAAAACTTAACTCTGCAGATTCAGTAAAAGCCAATTGATTCCACAAATCTAACATTGAAGCATAGAAATTTTGAATACTCATAGAATTCTGTTGAAGAGCACGAATATCATATTCCAACTGGTACTACTTAGAAAAATTAGACTGAGTATACAGTCTCTCCAAATGGTCCCAAACTTCCTTTATTGTGTTATACTTAGCCAATTGCATACCAATTGACTGAGTTATAGAATTGTTGATCCAAGTGATAACCTTAGAGTTAGCAGTTTCCCATGAGTCTACCAACATGCAAAATCCGCAGCCGTATTATCTTTAGGTTTAATTTTAACCCCAGTGACATAACCCCACATATTTTTTCCACGAAGAAAATTCTTCATGACATAACTCCAGTACGCATAATTCTTACCATCTAATTGAGCATTAATGGACTGAAGAGAATCATCTTTATTGACTCTTAACGATGGTAAGACGTCGCCCAAAAGGAAAAAGAAAATAAGAATTCAATTACGATCAGTTATGACAAATAATTAACAATGAAAAGTGTTCCAGACTGAAGATGGATATTCGAATTTTTAACTCCTTTACCTACTTTAACTTTTCCTTTATTGCATCTTGTCCTTCAATAGAGAAAAAATTCCATATATGTATCATATAGAGATGAAAGTCAGACAACTGAAGTACATATGTTGTGAGTTCTTCAAGGAAAACATGCCGGACTACCTGATTCCCAGTAACCAGTTCATATATTTGCATTAAAAGAAAAAAGTAGAAAACACAAATGTCGTACTTAGCAAACACAGCAAGACACGAACAATTCCAAAACAAAAAAAAAATTAAACTACCTTGGTCGAACCGATCTAAACAACAGCAGCAGCAACACCAATCGAAAGAATAGGAAATATATATAAACATCTATTAACTAAACCCAACAAATCAAGGAGCATGGATCGATTTAGCTCTTGATACCATGTTAACAGAACTTGAGTTATATTACAATATTAGAGAATTAGTCTCAATACAAAAGAATAGGAAATATATATAAACATCTATTAACTAAACATAACCTAATAGAAATTCATTAACTAAACCTAATCTAATAGGAAATAGACCCAATAACAAAAGCCCAAACATATGGGTTAACATGTCTAACAAGGTATCTAACAAAATGCATGTGATTTTACAAGTGGAGGGACTTAGCTTGACATATCTTATATAGACCGACATGGCTTGTACAAATTATGTGCAAATGACTTTTGATTACATGGTGTGATATTATCTGTTTGAGAAAAATTTGCATAGTTTCTCCCTAAATGTCTCTGATCATTAAGAGTATCACTACTCTTAACATATCTCTTTTTGTCATCAACTTCTAGTGAGACAACGAAGTATTATGTCACGGCTTATACCATACTTATCTCCAAATTAACTCTCAGCTTTATCACTTTCAGCTCCAAAATTGTAAAAATCTGAATCTTAAAAAGTAACTAACAAACATTGAACAAGTTCATGATCTGCTAATTTTCTTGCTTTAAGAATATGACCTATTAAATTAAAATTATTAATAACACATTAATTGAATACAAATTTATTCTCTCTTCATTTATCCTAATTTATGATATTTCTACGTAATATCATAACTTTTACTATTTTTAATAAATATTTGAGTTGAACTTGATATTTTCATTGGAACAAAATCTCATTTTTTTTGGTTAAAATTTGAATTTGCCAATAAACACAAGGTAGAATGCTTCTATGTGTATCATGAGGAGGAGAGAAGAAGTGGGAAAACAAAGTAAAGTGATTTTTCATAGTGCATAGAAAGCAAAGTAGAAAGCAAATTAAGAAGTGGGGAATAAATGTGCATAGTAAATTGGAAATTTTACTGTGCTTAATTTTTTCTATGTATACCTCATCACAATTATTGAATAGAGATCAAAAATAAAGATTCTTTTTATTTCTTCTCTAACAACTAAATTAGTTTTGAACATTTTAGTGCAGAAATGGGTTACATAAAATTTGTATTTTTTTATGATATTTCCCTTCCTCTACATATCAACTTGTTTTTTGCTTATCCTTATCTCATTTGTGTCCCAAAGATCAAGCTCTTGCTCTTCTACAATTCAAGCACATGTTTACTATAAATGCTTATTCGAAAACACTATCATGGAACATGAGCATAGATTGCTGCTCATGGGATGAAATTCATTGTGACGAGATGACAAGAAAAGCCATTAAGCTTAACCTAGCTAACATCGGACTTCAAGGAAAATTTCACTCCAACAATATCCTCTTTCAACTCTCCAATCTCAAAAGGCTTAATTTGTCTTTTAATGATTTCTCTTGATAGTACATTTTATCTAAATTTGGTGAATTTTCTAGTTTGACGTATCTTGATTTGTCGTATTCAAGTTTTACAGGTCTAATCTCAGCAAAAATCTCTCACCTTTCTAAATTACACGTTCTTCGTATCCAGAGTTATATTCATAGGGTCTTAGATTCAAACCTAACAATTTTGAACTACTCCTTAAGAACTTGACCCAACTAAGAGAGCTCAACTTTGACTCTATGAACATCTCTTCCGCCATTCCTCTGAATTTCTCTTCTTATTTACTCTACACTTTGTGAATACACAATTATATGGGATACTACCCGAAAGAGTTTTCCACCTTTTTAACTTAAAATCTCTTAATTTATCATCCAACTCCCAGATCAGTGTTAGGTTTCCCACAACAAAATGGAATAGCATATCCTGAATCATTTGGTGCGATCCCCATTGCTAACGGTTTCTCACTCCAAGCATTAGATATCTATAGGATACCTGAATCATTTGGTCATCTAACTTCACTGCGTACATTAGATTTATTTTCTTGTAATCTCTCAGGGTCTATTCCTAAACCTCTATGGAATCTCACCAACATAGAGGAATTGAACCTTGGTTATAACCATCTTGAAGGACCAATTTCTGAATTCTTTAGATTTGGAAAGCTCGGGTTCTTATTACTTACAAATAACAACTTTGATGGTCAACTTGAGTTCTTATCCTTTAACAGATGGACGCAACTTGAATGGGTAGATTTTTCAGTCAATTCCCTAACTAGTCAAATTCCTTCTAATGTAAGCGGAATGCAAAACCTACAATCACTCTACTTGTCATCAAACCCCTTGAATGGGACTATAACATCATGGATGTTCTCCCTCCCAACACTAGAATGGTTAGACTTGAGCGATAACCATTTCAGTGGAAAGATTCAGGAGTTTAAGTCTAAAACATTGATTGAAGTTGTTCTAAAACAAAAATCAGCTGGAAGGTTTTATTCCAAAGTCACTCCTAGACCAGCAGTTCCTGCGATTTCTTCTCCTTTCACGAAATAATTGTAAGAATTATTATTAATTATTATTAATTATTTCTTACTTATGGCCCAAGTTTACTTCTAATCCAAGTAATACCATAAATAATATTTAATAAGGAATAGATCTCCTTCGTATATTGGTTACTTGATGGACGTACCAGATTAAGTCATAACCTCTATAAATTGGTCCTCCCTGCACCCATTAGGGTTATCACATATTCTCTACAATAATTCCATCGCTGACAGTTGTGATAACATAAAGTTAGGGAAAGGAGGTAGAAACCAATTTATGACTAATGCTTCCGCTTCTCTCTGTGATTATGTCTTCTGCATCAGGTATGTGCCCCTAACAATCTCTATGTAAGATTATCATGTTCAAGATCCTAGAAGTATTTAATCTTACATGTGGTATCAAAGCCTGGATTGTTTGAACGGATAATCTTCATAAATTATATAACCACATCAGCCTTGGTAAAGTAATAAAGAGTAGTCACTTCCCACCACCCCTAAATAGATAAATAAAAAAATGGATAGTTTCATCTACTTTGTTGGAAAATGGTAACATTTATTAAATAATTTGCTCAGTTGATCGGTGGTATATAGAATGCATGAAATTCGAGGATACTAAATATATTTTCACTTAGTATTTTGATTTTCTGAAAGGGTACTTTTGAATTGATAACCACCTTTCTCCTGCTTCCACTTGGCATAAAAGTTTGGTAGTATGATCTTTTTGTTTTTTTTTAAAAAAAATTATTTAGAAATAAAAGGGCAATGCATGTCCTTTAAACAAGTGCCTCATTAAAATTCAACACAGAAATTTCGCATGAAATCATATTATGTTTTGATTTTGATTGTGCAATAAATTAAAGTGGTCATTATATTAAGCAATAAATAATGTGTGTACTTTTGTGCAAAATAGTTTGTTAGTCACCAAAGTGGCCAAACTAGATAAATTAATGTCTACACATATAATATTTATGATCACTTGATGTATGTATTATGTTTCTATAGTTTGTTAGTCACCAAAGTGGCCAAACTAAATAAATTAACGTCTACACATATCATATTTATGATCACTTGATGTATGTATTATGTTTCTATAGTTTGTAGTCACCAAAGTGGTCAAACTAAAAATGTATAAAATTATTCACAGGCACAAAATTTTATGATATTATGTTTGCATTTGTATTCATATAGTTTGTTAGTCACCAAAGTGGTCAAACTAGTATGGTTAAGAAAAATATGCATTCATAAAATTGTCGTTTATCTATGAAAGTTAATTAAATGCCTATATATAGAAAAAATAAATAGATAAATTGACTTTCACTATTGCTAGAACTTAAGAATTTACCCAAAGGTGAATTAATCATTCCACGAATAGTGAACATTATGAGGTAAATTAATATTTTCAATCAAACATATATTGTATATCCAAAGATGTCGTATATGTTTGGTTAAATATATTTAATTGCCTATTAAAGATTTAAAAAATGGCATTTAAATTATGATAGTGTGTCGTAGTATCTATCCAAAGGAGAATTACGATGTACTTTTATCGTTTTACTGAATTCACATTATTTCTAATTTGTGAGCATGTATATCTATATTGCAGTTATTCCTCTTCATTCGCATGCTTCGTTTGTTACTGTATTCAATGGATTGAACTTCTCTGAATGGCATGAACAAGTATAGTTCCACTTAGGTGTAATGGATCTTGACTTGGCTCTGTTGAATGACAAACCTACTGCCATTACTGATAAGAGCAGTGAGGATGAGAAATTTTTTCATAAATCATGGGAACGCTCTAACAGATTAAGTCTTATGTTCATGCGAATGACTGTTGCTAACAACATTAAGAGTATTATTCCACAAACAGAAAGTGCCAGGAAATACCTAAAGTTTGTGGAAAAACGTTTTCGTTCTACTGATAAGTCTCTCGCTGGTACACTAATGGCTAAACTCACGACCATGAAGTTTGATGGGTCGCATTGTATGCAAAATCATATCATCGAGATGACTAACATAGCAGCAAGACTTAGGACCTTGGGGATGAAAGTGGATGACACCTTCTTGGTTCAGTTCATTCTGAACTCATTGCCTCTTGAGTATGGACCATTCCAAATTAACTATAACACTATTAAGGATAAGTGGGATGTTAGTGAATTGTCCAGTATGCTTACTCAAGAAGAGTCAAGACTTAAGAAACAAGGAGGTCATCCACTAACCTCATAGGTCAAGGAGCTGGTAAAGGACTTAAAGTGAAGGCCAACAAGTTTAAGAAAAAGAAAGCACCTACTAAAGTTCCACAGGATGCTCATAAGGAACTCAAGGTTGATGTGTGTCGTTTCTGTAGAACGGAAGGACACTATCAAAAAGATTGCCTGAAACATAAAGCTTGGTTTGAAAAGAAAGGTACATTTAGTGCTTTTGTATGTTTCGAATCAAATTTAGTAAAAGTTACTAATAATACTTGGTGTCTTGATTCTGGTGCAAGTACTCATGTATCCACTATGTTGCAGGGATTCACTACGATCCAAACTACAAACCCAAATAAGGATTTCTTGTTTATGGGAAATCGTATGAAGGCTCAAATTGAAGGCATAGGGACTTATCGATTGATCTTGGAGACTGGACATCACCTTGATCTATTACAGACTCTTTATGTTCCTTCAGTTTCTAGGAATTTGATTTCCCTTTCAAGACTTGATGTTTCTGGATTTGATTTTAAGTTTGGACATGGAGGTTTCAATTTATATAAGAATACTATTTTTTATGTTTCTGGTGTTCTTATTGATGATTTATATAGATTGAAACTCGATAATAATTTTTCTGAATCCCTGCTTACTATTCATCAAAATATTGGAATTAAACGTAGTTCACTAGATGAAAGTTCTGCTTATTTGTGGCATAAACGTTTGGGTCATGTATCCAAAGAACGATTAAAAAGATTAGTAAAGACTAAAATTCTTTCGAATTTGAATTTTGCTGATCTTGATATATGTTTGGATTGCATTAAAGGAAAGCAAACTAAACATACCAAGAAAGGTGCCACAAGGAGCACTCAGCTTCTTGAAATTATACACACTGATATTTGCAGACCCTTTGATGTTCCATCTTTTGGTGGAGAAAAATATTTTATCACCTTTATCATTGATTTTTCACGTTATAAATTTATCTATTTGTTGAAAGAAAAATCTCAAGCAGCAGACTCTCTCAAAGTGTACGTTAATGAGGTTGAAAGACAATTAGATAGAAAAGTGAAAATCATTAGGTTAGATAGAGGTGGTGAATATTATGGAAAATATAATGAATCAAGACAATGTCTAGGTCCATTCGCAAAATTCCTTGAAGATCATGGCATATGTGCACAGTATACTATGCCAAGAACACCTCAACAAAATGGTGTTGCAGAAAGGCGTAATCGAACACTTATGGATATGGTTAGGAGTATGATGAGTAATTCCTCATTACCCAAATCATTGTAGATGTATGCTCTTCAAAATGTTGTATATTTATTAAACAGGATTCCTAGTAAGGCAGTTCCAAAGATCCCTTTTGAACTGTGGACGGGAAGGAAGCCTATTTTAAGACACCTGCATGTTTGGGGTTGTCAAGCAGAAGCTAGAGTCTATAATCCACATGAAAAGAAATTAGATTCTCGAACGGTAAGTGGTTACTTTATTGGTTATCCAGAGAAATCTAAAGGGCATAGGTTTTACTGTCTAAATCATAGTTCGAGAATTGTTGAAACCGGTAATGCAAAATTCATTGAGAATGGTGAAGCGAGTGGGAGTGTTGAACAACAAAGTCTGGAAATTAATGAGGTAAGGGTAAATATTTCATTGCCCATAATTGTACCTACTTCCACACCAATAACAAATGTTGTTCCTGTTGTTGAAGAACACTTTAACAATGTTGAACAATATTTTGGTGAAACACTTCAAGAAGGAACTAACTCACAAATATTTGACGCAAATGAACCACAAATAGTGCCATTAAGAAAATCTCAAAGAGAAAGAAAATCGGCCATTTCTAATGATTATGTGATTTATTTGCAAGAGTTAGATTTTGATATTGGAATTAATAAAGATCCGATTTCATTTTCACATGCCATAAAAAGCACTGAGTCTGATAAATGGATTAATGCCATGAATGAAGAGTTAAAATTCATGGAACACAACAAATTCTGGATCTTGTTCAATTACCAGAAAGTTCTAAAAGAATCAGATGTAGATGGGTCTTCAAGACCAAACGCGATTCTAATGGTAATATTGAACAATATAAAGCCAGACTTGTTGCCAAGGGATACACTCAAAAAGGAGGCATTGATTATAAAGAGACCTTTTCACCGGTCTCAAAGAAAGACTCATTAAGAAATGTTTTGGCTTTGGTAGCTCATTATGATTTAGAGTTACATCAAATGGATGTGAAAACTGTCTTTCTTAATGGAGACCTTGAGGAGGATGCTTATATGGACCAACCAGAGGGTTTCGAAATTAAAGGAAAAGATCAAATGGTGTGTAAACTAAAGAAGTCAATATATGGACTCAAACAAGCCTCACGACAATGGTATATAAAGTTTAATGATACCATAACATCTTTTGGATTTAAGGAAATTACCGTTGATCGGTGCATATACCAAAAGATTAGTGGGAGTAAGTTTATATTTTTAGTTCTGTATGTTGATGACATTTTACTTGCTGCTAATGATTTAGGCATATTGCCTGAGACGAAAAACTTTCTCTCTATGAACTTTGAAATGAAAGATATGGGTGAGTCATCCTATGTGATAGGGATAGAAATATTCCGTGATAGATCACAAGGATTATTGGGACTGTCTCAAAAAGGTTATATCGAAAGAGTTCTAGAGAGATTTAACATGAACAATTGTTCAGCAGGAATAGTTCTTATTCAAAAAGGAGGCAAATTTAATCTCATGCAATGCCCAAAGAATGATATAGAATGAAAAGAAATGGAAACAATTCCTTACTCTTCTATTGTTGGAAGTTTGATGTATGTTCAATCTTGCACAAGACCGGATATTAGTTTTGCGGTCGGAATGCTAGGAAGATATCAAAATAACCCTGGAATTGATCACTGAAAAGCTGCAAAGAAAGTCTTAAGGTACCTAAAAGGAACGAAAGATTACATGCTCATGTATAGGAGATCCAATCACTTAGAAGTTACTGGATACTCGAATTCAGATTTTGATGGATGCGTTGACACTAGAAAGTCCACATTTGGTTACTTGTTCCTATTAGCTGAAGGAGTAATATCATGGAAGAGTGCTAAGCAATCTGTCATTGCTACATCCACAATGGAAGCAGAATTTTTGGCATGTTATGAAGCCACAATTCATGCATTATGGCTGCGGAACTTCATTTCAGGACTTGGGGTTGTCGACACCATTACCAAGCCGCTGAAAATTTATTGTGATAATACTGCAGCAGTATTCTTCTCCAAGAACGATAAGTACTCCAAAGGTGCCAAACATATGGAATTAAAGTACTTTACAGTCAAGGAAGAAGTTCAGAAACAAAGAGTGTTACTTGAGAATATTAGAACTGATCTCATGATTGCAGATCCGTTAACAAAAGGCATACAACCAAAGACATTTAAAGAACATGTTCAAAGAATGGGTCTTGGTTGTACTTATGATTGATGCATTTATGATGTTTTTACACTTTGAGCTCAAATTATGTGTTTCTGATATACATTAATGAACTTCTTGTTTCTCATAATGGTGTACACATTATTGTTTTGAGATATTACAAGATAAGTTTCTATGAGACAATATTGTGGACCGTAGTGTTATATGTTTTTATAGCTTATGAACATAGTATGATAAGTTGCTAATGTAGTAGTATATGGAAGGAAGTATGTAGCTTAAAATTTATGTACAACCGCCATAACTCGCATTAGTAGTTTGTTATATTGTGGTATGTATGATAGACATTATAGAAGAGATTTATTGTATGCGCAACTAATGTTTATTAAATATTAATGTTATATATGGTCATTGGGCCAAGTGGGAGAATGTAAGAATTATTTTTAATTATTATTAATTATTTCTTACTTATGGCCCAAGTTTACTTATAATCCAAGTAATACCATAAATAATATTTAATAAGGAATAGATCTCGTCCGTATATTGGTTACTTGATGGACGTACCAGATTAAGTCATAACCTCTATAAATTGGTCCTCCCTCCACCCATTAGGGTTATCACATATTCTCTACAATAATTCCATCGCTGACAGTTGTGATAACATAAAGTTAGGGCAAAGAGTTAGAAACCAATTTATGACTAACGCTTTCGCTTCTCTCTGTGATTATGTCTTCTGCATCAGGTATGTGCCCCTAACGATCTCTATGTAAGATTATCATGTTCAAGATCCTAGAAGTATTTAATCTTACAATAATCTCAGTGGACAGATCGCTTCAACGATCTACAATCTGAAAACACTACAAGTGCTAGATTTAGGCAGCAACAATTTGGAGTGAGCCTTTTCGAGAATTTTGAAGCTATGAAAATAAATGGTGAGAACAGTGGAACCCGAGAGTGAGTAGCTGATATAGGTTCTCATTATTACACAAATTCCTTGATAGTGACAACCAAGGGGATAGATGTTGAACTTCCTCGAGTTTTGACTACAAACATAATTATCGATGTCTCAAGGAATATATTTGAAGGTCATATCCCAAGCATTATTGGATATCTTGTTAGCTTCGTACGTTGAACTTATCTCATAATCGCTTGGAGGGTCACACACCAGCATCACTGCACCAATTATCTATACTTGAATCATTGGATCTTTCATCCAACAAAATCAGCGGAGAAATTCCACAACAACTTGCATCCCTCACATCACTTGAAGTCTTAAATCTCTCTCACAATCATTTTGTTGGATACATCCCCAAAGGAAAACAATTTGATACGTTTGAGAACGGTTCATACCAATGGAATGATGGGTTACGTGGATTTCCACTCTCAAAGGATTGTGGTGGTGATGATGGGGTAGCACAAACGACAACTCTAGTTGAGCTAGATCAAGAAGAAGGAGGAGATTCATCAATGATCAGTTTGGCAGGCTGTTCTCATGGGTTACGATTGTGGACTGTTTATTGGACTGTCCATAATATACATAGTGTTGTCAACTCAATATCCAACATGGTTTTCGAGGATGGATGTAACATTGGAACACAAAATCATTACAAGAATGAAAAGGCACAAGAAAAGATATTAGTGAGTCACCTCCAGGTATTCAATTTGATCTTTATCAATGAATTTTCTGCCTTTAAAGCTCTTTAACTTTAAATACTTCTCTTTTGAAAATTGCAGGATTCAAGCCTAAAATGTTGTTGGTGATGCAAACACAAGATTGTACTTTCCTAGTTTTTGATGTATTTGAATAAAAGAATTAGTTTTCGTTTATCAATAGTTTGTTACATATTCAGCGTAATTATTATTTAGCTAATTGGATTCGACTTCAGTTAATGGATTTATGAAGTTATAAGATGTAATAATAGTCGATCAGTTTTAAAGATATAGGATATAATATGAGTATATCAACCTAACATTGTGGATGTCATAGCATGCTCGGGGAAGATTAGTTGTTCTTATTTTTGTTTTTAGCTAATACTGCACTTGCTCTTATTTTTGTTGAGTACAGGGCATCTTCATGCGGCTATTGATAGACCTCGTCTAGAAGATTAGTGCTCATTCGAATTCAAGGGTGAGCCAATTCTTCTGGGCTGCCATGGGTTCTCTTTCGTATATGTCCACTATTTCGGATTTAGACTTTTCTAGTTAGTTATTAGCTCATTAGTCCTTTCTTGTTTAGACTTGTTGAACTTTAGATATTTTGGTACATTGACTTTTAGGTTCTAGGTGTTATTTCCGCAATTGTTTAGTTGTTAGACTTTCGTTGAAGTTTATGGGAACTTTAGTTTTTGGCTATTTAACCTGCTTCCGCAATTTAAATGCCTTAGTTTTTGGATTAGTTGCTTGGTTTGGGTTGTAGTAGTTCTCCCACCGGAGGGTTAGTGTGGGTGTCAATCACGACGGTCTGGGTCATGACAGGGTTGGAGTTAATTACACCAAAAATAGTGCTGACACCAAATTTGATGTAAAATTTGGTGTTTGGGTTGGAGATGTCCTAAGTGTGTAGTTAAAAAATGGGTAATAGATTGGGGGGAGCATTTGACCATTTTCTCTGTTCTCATTTTATCTTATATGGGCTGAAATTTTCACCCGTAATTGTCACATAGTTAAGGAAATGTTTGATAGACATGCATATTGTTTAAGCAAAAATATCCAAGTCATTCTAGTGAAATCATCAACAATTATCAAAAATTACTTATTTTGTTTAATAGGGACCCATAGATCTACATGAATCAAATCAAATGAACTAATGCTCTTTATACAATAAAAGTAAAAGGTAGCTTGCTTATTTAGCACAATGACACACCGTGCACTTTGCTATAAATTCTTGA
Source organism: Solanum bulbocastanum (assembly GCA_037074985.1). Taxonomy (NCBI): domain Eukaryota; kingdom Viridiplantae; phylum Streptophyta; class Magnoliopsida; order Solanales; family Solanaceae; genus Solanum; species Solanum bulbocastanum. The sequence goes on along the minus strand of CM073597.1, from coordinate 11,234,516 downwards.
TCATTTGTTTATATCAAAAGAAAACAATTTTTTAAGTATTGTAATAGACACATAATCACATCTTTTATGTCAAAGCCCTACATCACAGTTGATTTTTCCACAAAAGAGCTTCATTTGCACTTGCATCCACACTGTTATTCATCCACTAATGAATACCACCAAAAACTAAAATAGTTTTAGATATACCAGCAACATTTGTTAATGGTGCAGATGTAGACCTCGGAATTCGAAGCATTGTTAGGTATCTTGAGCATCTGCTCATACTACTCAAGTGTGAAGATATAGCTCTCACGATTTGTTGAGTGTATAAACCGTGTTTCTCCTGAGATTTGGAACTTGGTCATTGTCTTGTGCCTCAATTTTTGACTATATTCATTAGTATCCTGAGCATAGCTAAATTGATTTGTATTTTTAACATCCTAAATGAATATCATTTTCTTGGACCATGTTAGCATTGTATCAATTTTTAATTGTACACATTATACACTCACTTGTCCATAGTGACCTTGATAAAAGAATAGGAAAATAACTAACTAAAATTAACTAACTTTTAATTTGTTAGTTATAACTAACTAATTTCCTCACTAACATGTGAAGTTTTCTTCTGCACTTGTTATCCTTCAACAGAAATGTTCTTTCAAGTTAATAAAATGCTCCATTTGTTATAATACAATATCTTGATTTTTATTCTCAAACTTTTTATTGATATATAATAAGTATTAAGTAGGTTAATTCTAAATTCTAAAATATCACATAAAGTTCTATTTTTTTTTTTAAACTAAAAACTTATAAATTTGAAAAGAAACTTGAGGACATGTAAATCTTAGTACCTCAATTGGTTGGCTATATGAACTCTCACCATATTTTAAATAGTAGTAAATGTGGGAGGACCTATCACTCCCAAACGTTTACTAAAACATTTAAAAATTCATAAATTACAATCCAATATTGTATTATTATAAAAAGAAAAAAAAGTAATACAAAACAAGAAAAGTAGATAAAACAAGTAGAAAGGAGAGTGTCATTATTTTTCATCTAAGTGTGTATCGAACAAAGACTTGCAAAATCTTTATTTATAAGAATACATTACAAAATCTTTTATTTATAGGATTACATTAACTGATATTAAAAGGTATCATGAGCATAACTATTAACTATTTAGGGATTATGACAAAGAAGAGTTGTAAGAGTAATGGAAAATCACAATGAAAACATTTATTCCTCTGCGAGTTTTGAATGGAAATGGGCATCCACACTTCAATTGTAAATCACATACCAAACTAATAATTAAATGACAAGTACAAATTATTGCAACTATAAAATTGGGCAAACATATATATGTATATCATGCCTTTTTTAGTCCTAGTGTAATAAGAACTACACTAAGATAATCATATATAAAAGCAGATTTAAAGAGTTGAAGTGTATGATCACTCCAAGGAGGATATCTAAACCAAATGTCTGTAAGAAAGCTCCTTCTTGCAATTGTTTTCTCATGGCTAAATGTATCAAATGAAAATTTCCCATGGTACCTTCCAAAGCCACTTTGTCCTACTCCTCCAAATGGAAGTGTATCAGCTGCATACTGCATTTGTATGAGTAGCAAAGTCATCTTGATGATTAGTTTGATCATTAAATCATAATGATGATTGGTGTTATGAAGAGAAATATTATTGAGAGGGGGTTCTAGAATTATTCTAAATGTAATTAACTTATTTTAGAGTGTCATGTTATATATTTGATTCAAAGTATAAAAATTCAAGTAATTTACTTTTAAGCTAATTTGGTTAAAGTTGGATGACCTTTTATATATGTGGCAAAAATGGAAAGATATTTTGTGTGATAAACTTCAAAGTTGAAAGACTTTTATGTGATAAAAATAGGAAACTAATTTTTGACTCCGAATGTATATTTGAATCTTTAAGATGTTGTCTTTAGGTTTCAATATTACATGATTAAGACTGTTTTTCAACATCAAATTATGCATAATTTATTTATTTTTACATATAATAAATATATAATTAAAGTTGAATATTAGAAAAAAATATAAATTTAATATATAAAATCACTATTTGATTATAAAAACTATTTGTGTTCATTAGTGATGGTGGAGATGATTTGTTGTGGTGATGGTTGATGTTAGTGGCTAGTAACAATTGTGGTGATTATAGATGTGATGGTGGAGGTGTTTGGTGTTGTAGTGACGTTGCGATAGAGGTGGTTGGTAGTGTTGGTGATGGGTGATGGTGGAGTTGATTAATTTTAGTAGTTGGTAGTGGCTGAAGAATGTGTGGTGATTGAACACGGTATTGATGGTAGTATTGGTCATGGGTGAAGAATGTGTGGTGATTGATGATGGTGGTGCTAATTATGAAGGCAAAGGTGGTTAGTAATTGAAATAGACCACAATGATATTAGTGATTGATGGTGATAGCAGAGATGGTGAAAGTGGTGATGACAGTGCATATATTATTATAATAATAAATGTGGTAAATTTAATAGCGACTAACAGTAATGATTGATAGTTATGGTGATTGACTAATTGCAATGGCAAAATGTTGGTGGTGATGGCTAGAGACGATGGTGGTGACGGTTGACAATGGTGATAGAGATTGTGACAACAAAATATGGTTAGTAATGGTGTTTGATAGTAAAGAACAAAGTCATGGTAAAAATTGTTCAAGATCCTAATAATTAAAATATATTCATCAAATAAATACTTAAATATCAATGTAACCAATACACTTGATGACCTAAAATCTCTCTAACTAGCAAACTCACACTATTTCATCACAATGTGAAAAAATAATAGTGAATTAAAGGGAAAAAAGACTTACTTGAATGATTGTATCATTGAACACCAAACTTCCTGAAGATGTTCTTTTTGTAATCTTTCTTTTAAACTCTTCATTCTTGGTAAAGGCATATATTGTAAGTGGCTTAGGCCTTGCATTGATAAATTCAATACTGTCCTCAATTTTATCCAACTAATGACAAAAAAAAAAAAATTAATCTTAATTAGAACAAGTATTGCACTTTTTAGTCAAAAATAAAATGCTGAGTACATTTTAGTTATTAATTTTTTATGAAACATACATAATCCTCTACATTTTTAAAAAAAATATATACACACTCGTCAAATAAAATATCGTTCAACTAATAAGTTGATGTTAAATGAATTGATATACCAACATTATACATTATAATTCAAGGTCAATATAATTTTTGCCAATCAAACTAAACTTCTAAAAATATATTGGACTTGTAATAGAGGGGCAATATATCGATGGTTATTATAAGGCTTAAATCAAATTATATTATAAAGATAATCAAAATAATCAGAAGTTTAAGTAGTTAGAAAAAAGAGTAAAGCAAGTAATGGGCAAGGGAAAGATAAAAATACGTGATTTTACAATTCATAATTTTAGTTAGAAAAAAGGATTATTTGTGAAAATTTATGAACACGATGAAACATATTTTTTTATTTTCTCGTTTAGTATTCTGAACCTTGAATCCTGAACCTTTTTATGTGTTTGAAAAATAATATTTTTATTATAATATATGCCTTACTGTTATGATAGGGAGCAATGGGCCAAAAATTTCTTCAGTCATGACTGTAGATTGCATGGGAGGATCCAGTAATACTGTGGGCTCAATGTACCTGCATTTACACATATAATCATTCAAAAATTTAAATGCAATATTGTTGGCAACTTTTAAAATAACACAAGATAATAATTTAAATTAAATATGTGTCGTTTGGGACAAAGACAATATTTTTTAAAAAAAAAAAAAAATTGGTTATTGAAGAAACTTTGTCAAGGAATATATTTATTATAACAAGAGGAAGAATTTGCTTTCCTCACACTTATTGATACTGCATTATATTACTTCCTCTCATTAATACTTAAATATTATTATCACTATTAATACATAAAATTGACCAGTTAATTGCATAGCTTTTTATCAAATACGTCGGTCTTTAATTTTTTTCTCTTAAATGAGTTGGTCTTTAAGTTTTGTTTTTAAAAATTGAATTCATAAAATATTATAACGCATTATTTTCAGAGATTGTGAAAAATATTTTACTAGAAATATTATTTTTATTAGTTTGACTCACAAAAATATAAACTTATAACGTGTGATAAAGTTACTTGTCTTGAGAGAAATAAAATAAAAAATGTAAATGACCCAAAATTGATTTAAAACACTTTGTAATTGATAGCTCTATGGTTAAATAGTATTTGTAAGCATATCTTTTTAGAAAATACTTTTCCTTTATCAATCAAATACTGACCACCATTATACAATAAAATATCCAATATAATAATTAATTATTGACAACATTTCCCAAAGATCATTTTATGAAAAGAATGTGTGTGTTTTCTCATATCAACTACAGTTTAACGTAAAACTACAACAATAACAACAACAGAAAAGAATGTGTGTGTTTTCTCATATCAACTACAGTTTAACGTAAAACTACAACAATAACAACAACAGCATATTTAATATATACTCATAAAAGTAAAATGTAGAGAAGATAAAGTGTACGCAAATTCTTATGATCACTATTTTAGATATAGAGATGTTATTTTCTATAAACCCTCAATTCTTTAGCGTAAAAACTATATAAATTAAAATGTGGGGAAAATTAAAGTTACTCACAGATTATCTTCATCAGATGATCCTCCATATATAACTGAAGTTTTTACCATTGGCTCATCTAAGAGATTCTTTAATCTCAAGAAATGATTTCTGTTAACTATCCTTGAAATTGAATGTGATTCTTTTGGATTTTCTCCAAACATTTTTGGAATCCCAAGTTTAATTTGTTTTACCTAGTGCAACATTGAAATGAGAATTAATTATTAGTATTTGACGACAAACCAATATATTTTTATCAAAGCTATTACTCATGAAATTTTTTTATTGAACAACGCGATCACATCAAATTCAATACTTACCAGTTCGTTGACAAATGTCTTGTCGACGAGGATATAATCAATTCCAATACATGCTTGGCCAGCACAACTCCCAAACTTTCCAGAAAGAATTCTTTTCAATGCAATCTATGAGAAGTGAAAGAAAAAAAAACAGATATTAGATAAAATTAGTACAGGATAAATCAAATTATTTTAAAAAAAAAAACTTTGATGTTAAAACGTTTGAAGTAAATCGTTTGCATTAAAGAGTTTAAATAGTTAGAAATAAAGGAGATTATAACATGTTGATTTAATTCTATTTTTATATCAGTAACTTGCACCATTATCACTTGCAAGCTTTATTCTTTTTCTTGAACGAAAATCCTAAAAATATTTTGTTAATGATTGGGGATAAGATTTACACCAAAATATTTGAATTGTCTTACCATGCTTTAAATAGTTAAAAATATGGTACTTTTATTTTTCCAATTTCTTTCTCACTTATTCAAATATCTAAAATTTAGAACTATTTTTATAAAAAAAAAAACAAAAATCATTGAAAAAATAAGCGAAGAATTTTTTATTTTCTTTTAGTAGAAATTATGTATGGAGTTTAGTTTCTCCTTCCTACAATCCCCGCGCTAACATGCTTTAATTTATTCGCCCTTCCTTCCCATTCAAGCTGGCAAAGTGCTCCTATATCTAACTACCATTCATATAGATCACATATTGGCACGTACATAATGCATTATAATCAAAAGATAGAAAAAGAAAAAGAAGATTTATGCATACGTCTACTATTTATTTAGGGGCTAAGGACAAATATATTCTGAACTATCGTAAATTGTATGCAGATATCCTCCGTCATACTTTTGGGACATTGATGTCCCCGCTGTCCAAAAATTAGAGCATATATACCCTTCACTCTAACGGAAGACTAAATAGGGGCACGTGGTGCAATCTTATCCGTCGGGTCGGCGGATAAGATTATGACACGTGTATGTCCGTTAGTATAAAGGGTCTACATGCTCTAATTTTTGAACGGCATGGCACCAATATCCCAAAAGTATAACGGCTATCTTCATGTCATTTACGATAGTTCGGAGATATATTTATCATTTTTCCCATTTATTTTTCTAAAAAAAAGGAAATTTAAACAAAATTGAAAATAGAGAGAAATGAAAGTTGAATTTACTTTTTTATCCCAAGAACTTGAGAGTGAATCAATGATAACAGGGCATTTTCCCCCTAATTCAAGGGTCACTGGAGTCAAATGCTTGGCTGCAGCGACCATAACAATTTGAGCCACTTTTGGACTCCCTGTAAATATTTTGAGAATATTTAATTATTTATCGTAAGCATAAAATATATAATTATTAGTAATAGCATGAACAAACTAATATCGTATTATTATTTATTTGTTACTTTTTTCCACACAATTTTTAACATATGTTGAGCCATAAAACAATCATACTTTAACAAGTTGGCCTATTAAATGACATAAAATAACCATAATTTATGATATTTGCGTCCAGTAGCCCATACTCATGATATTCTAAAATAACATTAAAATTTTAGATTTTAGCAAACGAAAAAAATCTTCCCCTAAAATAACATTAAATTTTTTTTTTTTATGATATTCTATCTCTCACTTGAAGATTTTATCCAATTAATGAATCTCTTTGTTTCATTTTCTTAAATTTCTGTAATCGAAATTGATATTCTATCAAAATATATCTCATATTTTTTCTGTGCAATAATCAGTGTATAACTTGAAAAAATATGGGATATGTTATTAATATGTATAACAAACATAATATCTATACATACTGATTTAATGTATAGCTAGAATAATATATATACATATAAATGTATTAAAATTGATATCATTCATTTATTTGAGATATATATTACGCTAGTATACATATAATGTACTTATATCACTATGTATAACACAATATTTTATATTCAATCACCGAAATTGTATCAATATTTATGTATATCATAAATGATAAAAATTGAGATTCAACCAAATTCAGTCTCAACAATCAATCTGAAAATCAAGAGCACGTGATATTGATAAGCAAAAATTATTTCTACAAAATGTGCCATTTTTATCACCAGTGAAATGCAATCATCATTAAATATTTGAGATGAAAATTCAACAGCATTATCAAGGCGAATAAACTTGATGTAATTATTATAAAACTCATGTATGCATAATTATATTATTTGTATCAAATAAATTTATATATACCAGATTATGAGATAACAACAGACACAGATGAGGTCATCTAAAATAAGTTATGATTAGATTCATAAAATATCTGAACGACCAGCTAGGTAAACAATTGTAAGATAAATTAATGATTATTTTCAAACAAAACCTGATGGAAAGCTCAAACAGATACGGACAAATAGTTAGGTAAAATCAACATTGCATGTGTAGTGTGTATCTACAAGTGGATCTTGGTGCAAGAGAGAAGACATATAAAAAGGAAAATAAATTGGGGAAATATAAGTTCAAACCTGTAAAGAAAATCTTGTCCCATTTTTGTTGCAACAATTTGTCACCAACTGTATAATCACCTTCAATGACTTTAATAGCTTTGTTATCCAAATAATTGGGAATTATTTTGGCTAACACTGATGAAGATGCTGGTGCCTGATCTGAAGGTTTCAACACCACCACATTTCCAGCTGCTATTGCTCCAATTAGTGGTTCCAATGATAAACCTATGTTCAATGGAAAAATGTATGAACACATTAATTCCTTAGCTTATATTTCTATGCGTAAAGATATAGCATCTAGGCCTAATTCGACTCCAAAAGCTAGTTTAAAGGGTAGACGATCAAGTCGTATAATGAGATTACTCATTTCATTAATCATCAATGTAGGACTTTTTATTCTTTAACACCTCACCTCACTCACAATGTTGATCGGGTATCTGATGTGTGGGCAGTTTTTTATTCAGAGGTCCGATATTGTGTGAGATGGATCTTGCTTGGATACCATATAAAGATATGAGACAATGATTTTTTACTTTATGTTGTTTTGATCTCTCGTCCAGCGCCTGACTAATGTAAATTTGGCACAATACATAAAGGTGCCTTTAACTTTGTTTCAGTTGACATCTATGCCGTTTAACTTTTGGTGTGCGTAAGTAGGCACTCAAACTTGTATAAAATTAAATAAGTAGAGACATGTGTCCTACATGTATATTAACGTAAGACGTCATGTAGGATGTGAATTGCCACATAGAACACATATATGACTCATGTGTCTACTTGTTCGATTATTTACAAATTTTAGTGTCTACTTGTGTACCCCAAAAGTTAAATGGCATAGATGTCAACTGAAGTCTAGTTAAATTACATATTTATGAGTTATACCTATAAATTTACATTAAAAAAATTCACTCATTTCGATGAGATAGTAAGATAATATATTTTCTGAAGAGCCCTATATAAATATATGGTCTCATTAATATTATAAATTAATAATTCGTTAAAAGACAATTTAGTGAAACATGATTCTAGTATGTTCTATTTTTTTGTTAAAATTTAAATCTTGTTGAATCTAATCCAAAAGTTTTCTTATTGCATCCAAAAGTTTTGGTGTTGTCTTTTTGAACTGCACCATAAAATCGTAAAGAGTTCTAAATGTAATAAGTGTTTCCTGACCGTAACTTGTTCCAAACATATTGTATCATCTTCTACTTTATTATCAACATTATTTTTATCAATAGTATCCACAAATTCTTCTAAGCTCTGGACATATGAACATGTATCATTTTTACCCATCCAACATGTTATTAACGTCCATTTTATTGCGGTAATCGAGATCATTAATTATGATCTCTCAACATCATGAATGACGGTTTCACAAGTGGATTCATTTAAATTCTCTGAGATTTCATCCCCAAACGAATTTTGCGGTGTTGAAACACTCTTTAAATTAATAAATATTAATTTATTAATTAAATAATATCTCTATAAAATAATAATATTTCATGGTCCAATCAACATTAATTTAGTGAGGTTTTACTGTATTTAATGATATTTAATAATACTTTTACTTCATCTTATCTTAGCAGAAAATTACTCCTTTCATTCATTTTGCCTCGTCACTTTTTAACATATAAAAAAGCAATTTTTTTTTTATATTTTATCCTTAGTATTAAATATTTATTTCCAAATTATTTTTCAAAATCTAATACTAAACATCATTTAATATGAATAGTTTAATAAAACACATATATCAATAATTATTTTTTTAATGAGTGTGCCAAGTCAAACAGTAACAAATAAAAATAAACGAATGAAGTATTTTATCATAGAAATTTATGAATTATTATTATGGCGCAAATTACAAAGCATGACCTATAATATTAGGAAAATCTTAATATTTAATTGATCAGTTATCTAAAATTCTATTTTTTTTGGTGTGTGTTTTATTTACCACCTTATAATCTTCTCTATTTCCCTTTTCTATCCCTTTTTTTTAATTAAAAAAATAATAAAAAAGAATGATGGTACGACATTAATGATGTAGGATGACTTTTGGTGTGACATTAATAAAAACAATTTAGGTATTGAAGAAGGCAATACTAATCGTTCGGTGACACCTTATCGAGCATTAATTCATTGTATGCAACGACAAGTGCGTGTAAGTTTCTACCTCATATTACTCTTTCCGTCCAATAATAGTCTATTATTAGACAGAGAAAATAGTTCAATAATTATTTGTTATATTATTTTAAAATATTCAATAATATTTATATACTTTACGAAATTAGTGAATAATTTAACATATAGTTCTTAATTATATTTATTATTACTTATAATCATTCTCGATTATATTTTTCAGAATATGGTATTTATTATTTTCAAAATGTGATATAATAAACTTACCCTTCTATTTATAGTCTCTAACAAAATATGTAAAGTCAATAATGAACAAGTATTGTTGGAGTATTAATTTACTACTCTTCATCCCATTTTAGGTGTCATTCTATTTTTTTAAGTCCGTTCCAAAAAAATTCAGCTTACTTCAATTAAAAATAATTTAAATTTAATATACTTATTTTATCTTTAATGAAATTATTTTCAACCACATAAATAAATAAAAATTATTTTAGACAAAAATTTCACAAAGTCCTTTAATTTTATTTTTATACTCTAATAAAGAACACGTGAAGGGATGGAGTACTGCATTATTTATTGATGTCACACCATAATATATGATGTGATCTATAGAAACGAACCTTTATTTAAGTAATATTAATTATTAATTAAAGAGAGAACATTAAACACTAATTTTTTTATTTTGCTTTGGTCATGCATTCCGCCAAGTTTGACTGTGATAACGATCATAAAATTTGTAATTTTCTAACGAAGTCAGAAATTTTCAAATTAAAATATAAAATATGACTCCGACCCATTTTAGTTATCATGTTATGCTTTTTAAAAATTTATTTGACTGATTTTAAAAGTTAAATTAGATTATATTAATTCGATATTTTAAATAAAAAATTATACGAAAAATACTATAAATTATAACTTTTTGCATATTAATATGATAAAAAATATATCGTAAAATATTAATCAAAATTCTTATAGTAAATTCAAAACTTACTAAAAGGAAAATTCCAAGAGGAAATGATGAGGACTAGACCAAGAGGCTCAGGAAGCAGCTCTGCTGACGAAGGAAATGCAGCAAGTGGCAATTTGGCCTGTCAATTAATAACAACACTACTTTTAATTTGGACTACATACAAAGTAACCAGAGTTGTTTTCGTAGGCGTTTGATTATATTTTATTATGAAAATTATAAAAAAATATTTTTTATTTTCAAAGTGAAAAATGATATTTGAAAATTGTAATTATGTTAGATTATGGATATAAATATAAATATATATTTTTTTGAATTCTAAATTCTTGAAAAAATTTAAAATTGAATTTCAATATTTTATGGTAAAATGTATTTTTTAGAATTCAATTATGAAAAAAAAAATCATTACCTTTTTGGCAGACATCCATTGTTTTAAACCATCCAGTGCATAATGGACAGATTTTACTAATGTTCCAACCTATAAATCACAACAGAGACAATTCTTAGTTTAGATGGAATTGCTATATTTACTCACAATGATAATCATGTTACACTATTAAGAAAATGAGAAATTAGTGCCAGATAAAATTTTGTACAGTAAAAATCTCAATGATAATTCTATTTAATAACTAGTTATATAAAAATTCAGTTAACTAGAACACACGTAGCAACAAATTAGCTAAAATTACTGATAAATTCCATAACTAATTTCTTGTTTATCAAACAACAAAAATATGTTAAGAGGCTGTTTTCTTGCCAGATTGAATTCAGTTCATTTTTTTTTTGTATTCTTTAAAATAAATCGTGCCGACATATTACATACTATTTACACAAGTGAATTAGCAAAGTGTGCTAATAAGGGTGGTAATAGAGTGATGAGTATTTTTTTTATTCTTAATAAGACGTCTCACTTTGAATCGTCATGGATATCAAGTACGGAATCGCCTTTGTTAGAAAATGTTTTATCTCCTCCCAATATAGAATTTTCTGATATGAATTTAAATTTTAGATTTTAGATTTCATATAGATTTTGAACATCAAATGGGAAATCAAAAGGAGAATAAGTAGAGTGTTAATATCATCAATCACAAGGTACTTGCTAAAGTTGAGGGCATTCAATTAGCTAGGTTGACACTTCACCCTCCGGAGCTAGAAGCTTGATTTTGGATTCACGTTAACTCAACAACTTCTATCTAAATCTTGCTTTTATATATATATATATATATATATATATATATATATATATATTAAGAAATTTACTATAATATTAATGAATATTTAATTGTGAAATCAAATATTAATATAATAACATTATAATAACAGACGAACTTTAAATTCTAAATTCTCTACTAACATCCTAATTCACCCCTACCTAAATATTTAACATTAATGAAATCATGTTTAGAAAAGGGCCAAATTGCAAAGGCTATAACTACACATGGAGAACTTGAGTTCATAATAATTGAGAAAGGGGGTCTATTTCAACATTTTTCTTATATAATTTAATATAGTATATAAATTTTCTCATGAAATTTATTTTACTATAAGTCTATAACAACCACCATCTAATAAAAGAAGCTTTCCATTATATAACAAAAAAGAATAGCGCAATAAATACCCTCTATATATATAGGCAATAAATATTCAATATATAAAAATGATGAGTTTTATGGTTATCTTCATCGTGTTGCCCACTTATAATATTAATTAATGTTTGTTGAAACTCTCTTCATATTGATATGTTATATATGAATGAATAAATAGACATTGAGTGTGATGGTTTATGTTAAAAGTTAATTAAGACACTAAAAGGATAATTTTGGAATATCATAAAATGTTATTAATTTCTTTACAAAATAAGTCAATAATAAAATTATCACTTGTTATAAAGAAATTAAAATAGAGGAAATGAACGTAATATTACAAACCATGAAGATTATAATTATAGAATTATATGAAGGTAAACTTGAAATTATTCCTAAAAGAAAAGATACTTGTGTTTAGTTCCTTCTTGATTATGATTACTATAATAAAACCTTCAAAAGAAGGTTTCTACATACCATCCAATATCACCACAACAAAATAAGAAATTAGTGACGAACAAATTTTGTTGCTAAATAATTAAAATTTTAATATCCAATTTAGCAATAAAAACAACAGATTATATGAAAATTCAATTAGCTAGAGATAATTCAGCGATGAACAATATGAAAATTCAATTAGTCAAGAGCTATTTAGCGATGACGAATTACCTCATCTCTATAAGCCTCAACTTTGTGTTTTCCCATGTCTTGTTTGAGAGCTTTGAATATATCATCTTCTTTCTCTTCAAGAAGTTTTAACAAATTTTTTAATTGTGACCTTCTCCATGATTCTTCTTTGGTTTTCCCAGACTTAAAAGTCTCTTTTAGGACTTCTAATTCTTTCTCACACTCCAACATCATTTGGGAAGTGGTGGGGTGGGAATTACACAACTCTGTCATTGTGGTAGTACTCATGATATTTAGTTTTCTTTTTAGTTCTTTTCCATTGCTTGATAGTGGTATTTATACGTGCTAACTAGATAGACCCTTCCAGTCTTGAATTAGAAAATAAATGGACACGTACGTGAACCTTTTTTTAAATTTTTTATTATTTAACTCACTTAAATATTAATTATGTGAAATGTTGGTTCACTATCAAAACAAAGATTTTTTCTTATGAAAATTTATGATATAAATCATGATTTGGTTTTTCCATCAATAATCTATCGAGCTAGCTAATTTGGAAAAAAAAAAAAATGAATGGTGAGCGAAGCAGATTGTTATTTCAAATAGTGAAAAATTTCATACTTTTTTCATTGGAGGATATTACTCTTCTCTGTCTCAGTTTATGTGATATAATTTGACATGACACAAATTTTATGAAATAAAGAAAGTTTTTTGAAATTTCTGATTTAAACTAAGTCCTACATGTTTGCATGGCTATAAATTATTTTATATTTTAAAATTAAATTGTATTTATATATAGAAATATGTTTTTTTAACATCTGACTAAAAATGAAAATAGGTCATATTAATTAGAATAGAGAGAATACTATTTTTCTTTTCTCGCCACCAGGGGCAGAGCCAGCCATCTATTAGGAGGTTCATCCGAACCCCTTTCGGTTGAAAATATTACTATTTATACATGGTTAAAATTATTTTTTTATGTATATATAGTAGATGTCAAACCCCCATCAATTAGTTCGTGTGTTTAGTTCTTCAAATTTTGAACCCCCTCATGAAAAATTCGAGCTCCGCCACTGATCGCCACTTCAATCAAAATACCTCTAAAATAGTTACTGAGATTTTTTAAGTGGAAAATAAAATAATAAAATACTTAGTAATTTTCTAGTACTGGCTCAAACTATAATATTCCAAACTTGTTGTGATTTCCAATTTGTTCATATTATTGTGAGTTTCAATTTTCCAAAACTCCCCAATTATGTTCATGTGGGTTTCAATAACTATTTTGAAGTGTAATTTTAAAAAGGAAAAAGGTCTCATATATCTTACGTTATCGTTAGACAAATAACTTACATATATCCTTTTCCTTTAATAAAAGTGAACAAAATTATTGTAAATTAATTTTTATTAATTTTTTTTATTAAAAATAATAATTCATGTAGGGATATATTTTATCCTTCTCATGCGTTTTTGGTTTACTTTTTTAATTCAATGTAATATGAATTTATTATTTTGATGGTCAAATTTACTCTTTTCACTTATTTTCTTATAATCTTTACTATAGATATCCTAAAAGAAATCTACAGATATAAATACTAAATTTATTACAATAGCAAAAAAAAGTAGTTTTATTTTATTTTTCTCTTTTTTTATTCACACTTCTTTCTTTTTATTTCTCTTAGTTTACATTAAAGAATAAAAGAAAAATTGAAATAAGAATAAGAAACTCAAATAATAATAATCAAAAAAGTCGAACATAATCTATGTGTGAAAAAGATCAAATACATATTTTCTTAAAAATATTAAAAGTCAGAATAAATAAATTTAAAATTAATTTTATCACTTTTATAACGGTAGGGATATATGTGAGCCACTTTTATAACGATAAGGGGCAATTGTGTGCCAATTTTATAACAATATATATATATATATATATCCATTTTTGTAATGAAGAGCATATCAATGCTAAATGATAAACTTAAGGGTACATCACAACCTTTTCCTTTAAAAATATACAGACTGTATTATGGTTGAAATTTTAGCACCAACAGTTATGAAAATTGTACAACAACTTTATTAACTATTTGCGCAGCAAATAATAAAGTTATATAGTTCTCTTAGTTGTCCTACAAATATATAGATGTTCAACTTTTTCGTGTTATTTAATAATTATTAACTGATTTTAGATAGATAAAAATAAAGAGTTAAATGTCAAAAAGATATTTATAATATTATTTTTTTAGTTTTATACTTTAATTATTAAGAGTGTGATAAATATAATTAAATTACTTTCCTCTGTTCATTTTAGTTGTCATATTTTGACTTAACACACCCATTGAAAACATAATTACTGATATAGGTCTTTTACCAAACTATTGCTATAAAACGATTTGAAGAAAGAGTATTTAATGTTGAGGGTAAACATGAAAAAAAATATTATTGCCTTTTCTTGATATGTCAAAAGTGATAAGTAAAAATGAAAATCTATTTAAAAAAAATAATAAATAAAAGTGAACGAAAGGAGTATTATCTATTAATTTGAAAAATACACCTCAATATTAACTAGATCAAATATGTGTGTATTTTTTTTTCAATCTCATCTCCTTCTATATCTATACTTATTATAAAACACTTTTCTCCATTTTATTCTTAATTTATTTTTTATGGAAGATTAATTTGATTATTCTTCATTTTAATTTTTACTTTTCGCTATGGTGGAATTAGTTTTCAAGTGGTAATCATATGGCAATTTCTATTTTTTAAAAGGATGCAATACATACCTAATTACATATTATTTAAGATGCGTTTATAAAATTATTTATAAATAATAATTTACATGTGTTTCTTAGATTTTCAATAGTTTATGTGTGATTTTTAAAAAAAAATTAATAAATATACTTTTGACACTTAAAAATAAAATAGGCCAACTTTAGAAGAAAAGAGTTAACAGTTATAAAATAAAAGAACTATCATAAAAATGTGGCCAAGAAAGCAAACGGAGTGAATATGCAAGTAAATAGGCATATTGGACATGTGATTTAAAATTATAATATAAAATTAATATTTGGACATATAATTTTATTTCATAATTTTAAATTATGAAATTTCAAATTCTCAAAAGAGATTGATTTAGGAATTTCATATTATAATTTTATATTTTTAAATATAAAATTGATCCATAAGTTTATATTTTATTTAAAAAAAAGTTTTACTTGTCATTTTACATCTGTCAACCATTTAATTCATATGTAAATAATTATTTATATCGAATTTAACTATTACTTCTACCAATTAAATTTATTTTTGTTTCAAATAAATGTCTACTTTATTTATTATTACCAATTAAGTTTATTACTTATTATTATATGAGAGAATTATATTAAAGAATAGTGCATTGTAACTAATTATGTTTAATTTTACTTTCTAATTGAACTAAAGTTTGATTAATAAATATATATCTTTTTAAAAATAACTTTGTGATAGTGTATCATATTTTTGTTATAAACTTTTATTTATTTGTTAAGATTGTATATAGAACAATTTAATAATTCACAACTTATGGAGGTTTACATAAGAAAAAAGATATAACTTTAAAAGTTAAATTGTATATCCAAGCATAATTTTGATTTATTTCGTATAATTACATAACGTGATTTCATTTCACATGGTCGAATGGACCCTTAAGACTCTTAATCATGTAACTATGAGAATTATAAATAATGCCTTTTAATCAAGAGTTCAGTATAAAATATATATCTAAAGTATTTTTTTTTCTTTCGATGTTTCATATCTAAATTATTAGAGGTGTGAGAAATACAACTAACCTATCACTCATTAATATAAGAAACTATCTTTTTTTTTAAAAAAATTATATCTAAACTATTAAAAATGTGAAAAACATATCTAAAATATCACTCATAAATTTGATAAACATATATTTATCACTCATAATGTCAATATTCCAATAAAATAAAAAAGGTAAAGCAAAAAAAAAATGAAAAGTTCAACATACAAAAAATTCTCACATAACTATTGCCAATCATGCGAGGCACAACATAAATTTTTTAGGTAAAAAAAGTTTCACCCAATTAATGTTAATCATCCTCTCAAAAAAGGTTTACCCAATAAATATTAATCACCTTTTTATTGTGAGATAATATCTACGATATTTTCTTAATTATGAATTCTTTTCTCAACTTTAATTTTTAACTCAAAAATCACTCAATCACTCAATCACTCAATTATAAAATATTTCCTTAGAAAGTCACTTAAATTTATTTATTTAACTCAAAATTCACTCAAGTATGATTAAAAAATAAATGGATATATTTTTATTTCTCAAAATTTTGATTAAAATAAAAATTTTATGTCACTATATTTTGATTGAAAAATCAATTAAATAGATTAAATGACTATGTAAGTAAAACACTCATACTTAAATAATTTTTGAGTTAAAAATCAAAGCTGAATAACTGTCTATAAAAAAAATCCATAATTAAGTGATTATTAAGTTAAATACTAAAATAAAATGATTTTTTGAAAATAATAATAATTCATAATTAAATAACCTTCTAAAATATTAATATATCTTTTATTACTTCTAGCCAATTTTCTAAAAGTTTGGGACCCATTAAATTATCAAACTCTTTAGTCACTTTCAATCAAGAAGCCCCCCAAACAACATGTCTACCTCCTCTCTGACAGTGAAGTATGCATGATTAGATAGTTTCTATACATAGTATTTCTATATATTTTTGTCCTCTTTGTGAAGCTTAGTCTCTCAGTCTCATTTATATTGATACTATTTAAGAATTTTTTTTTTTGCATATTTAAAATAAATTTTTAATATTTATAAGACTAAAAATCATTTTTATCTTTTGGAAATAATCTCTTCTTTTGTAGCTAATGCAATCGAAAAGACATTAATGAAACTGTATCATACGGATCAGTTTCTTTTTATATAAATGAACTTTAATTTTTAAATAAAATTCTTCTATTCGAACGAAAAAATCTTTTGAAAATTAATATTTTTTATTATATAAAGGTAATTTTATTTTTTTTTGCGACAGACTAAAAAGAAAAGAAAAAGTAAAACATAAATTGGAAATTTTCAATTTTAATCAAGCATAATCACCTTTTAGGAAACTTAATACTTAATAATGTTTACACGTAATTAAGTAAAACAAGAAGCATCCATAAAGCATGAAGGCATTATATTCATTGAATGAAGTTCATATTACATAGTAGCTTTTAATGTTGGTAGATATGTGTAGCTCTCAAATAGTTCCCTGCCTAGCCTCTATAATTTTGAATGATTTTTTTAAGACTTCATAGCCAATATTTTTTTACATGGTCCATACTTATCATTCAAATCCAAAAAATTTGTATAGTTTCTTAAATTGTTAATTATTGTGATTTATAGTATTTTTATGTAATTTTAAAATAATATATAGTATTCCCGTTATCCCGATTTATGTGTCACAAATAGAATTTCAAAAGTCAACCAAACTTTTTATGTATTTTAAATATTTTAAGTTGTTAATTATTGTGATTTATATTACTTTTTGTGTACTATTCACATAATATATGTTACTCCTCCATCCTAATTTATGTGCATTGGTAGAATTTTGAGAGTCAACCAAATTTTTTAAATATGTTTTTAAAAAATTCTAATTTGTTAATTGTTGTGATTTATAATATTTTTTAAATGTAATTTTTAAATATATATAGCATACTAAAAAGAAAAGAAAGACAAACAAATTAAAATGGAGAAAATACAAAAAATCTATAAATACTCTCGGTAGAAGCAGACACATCAATGATGAGGTGTCTGCTTATTTAAGTTGTTAATTATATATTGTGATTTATATTACTTTTTATGTCATTTTCAAATAATATGTGTTACTAACTCGACCTAATTTATGTGACAGTAATAGAATTATGAGAGTCAATCAAATTTTTATGTCATTTAAATTTTTTATTTGTTAATAATTGTGATTTATATTATTTTTATGTAATTTTCAAATGAATAAATTAAAAAAAATATAAGACAAGAAAATTAAAATAGAGAAAGGACAAAATTCCATAAATATATTTGGTTAAAAACAAGGATATCGACGAAGAGTTAGTTGCTTCTGTCAGCTTCTACTCAATAGAAAATCTTCTCTCATGCCTTAAAATACTATAACCAAGGACGATTTCCATATGAAGATGTTGTTAGTAGTGCCACCCTAAGGGCGGAGCTACACCTTAACAAGGGTGGTCAGATAAACAACCTTCATCGAAAAATTTTTGCGAGTATGTATATGTTATCAATATTTTTGGATATATACTAATTGTTGAACACCTATGACATACTAAAGAAAGATAGCCTAGTGTTTAAGGCTGTTCAAATTCGCCTTGGAGGCTTGGATTCGAGACTAGGCACAGGTGTTTTATTTTAAAAAAATTAGTTCTAATTTTTAAGTTAAAAAAGAGAACAGAAGTGACAAAAATCCTGAGCAGCAAGGTTTATTTTTTTTGTTAATCGATCTTCTTTGAGCCTTTTTTGGTTGTGTCATGTGCTTATCCATGTATACTCTATGATTTTGCAACATATAAATAAGAATTTTGACATAATTATAAGGTAATTAAATAGATCACAAGGAGTACAATATCATCATATTTATATTCTTGTGGTATTTTTATCAAGTCTTTGCCTGTTAGCATTTAGTTCATTACATTGTTTTCAGATTAAATGCAAACAAAATTCAAACAACATTAGATCTTATCTCATACAAACATCACCAATGCTATGGTGTTTCATGCGTGTTGCTTATTACTTGCTAGCTCATTTACTTTTCATTTATACTTGCTTTTATCAACATATCAACTAATAAATAACCTAAGTTAGGAAGTTAAGCTAAGACAAATGTTCTTGACCTTACATAAATCTAATGTATCAATTTTTCAATAAATAATTCGACACTCACAGCAGTGCCAGAGCAGTTGCGTGTTAATTTAACTCACTTATTAGTTGTAATATTAGTTATTTTATAGGAATTATTTATGAAAAGCGAGATACTAACAATGAAAATCAGACCAATGACAAAATGTGGATAGTACACAACTCTCTAATGAGATGGTTGGTGTAATGACCTCTTCCGATCGTTATAATTAGACCAATAGTGAAAGAACTTTATAGAATAATGGCTTAAAAATTTTTGGCTAGGCTAGTCTTAGACAAAATCTGGGAGAGGCAAGGTCTAGCTAGGAAAATCTAGGAATGGATGGGGTGATATGTCTGAGCTCATATGGTGTTTTCTAGTAGCTAAGACAATAAGAAATTCATAGGGTCTTTTGACATTGAATTATGATGAGTAAAACTCTAGTATCAGATTTGGCACGAAGGGGTTATTTTTGAAAGTGAAGATTTGAAGGTGTGTTGCTAAATGGGGGTTAGAGGAAGGATTTATGAGTCCCTGTCTCTATGCAAGTCGCTATAGCAGGTGTCACGCCGCTAAAGCAGGACCGCTATAACGGGTGGGCCACTATGGTGACGCCTCTATAACGGGTTGGTTTGCTATAGTAGAGTTAGTGTTTTATGTCAAGTTCTCAAAGTGCGAGATTTGACTTGATTTCGTGGAATTTTTGGGACACATAGTGTTCAAGAAAGGTATTTGGGTAGATCCAACCAAAGTTGAGGCAATTAGAGGTTGGACCATACCTACATCAGCTATTGAGATAAGGAGTTTTGTGAGACTAGCACGCTATTATAGATGATTTGTGCATAGCTTCTGTACTATAGCATCTTCTTTGACCAGATTGACTCGGCATAGTGTGAGCTTCAAGTGTTTTTATGAGTGTGAGAAGAGCTTTCAAAAGCTCAAGACCTTGTTGACTTCAACTCCTGTTTTGGCTTTACCCGATGAGGGTGTGGACTTCACTGTTTATTGTGATACTTCTAGAGTCGGGTTAAGTGGTGTTCTAATGCAGAAAGGTAAGGTGATCGCTATGCTTCAAAATAGTTGAAAACACATGAGAGGAAATTTTATACCCATAATTTAGAGTTGGAAGCCGTAGTGTTTGTGCTTAGCTATGACGACGTCATATGTATGGGGTTCATTGTGAGGTCTTCACAGATAATCGGAGTCTTTGGTACATCTTCAGGCAGAGGGATCTAAACTGGAGGCAACACAGACTGCTTGAGCTATTAAACGACTATGACATCACCATCATGTATCATCCACAAAAGGCTAATGTCACTACAACATTTTAGGCCTACGGCCATCCCAGTAAAGTGTAGCCTAAACTAGCAAAAAGTGTGGCCTTTGATAAAAGGCTACACTTTTGGACTTTAAGAAACGCTTTTTCAGGGGTGGTCGAAAGAGGCGTAACCTCTTATCAGCTACGCTCAAAAGCGTAGCCTAAAAGGCAAAAAGGCAACGCTTTGCAGCTACGCTTAATAGTGTTACCTTATCAGCTACACTTTCAAGCGTGGCCTTTGCTTCCATATAGCCCATGACTATAAAGTGTTGCCTTTTCTATCTTATGTATGACAACACTTTGAAGTGTAGTCCTTGCCCATGTGCATACCACAATTTACAGTCCTACGGCTACACTTTTAAGTGTGGTAATATCAATTTGGCTATAAAATATTTATATGCCATAATTTCTAATTAAAAACACCAATATTGTTTTGCTATAAATAATCTCAAGCATCAAATTAGCTAATAAGTAATTCAAATTAGATTTGCAATAAACTTTAAAAGATAGAATGTCTTATGTACATACACATACTTATAAAGCAATATTCTAAATATATGTGTACATAATAGTTCAAAACGTAATATTACAATAGTTCAATATTTCACAAAAGCAAATATAATGTATTTAAACTTTTACAATAGTTCAAAAACTCTTCATCATCCACTTCAATGAGATCAAATTGATAGTGGCGACTCTTCAAATTTGATCACCTCTATTTCCTTACACCTTTAAAATTAATATAATTAGTCTTATGCTTGGAGGTACGGTAATGATGCACTACTTGACAGAAAAAGGAACCTACCAAATCTTTAAGGATTTGAGGGAGAAAAACGCACTCAACAAAAGAAGCAAAAGGAATAAACAGATTCAAGTAAAAATGAACCGCTGCCAAGTTACATAACACCAGGAGTAGAACCTATAACCAATACATCATCAACAATTTCAGCTCTATCATCAAGCCAATCAGTCAAGGGATTTTCACCCCAAATGTAACAACTATTGTTGTTACATTCAGGCTGCAATTTTGGTTTCAATATGCAGTCACCACAGTGCGAAAATGTCATGGTATCAACAGAGAATTAGAAGACAAAAAGAATAAATATTTGCACCTATGTCACCCAAGAACAAATTCTTGATTTGCAGCAGCTGCGCAATACTGATATACCTACAAATACTAATACCAACAATATTTAACAACAATCTGCCATAAGTTAGAATTTGGCTGTTACATTTCCCAAAATTCATATGTTAGGATTTGGCAGAAGCCTTTGTAGTGCAAGTTCAATGTAGGTGTGTTCCATTGTTTCAATTACTTTATGACTTATGTACTGGTGCATGCTATCCCTATCAGTACATCAATGCCAACTCTAAGTCCACTTCAGGCCAAAGAATAGGGGCAGCAGGAGAATGAACAATGGAATGATGAGCTACTTAGAACAATTCTACCTGAAGAGTTGGCTAATTACATTATTGAAAATATAGAGCCACCAACTGATCATAAGCAGACAGATAGGGGCATTAATTTTAATACAAACTTTGTGGTTCAATCATAAAGGACCAACTGTTATGGTTCAATCATAGTTTTAGTCCAAACTTTGAGGTCTATTTAGCTTTCCACACAGGCATGTTTGTCAAGTGACTACTAGTTGCTTTCTAATTTATCATATACAGAGGAGACAAAAAACTAGAATCTACCTGCAAATGTTGTGCCCCAGCTTGATTTTTAGGTTGAAATCTGTCTTTAGTATGTCTCATATTATCCTACATCCCGCGTATTTCTCCTTCAACAGAAGACGTGAAGAGGAGAAATCATGAATAGCAAAGGGACTTCTATGTTCTTACCTCACCTCAGCTACTGATCGTGGAATAAAGAACTTTAAATCCTCTTCTCGAGCTAAACATAGAAGAAAACAAAAATGAGTACTATATACAATTTTTTTCAAGCTATATTTTCGCCAAAGCTATACTAGGCTATGTAAGATAAAATCCACATGCACAATAAAAGTTAGAGAAGCATGTGTTTTACTCACTGTGTAATTCAAAACAAGAGGATTTTCAGCATTAGGTGTTTTCACCAGAGCAAGCTTTTTGTCTTCAGATTTGTCTACTTTAAAAATCCTCTTCCTGAAACAATAATCAAAAGTTAAGTTTCAGTCAAATATTAAGCTTGAACATTTAAAAATGGAAAATTTTATTCTTGTAAAGAATCTTATTGTATGGCCATCCCAAACAAATCCAGCAATAGTACAAATACTCTTCATCGTTCACTACAATAGATCGAGTTTATTTCTTGCCACTATTCAAATTCAATTACCGGCATTTTCCTGCACATTCAAAATAAAAATATAAGTTAGTGAAATAAATCATGTATTTAATATGCTTAATACTAGTCGTTTTTAGCAATACTTCCCAGCCCCTTCCCAATGTAGTGGTACTGTTACGAAAAACAAGACTCTTAGTTGCTATTAAAACATGTATTTCATATTTCATATGGTGTTCTTGCTAAACACAACACCACTGTTTCCAGCCTTAACAATGCTCAAGTCTCTCAGTTTATAGCGAATGGTCAATGGGATGAATACTTGTAAGACAACAAACACCTCCTCTTTTGGTTCCAAAAATTAATAACACTATTATCCACTACCAAGAAGGAAGAGTAGATGAGGCTATACGGACACCTTCAGACAGTGGACAGTTTTCATGTACTTCTGCATGGGAATTAATCAGGAATAAGAGAAGAGAAACAGTGATGGACAAGCTCATATGGCACAAGAATATCCCCTTCAAAATATCCTTCCTAATTTGGAGAGTACTAAGAGACAAACTTCCCAAAAATGAAAAGTTCAATACTTTGGGATTGAACTTGTTAAATGCTACTCTTATTATCGACTTGGTTGGGATGAGGTCGACCACATTTTGATTTCTGTGAATTTGCTAGCCATGTGTGAGAATTCTACTCAGCTTCCAAGATATTATTCATACCCCTCTTCCTCTAAGAAATCTTCTTATGCAGTGGGGTAATATGCAACATAAAAATGAGGCTCACAAGCTTATGCATCAGGCCCTTTCCATCGTTATATGTTGGAACCTATGAAAAAATAGATGTGCAGTAAAGTATGGTGCCAAACAATCCAATATGAGGAGAGTGAAGTTCCTAATCTGCAAAAATATTCTTCAAATTTTCAACACTGTTTTCCCCTATATGGTCACACAACTTGAATGATCTTATCTTTATGGTGGAAAATTGTAGTCACAAAATTAAGGTTATACCAGTTCTTTGGGAAAGACCTTGCAATGGTGTTAACAAGCTAAATACATATAGGAGTGCTCTCGAAAATCCAAGCAACTTAGTGTCTGTATTTGCTATTCCCTTTGGCATTGGTACCAACAACTTGGTTGAGATACAAGCAGCTATACATGGAGTTAACTAGTGCAAGATCATTTAGGAGGTGGACTCTGAACTTCTAATGAAGTGGATCACTGCTAACCGTATCCCTCCATGGCAAGTTAATCACTTAATCAAAGAGCTGCAGTAGATCACATCCAGCCTTGTATTTTCCAATGTAAACATTCATATAGAGAGGCCAACTACTCAAAATGTGGAATATGGTTTATGAGAGTTTTTGGTTCTAGATTCGGACCCTTTTTGAGGATTTGAGGTTTTAAGTTGTGAAATTATGAAAATTTAGCCTTTGGGTTGACTTTGGTCAACATTCGGGGTTAGTTGCTTGGATCAGAATTCCGAGAGTTCCATTGAATTCGATGGGTGATTTTAGGCCTAGGTGAGATTTTGATTGATTTTGAGAGGTTCCAAGCTTGTTTTAGCCTTTTTAGGTGTTATGTTAGTTTCTTGTGGATTTCATGGATGTCGGATCAAGGAGACCTCAAATTCGTATTTCGATGGTTTTATTGAGTTCGGAACATTGAGTATAATTAATTTCCATATGTGGTTTGTGTGAACAGGGTTCCAAATGACTATCGAAGGACCTTTTTTGATGTTTTGAGAGTTGGATGATTTTACTGATGTCTATGTTTATCGCGATCGCGAGGGGTCCTCCACTTTCACGATCTTCACGTTAACAAATGGGTCATCGTGGAAGCGAAGGTTGGACTAGTGGCAAGGTTTGCTTTAGCGAACCATGGGTCACAATGATCGCGAAAGCGAAGTTTATGATTTTTGTGGGGTTCACTTAAGCGAACCTATGTTTGCTAAAACGACATCAGAGAGGGGTTTTAGTCTGAAAATTTTGGGGTTTAAGTCTCATTTTTCATTTTTGAGCTTGACAAAACCCTTAGAGGCGATTTTGAAATGATTTATTATGCTAAATCATTTGGGTAAGATTTTGTGATCCTAATACTTCATTTTCATTTGATTATTTATTGATTTTAACATCAAAATTTGAGATTTTAATTGGTAAATGACAAGTTTTTTCAAGAACTCGAGTTCTAAACTAAAATTGAGATTGTGAACTGATTTTGAATCATTTTTTGAAATGATTTTCACCAATAAGTTCCTAAGGCCTTGAGTAACATTTTCAAGTATTGAATTTTAAATTCAAACCTTGTTTATGAAATTGAGTTTTTGGTTGATTGATCCATTTTTCAAGGAAATTGATGTGAGTATTGTTGCTTTGCAAAAATTTATTGTGAATACTTGATTGTTATAGATTGTGTGGCTTTGAATGTTGGTCGGAAGGGAAGACACAACTCTTGGAGTGATTAATTAATTAAATTATGGCAAGTGATCTCCTAAACCTTATATACTAGTAGGTGTATCCCCTTTGTTGTTTGTGCGTTGGGAGTAATGGGAATGAAGTGAAAGGTTATTGTCTACTTGATAGATATTAATGAATAAAAAGAGGCCGAAATAAAAAGGATATGTGGTGTTCATAATGTTTGTGAACTGCTAACTCTTATTGATTGATTGATGAAATGCTTGATAACATGAAAGTGGACTTAAATTGCATGAATTGTTCTCTCTTTCATGTGGTGTGATATTGCTTGTGTGTATTAATTATCGTACACTGTGATCGAGACATATGAGGATTATGATGCCGAGGTCATTTTCGACAAGTGTTATGATGTCGATGTCATTTTTGGCAAGTGTTATGATGTCGAGGTTGTTTCCAGCAAATGTTTGTGATGATGAGGTCATTTCTGGATAGTGATATAAATCCGATGGGAAATGATTTTGGCAAGTAATATGATATAAACCTAATGAGAAATGGTTCCAACTAATGATATGACATAAAGTCAATGAGAAATGGTTCCGGCGAGAATTTATTATTGTATTTTGATGCATTTTGATGCTTATGATTGATCTATTTGTAATCGTGATTGATATGAGTTGTACTTGTGAATAATCTGCTTGATACTTGTGATTGTCATAATTGATACATGTTGGTTGTTGACTTATGACTTTTGGACTGTGAATAGTGAGCCTTGTGAACTGTTTATTGCAAAACTATTAGGTTGGACTGATTTCTATGCAGGTTATAGTTTGGGGAGGTTTGATTGGGATGATTGAAGAATTTTATTCTAGCTAGGTTGCCTTGTTAGTTTAGGTTGCTTGTTGGGTACCGTGTCAGTGGTACTCACTCCTTGCTTCTACACTTGTGTAGGTTTCGATCCCTCTTGTTCCTTCACTTTATGCTTTGTTCCACTTGAGAAACAAAGACATTGTGACTTGTATTTATCTTTCGAATTATGTATCTACAATAGTGAGTTGTGCACGTGACAATCAGGTTTTGGTATGTTAATAGAAATAATAAGTTTTCCGCTTTTGTCTTGTTCTTGTTTTATCTTTCCACATTTCTTTTGTTTCGTTGGGTTGAGGCTGACTTGTCTTGGTGGGATAGACAAGCATCATCACGTCTATTTTTGGATTGTGACATGCTATCTCATTTATTATTATTTTTTATTTTCTTTCATCAATATATTCAACTACTAAATAATCTAACGAGTTAAATTAAGATGCGTGTCTTTGACCTCATGTAATTTTATTGAACCATTTTCTCGATAAACATTTAGGCACCAATTTTTTTTTTGGCTCTATTTATTATAGGTTTAATACATAAATATGTTCTTTAAGTTGATCTTATTTCACATTAATGCCCTCCAATTTTTGGTGTGCACAAGTAGACAATTAAATTTGTATAAAGTTGAACAAGTAGTCACATGAGTTCTATGTTTCATAATACACGAAGAACACCATGTATTACACAAATTACCATGTAGGATGTCACGTAGGACATGTGTGTCTATTTGTTCTACTTTACATATACAAGTTTAAGTGTATATTTGTGTACACCAAAGTTAAAGAGCATAAATATGAAACGAGGATAAATTAAAGGGCATATTTATATATTGTACCTTTATTATATATAGTAGCAAAGTATATCCATATGTGTGAAGTTTTCCTTAAAAAAATAATCTATAATCCAAGTTCTTTTTCACCTTTCTCGTAAGAAAACTTGCAGCTTACCTTCTTCATTTTTTTTTATAACTACTCTCCATTCTCTCAGAAACAGTTTTACATATCCAAAAGTTAGAAAATAGACTTCATATGTTATACGACAAAATGGTCAAAAGTCCCTTCAATCTATGATCGGATTTTCAACTACACACTCATACTTTACGGGGGTCCTATTATCTCCTGAACTATTTTATAAGGAAATAAATTCCACCCTAAAATGACATAATAACTCATGTGTATTATGGTGTAACACACGCACATGCCGCGCTGTCAGCGCCATGTCAATACCACCTAATAAATATAATAAATGAATTATTTTTCCTACTTGTTTTTATTTATTATATGCTCCATTAGAAACCCTTCACTATCATTAAGAATATCACCATTATCAGACCCAATTCCCATCCATTGACATTCCAGTAAAGAGAAAAGACGGTAAATTTTTTTCCGACGAGTAAAAGTTTCTATGACCAATATCTTTATCCTATTCCCCACAATTTCTCTCAAAGTTCATTGCTACATATCTTACTCATGTTGGGAGCTTATGAAGGGATATACCAAAAGTAGTATATGGGCATGCTATAAATTTTCAATTCAATTTCTTTCTTTTCTTAATGTTGGTGAAAGTAGCAAACCAAATTAAAACATTGAAATTAATCTAACTGAAAAAAATTATGACTCAATTGAAGTTTTTATACCCCATTTCAAAAATATCCCAATTTGTGGTTAGATTCAAGAATGTGAAATTAAAATTAACGTTTGAGAGAGAGCTTGTAAAAGGTGTTGGAAATTGAAAATTTTGTGTTTGTTTGAAATGGGTTCCGGTAAAAAAAAATTAATTTTTTAAATTCTTTATTTTATTATTTTGATTTGGGAGTAATAACTAAATTTATTTAAAGGTTCTTTGATTATGGGTAAGAGACGGTTATGTAGAATTTCTGAAGAAATTTGTGATGAAAAATAATAATAAAGCAAAAGTGTGAAGAAGAAAAAGAAGAAGAAGAAGAAGAAGTGTAAGGTGAGTGTGAAGAAGAAGTGTGGGGTGGCTGGGTTGGGGTGGGGGAGATTATTTTAATTTAATTAGAAAGAAAGAGAAAGAAAAATAAAAACATGAAATAAACATAAAAGCAACCCTATTTACTCTTTTTTCAATCTCTCAAAGAGAATGAAATGCATTTTCTTTGTCAACTTAGCATTAAGGGTTTATTTGTTCTATTTTAAAATAGTTCACGGGGTGATAAGACCCCCGTGAAACTAAAATGTGTAGTTGAAAATTCGATAATAGACTGAAAGGGCATTTGACCATTTTCTCTGTGTTAAACGTATGCATAGGTTTTCTTTTTCGAAAAACTAAATAAATCTTAAGACCTTACATTGAAATTTAATTTAATTAGAATA
The DNA here is from genome assembly GCA_037074985.1 of Solanum bulbocastanum. Classification (NCBI taxonomy): domain Eukaryota; kingdom Viridiplantae; phylum Streptophyta; class Magnoliopsida; order Solanales; family Solanaceae; genus Solanum; species Solanum bulbocastanum. The sequence goes on along the minus strand of CM073597.1, from coordinate 11,205,650 downwards.
TTAATTTTATTGAGCCATCATCCAAACTTAAATTATTTATTTGGCATTATATTATGTGTCTTTTTAACTTTGAGTGTACACAAGCAGACACTTAAACTTATATAGAGTTGAATAAGTAAACACACACGTCTTACTTGCGTGCTACATGATAATTCATATCCTACACAACATTCTATATGGCGTCATATGAGTATTATGTCACGTATACACATGTATCTACTTCTTCAATTTTATACAAATTTAAAGTCCTACTTGTGCACACCCAAAATTGAAGGAAATATTCGATAATGCCAAATTAAAAGAATATTTATATATCATACCTATATTTATATTTATATTATATAAAAAAATAATATGTGAAGTTGCTATCCACATTGAGCTCCAAAAAAGACAATTTAATGATCAATTTATTCAATTTAAAAAATAAACACATGCAATAATGTTTGGTCTACTCTGTCTTGTATGAAAACTCTAGCACCTATTTAACCAATCTAACTAATTTCATTTACTTTCTTTAATTGTTTTGCCGCACCTAGGAAAACTAAATGTGATCTAAAGTGGTCCCCAATGTATCGGTGTTTTTGGCTTAAATTGAACGTATAGGTACAACTACAACCATTTATGAAAAATCGTATTAACTCTCACATGCATTCAATTACTAGTAACGTGAAGTTTGTGCTAGGCACAATGATGGAGTTGATGTTTTAATTAAGGGGTTTAAAATATGAATAAATAAATAAACGAAAAGGTTAAAAAGGTTTCAACATCTACTATATATATTATATACATAAAAAAATAATTTTAATTATATATAAATAGTGTAATTTTTTATCGAAAGAGGTCCGGATGAACTTCCTTAGTCCTATTTAGTGATACAGTCAAATTACACCTCTTAATGAAGTATAGAGTGGTCTATGTAATATAGAACCCAACAATGTTAGGATCAAATCTCATAGAAAATATGGTGAGAATATTACTCTTAGGCGTAATTAGAACAAATAATTTTTATTCTTAAAACAAATGATGAAAGTAAAATTTTAAAGACTTTGGTTTGATATGCTTAACAACTAAAAATTACTTGAGTTTATCAATAAAATGCGAAACTAAGGTTGTGGATATCCATTGTAGGTCGTAACTCTGATTCATGTGTCTTTACGAAATTCTAATGAGTGTAAAATGATTGACTTCTAAAATACATTTAGAGTCCTTCCTACTTCTCTAGAGGATATCACCCTAAGTCCTTGCAGCACTTGAGTGTTGCTTTAACAACTATCAACCTCTATCTCAAGAAGACTATTATCGTTAGATTTCAAGTCTTTAGATGGAACGTAAGTCTCAAATCTTTGTGCTTAGTTTCCTTTTTTCAAATCTTAACTTCTTTTCCATGGAAGTATAGAATATGGACGAGACCTTCATTAGGATCCGCACAATACGAAATAACTAGTCATACACTCACCAACATGGGTTGTGGTGCACTGGTGGGAGTGCTTCACCCTTAACCAGAGGTCTCGGGTTCTAGCCCTGGGTATAGAGAAAATCCTATGGGAGCGCCACCCCAAATGGGCCTGCAGTGCGCGATTCGAATTTGGTCGGAGCTCCAATGTGGGCTCCGGACACCGGGTGAAAACCAAAAAAAAAAAAAAAAAAAAAAAACTAGTCATACACTCAGAACCATGGAGTTAAGTACTATATCATCATTACTCTTTTTCTAGGACTCCACAACCCTAATTATGGAGTTAATTACTTATAGATTGTGTAGAAACTAAATGTAAAGAGTTAGAAAACATGCTTAAATGATCATTACTCTTTTTCTAGGACTCCACAACCCTAATTATGGAGTTAATTACTTATAGATTGTGCAGAAACTAAATGCAAAGAGTTAGAAAACATGCTTAAATGATCAAAAACCAAAAAATTGCTTTTGATAATCAAAGATTCTATCACAATGTCGAAACAAGTTCTTCTCTCACCAATAATGTTGCAAGAACTCAAATCCCAGATAAATTTGATGAAAAAAAAGTCAAAAATCTGACAGAGTAAACAAATATAAATCGTATCGTCAACAATATTTTATAATTCGTTATTCTGACTCACAGTGACGTTTCTCTGGAATGGCTAAAAATTGAAATTCAATCTTGTACATGCCTCATTCAACTTTATTCAACTTTCCATGATTAAAATAGATATATATTGTATACATACGTTCAATTAAAATATATATGGTTTTCTCTTTCCTTTCTCTTTTCATACATAGATAATATTTTTTACAATGAAAGAAAAAAAAGTGAGGGCGGCTTTGCAGATATTGGAGCTTGTCTTCATGTCTTGTATCCGTTCAGTTTCAAAATTTATAAATAAATTATATGAGATGTTTTCTTCTAGCCTAATGTATCATCCCTTCTAAATATTAGACCAATCAATTTCTTATGATTATTAAATATTAGACTATCAATAAAGAAGCTATTGAATTAAAGCTGATGTAATAAGCAAACAAAACAACTATTAAAAAAAAAACGTAATGGCTACATTTTACTCTACTCTAAATAATAAGAGGAAATCCTAGAGGAGCTTAGGGTCAAGAGGGTATTTTTGGAATTTAATTTTCATTAGTTAATATTATTTCATTCAATGTTGTAGACCTATTCATTTGACACGTATATGTTTCTACTTTGTCATACAAACTTTGCCAAAGCTGTTTTTGCAAATTTCTACCATCTTCCTGCCTTGCTACTCTATATTATTTTATATTATTCTACTCTCTCCGTACGATTTTTTTTTAAAAAAATTAACATTCCAAAATTTCACTTTGTGTGGCATAAATTTGAATAGTAACACTACAAGAAAACAGCCGTTTAGCTACAGACGCAAATCCTAGCTAAAGTGATAAAATCTCTAGCTACTGTGAATTTAGCTAGGAAGATGACCCTAGTAGACCTTCAAAGCTAATAAGCTCTTAGCTAATTTTTAGCTAGCAAATAATGTCATTCCTAGCTAATTTAGCCAAGATATCTCTGCTAGGCTCTTTCCGTAGCAAATAATTTGCTACGATGTATACTAGCTAAATTCATAGCAAAATTTGTTTGGTAACTGTTGACTTTACTAAGACTTAGCAAGGAATTACCCTATCTAAACTTTCAAATTCTCTAGCTATTTTTCAAACTTTGCTTGGAATATTTTCTTTGCTAAATGACTAGCTAAAAACAGCTAGGGATATTTTCTAGATAAATCTGGCTCGAAAATGTATGACAAATACAAATATAATTTTCTATATTTGACACAAGATGAAAAACATAGTTAAATCAAATCAATATTTCAAACTAAGCACAATTATAATATCATCAATCCTTGAATAGTGAAGTACATGTTTACTAGCTAAAACATGTCTTAAAACATAAAAGCAGTAACATAAATATCTTAAAACATAAAAACAGTAACATCAATTATCTTAAGGTACATTTGGGGTAGAACCAGATCCATCTGGTGGTGGTTGAGGAGTAAAACCAAGCATCCGAGCCACAGCAGCACGAACCGCAATAGTCACTTGAGCTTCCATATTTTCCCGAATATCCATTTGCACATGCTTTTGCATATTCATCATTCGTTGCTCCAACACGCGGTCAAGAAGTTGTTGAAATTCAGGTGTTTCAAATATTTGTTGAGTAGGAATATTTGAAGGATTCTGAGCAGTAGAGGACGCACAATTAGAATTCTTTGAATCTGCCAGCAAACAATTTCTAGAACCAAGCCCATATATTTTTCCTTTTTTAGTTCCACCAACTGTTTCTATCCAAGTTTTCAGTAATTGCTCCTCCGATACCGTTTTCAATAAATTCACATCATCTTCACTAGTTTTTTCTCCTTCATCTTCTCCATTTGTGGTCGTGTTTCTCTCCATGTCTCCGTTGTCTACTTCAAGACCTTCTTCATTCCTTAATGTTGAAGTCTCACCCACCTTATCCTTAATTGTATTTGTAAATGTATTCTGAAAAAGAATAAAGTGATTAGCTATTACATTGTATAACAAAGCTATCAAGTTGCAAAATGTGCTATGAAAGTACTCAAATGTATTCTGTAATAGAATAAATGGACAACAAGAAATAAACTTATATAATTAAAGGAATACAATACTGTAATTGATGAAGTAAACAATGAAATATATATTTGAACTAATACAAAAACATCTTTGTAAACAACAAGGACATATAGACTCGGAATGTACTGTAAAACAAAGGGAGGAAGAACACAAAAGAAGGAAAGAAATAGAGGCAGGAAAGAACCAGCAAAACACCTAAAACAAGGAGAACAAAGAACAACAACAAGACAACCTTATAGTGCAAGAACAGAAAGTGGAATCATCACACAATAAGGCAGTAGTCATGCATCAAAACAGACCAACAGATCAGCAACAACAAGAAGAGCAATGGCAGACTCAAAAGAGAAAGAGCAATAACCAATTGCCAGCACAAAAAGGAATACAGAGGGAAACAGACCAACAGATCAGCAAACAGACCAACAGATCAGCAAACAGACAGTATGATATCTATCCCTAATTATAATACAATTATTGATCTTGATATGCAGGAACAAACCAATAGTCAAGTGGAAGCAGAGAATCAACAAGCAAAAAAGAATGCAACCTTAAATTCACAGGTTGCATCAGAACCAGTTCTTAAATCAACTATGCATAACATGATACCAATGGACCAACAGAGTAATGAGCTGGAAGGATAAAACAGGAAGATCTCAGGTATTGACTCAGTGCTCCCCAAATCCCAAAACCCCTTTAGTATTCTTGCTGATTTTGCTGATGAAGTTGAAGGAGGTATGGATGGGGGGTGTCAGGAGAAGCCAATTAACTTGCAGGAAGGGGTGTCCAAAGGGGGGAATTTGACTCATGTTCTGCATGAGGTTGCCCACACAGACCATAGGCCTGACCTTAGAACTCCTGCTACCACTCCTCAAGTCCCTACCAAGCAGAATAACAACCAGGTTAAGGAGATGGATGCTGGTAAGATGCAAAAGGACCCAGGCAAGGTGAAGAATACAGGAAAAATTCAGAAACAGTCAATAGACAAGGATAATACACCCAAAGGTAATCCTAGTATAGCAAGAAGAAGCAGGGAGATCATCAGGTACCTGCAGGGGAACAACATTATCAAAAAGATACAGAGGTTACAGAAGAACAGACTAACAATAAAGGTCAAGGCAGGTTAAGTAAGAAGGAAAGGAAGGCTATCAAGAAAAGACAACTGAAGGAGACTAAAGAACAAAGCAACACATGCCATGATAAAGGGGAGTTAGGGGATCAGAATCAGAAAAAAACTACTGGTAGAACAAACCCAAAATCTGATTATGATGTTCTAAACTCAGAAGATGAACTTGATGAAGATACACAATCCATCAATGAAATTGATGATAATGAGGAGGATGAGGAAACTAGTGCCCATATTAAGGCATTTGGTTCCACAATCCCCTCGGAGTATCATGATTAAGTTCAAGAAGTTACTGCACAGCAAGGGTTGTCTCCTAGAGGAAGGAGAACTCAGAAACAGTCCAAGACACTGGCAACCACCAGTACATCTGCTACCTCTAGCAGGCCAAATACTAGGTCCAAAAGCAAAGGTTTTTAATGATGAACGCCATATGTTGGAATGCCAGGAGCATCAACACTCAGGGCTCTCTGGAAAGGTTACAATCCCTCAAGAAAATCCATCACATATCCATCATTGCGATTCTTGAACCCTTTACTGACAAGAATCAAATCAACAATTACAGCATCATGCTTAACATGGATCATGCAATATCCAATGACAATGGAAAGATTTGGCTCTTATGGAACAATGACATCACTTACACTTACAAGGAAACTGATGATCAACAGATTACTGGTGAAATCAAACATGAAGCATTTGTGGAGAAATTTATTTTTTCTGTCATTTATGCCAAATGTAGAGATCAGTTAAGGAAACCTCTTTAGGATAGAATGCTCCAGATCTCAACCAATGATGTTCCCTGGTGCACTATTGGTGATTTCAATGTGATTGTGTCGACTGAAGAAAAGAAAGGAGGTGTACCATATAACATGAACAAAAGTATGGACTTCATCAGTGTTATAGAAGCTTGTGGTCTGATTGAGATAAAAACATACCCACATCCTTTCTGACTTTCCACAGATCCACTTCTTTTCATTTTTGGTTTTGTGAGTCATTAGAAATAATTCATCATTCCGAAGCTCTTTACCAGTTAGTTCCTTCTACAACCATTAAATATATTGTTAATTATCAACATAAATCAGAGAATAACATAAGACCAATACTAATTAATACTAGACAAAAATAAAGAATTACTTACATGTCTTCTTCTGTACTCAGCAAAAGCAACTGATCCTCCAGTATGTAAGGAAGGACCTTCTCCGTTATTAGATGACATTCTATTCTTTGAGTTGATTGCTGATATTTTCTTAAAACCGTCAGAGTTCCAATATTGCATCAAACCGTCCCAGTGAACTTGAGCAATCCACTTTGGTATTTTCTTTGTTCTTAAAAATGTCTTCTTTGCTTTTCCCAAACTGTCACTCAATCTTTCACTACCCACACGGTTAAAAGTTTTTCGAACAAGTACTTTATCTTCACCAGAAAAAGAATAATTCTTCTGCAAATATAAATTAAATAATCAATTTAGTACTGTTTTTCAAGTTGAGATGCACAATCTAGTTAAGAAAATAACTAGTTATCAAGAAGGTCGGCTTTGGAAACTTAGGAGACATTGTGCAAACCGAGAAGTGTATGAGGCTTTTATATAATTGATTGCCAAGTGTGTAACAAAGTTGTTAAGCTTCCATGGGTTGTATCTTTCAAAAAAAAAATCCAAATGGCTACACGACTTCTACATAAAGAGATAGGACATATGCATAATGAAGACTCTTAAAAAAACTTGTTGGCATGTGAGAATGATTTTCGAATATAAAATTTGATTCAATCATAACACACTACTCACTGATCTGAAGAAGTTAGCCGAAAAGGAAAGCACAATATAAAAGAAACTTACCGTTTATGTCAAAATTCTAGAAAGTGATATGGAAGAGGCTGATAATTATCAAAGAGATAGTACTGAAACACCAGTACATTCTATGAATAGCATTATTGAAAATGCTATATGACTTCAACAACACCAGAAAGAACAAAAACGTTAAGCTCGAGAAATCATCCTCCAACTCCACACAAAAAGACAACATCATGCCAAAATGGAGGAATCTCCTTTAAAGACAAAATAATTTTCCCATTAACAAGTATACTACGAGATTCATGTATCAATTAGTGTCTTCTCACACGCGTGCATGCATACTTTTTTTATTTTTAGAATTTACTAATGCGAAAAATCTAATGCTTAAGTTAAATTTGCAGATTCTTGTTCAGGTATACATACCTCAAAATCATTAAACCATTTGTCTTGTACATGCTCTGGAACTTTGCTCCAACAATGCCATGGTCCAGAGAAGCTTTTTTTAAAGGCTAATACTACATCTCGAACAGCCTCATGTGGGCAGAATCTACAAAATCATTAATACAATACATTATCAGAAGATTATTAAATAAAAACATATTTAGCCATTACTTCTATAATTTTGTATTACTTACGTATCTCCATTTACTCTCAAGGATTTTATGCCACCAAGTGTATCTTGTCTGCCCTGTGGATTACTACTTTCAAAAGATGCAAGTGTTTGTTCAGGAGAAACATCTTGAGTTGGAGTTTCTTGTTGAACACCAACATTCTGAGAAAAAGGTGTTTCTTGTCGTCCAACATCTAGAGAAGTAGGAGCTTCTTGTTGACCACCAACATTTTCAAGAGTAGTTATTTGTTGAGCATTGGCTTCTTGAGATGTATGTACACTGGTTTCATGTGATGAGACAATACAGTGGTTTAAACCAACTTGTTGAGATGTAGGAATTGATGATTCACTAACTTCCTTTTGAGAAGTGTCTGGTGTCAGCTTGCTGCCTCCTCCTGGTTTGTTAGTTATGCCCCCACAGCCTCCCCAACTACGTTTAATGCCTCTTCCCCTTGTCATATTTCCTGTTCAAAATCTAACAAGAACTATAGAATAATACTCAAGAAGTCAATATTTCATGCTATAAAAATGATTAATGTTGAGAAAATAATGAAGCTCATTTGCACTCAATGTTCACTAATATAATAAAAGCAAACAAGATAGATCGATTCACCCATTTAGATGGTGAAAAGTACCTGTATATAAATAAACTGAATATGACATCAAATACTCTACTAAAACATATGATAAAACTTTAATTGATGGCTGTTAGGCAACAACAAGAACCTTCACTCAACAAAGTTACTTAGTAGATGTCACCGCTAGAAAACAAATGCATTTAAAAGAGTGCTAAATAACCATTTTAACAGATTGATGAATCAACTTCAGAAAAAAATACTTAGGTTTCCAGAAATGACATCAAGCAACAGAAAATAATAGCAATAGTAATAAAAGAAAACACTCTAGAAAAGAAATTACAGTAAAAAGTCATTATCATTCACTCTCATCGGTTTCAAAGTTTTCATCACTTTGTTCATCTCCTTCATCTTCAGAGAGTTCACAATCAGATTCTTCTATCTCTTCATCACTTTCAATAGCATTAATATCATGCTCTTGATCAATGTCATCAGTCTCATTTTCAACTTCATGTATTTCCAATTCACCATTTTCATGACGTAAGCTATCAAGATCATCAGTGATATTTGGGATTATGGGGGGTAAATTGTCATCTTCTTGGTATGAGATATTTGGAGAATCAATTTGATTTCTAGCTTTTATTTTACACACTGCCCACCAGTCAATACTATCTTTCCTTTTACTGGGATATTCTGCAAAATAGACTTGTTGCGCCTGTTTAGCCAATACAAAAGGTTCATAAGCATAGCTCGAGAACCTTTTTTTATGATTGATATCAATCAATCCATACTGATTATGAACCTTACACCCTCGACCCATTGTTGGATCAAACCAATCACATTTGAACAAAACAAGAGTGGTTCTTTTCTTTGTTGGATTGGAATATTCGAGTTGTATCACCTCACCAAGCAATCCATAATAGTCACTTTCATAGTCATTCCAGGTTGTCCCTTTTATGCACACACCGCTATTCATAGTTGATTTGTTAGAGCCATGACTAAGTGTGTGGAACCTATAGCCATTTGTAAAATATTGAGGCCAAGTTTGCACCCACTTATAAGGACCAGAAGCCAAGTCTCTTAACCGCTCATCACTTATGTTGTTAGCTGGATTGAAAACCTAAAAAATACACAAAATAGACCGATGATCTATATATTTATGTATAAATTATAACTTGATGTAGATAAATAAAAATAAGAACTTATTCATACTATGGTATTTTACTCACATAAGCTTCGAACCAGTTGGCAAATCTACTATTCGTCTCTTTATCAATTTCCTCGAGACTGATATTTTCTGAATTTCTTTTCAATTCAGCTTCAAAGATACTACAGAAGTAAGAATTTATTATTTTTAAATTATCCATTCATGCAGGACATATATATTATATAGGTAAAATCTATAAACGTACGGGATAAATTGTTGAATCTCCTCACAATTCAACAAAACATATATTCTTGTCGCATCCCACTCCTTGTCGGACAAATAACGACCATTCATCTCCCCACTCGGACGTCCAGGATGCAAAAAGATGGATAGACAACCATCTGGTGCATCAACTTCACCTCCATCATCATTTCGAGTAACTTTGTTGAGCCTAGTTTGCACATTAGGCTGGAAATAATGAGAACTGAATGTTGAAATTTCTTTAATGATATAGGCTTCACATATTGATCCCTCGACACGATATCTATTTTTCACCATCTTCTTTAAAGTGTGTATTTCTCTGCATTGGTACATATATAGTTAGTGTGATGTTAGGTAATTAAATTAATTATCTAATCAATGATATAGTTTAAACTTTTACCGCTCAAAAGGGTACATCCATCGAAAATGGACTGGACCTCCAGCTATTGCTTCATATGGTAAATGAATTGGCAAATGTTCCATGGGATCAAAGAAACCAGGAGGAAATATTTTCTCTAGCTTGCAAATTGTAACCTTTATGCTTTCTTCAAGCTTCTGGAGATCTTCTACTTTTAACATATTTGTGCATAAACCTTTAAAAAATAAACTTATCTCTGTTAAGGCATTCCAAATTGGCACTGGCAAAATATCTCGAAATGCAATTGGTAGCAACCTTTCTAGAAATACATGACAATCATGACTCTTCATCCTTGATAATTTACAATCTTCCATGTCTACACATCTAGACAAATTTGAAGCATAACCATCTGGAAACCTTAAGTTTTTCAACCATTCACATATCAACTTTCTTTGTTCTTTTGTCAATGAATAGGCAGCCTTTGGCTTCAAAATTTTTCCTTCATGCTCTAACAATTCAAGCTCTGGACGATTGCAACAATTTTGCACATCCCTTCTAGCATTTAAATTATCTTTTGTTTTATCCGTTAGATCCATTATTGTGTTGAATATATTATCAAACACATTTTTCTCAATATGCATCACATCAAGATTATGTCGAATAATATTTGTACTCCAATATGGCAATTCCCAAAAAATGCTTTGTTTTGTCCAATTATGTTGATCCCCAAACCCTGGCAACTTACTGGAGGCGGGAAGATCACACACTTTTGGTAAGGTGCAAACTTTGTTCCAAACTTCTTCACCAGACAACCTAAGAGGAGGAGTAGAGTTCTCAACCCTTCCTCTTAAAAATGACTTTCTATCCCGTCGAAATGGATGACCCATAGGCAAAAATTTACGATGGCAATCAAAGAATGAACCTTTTCTCCCATATTTTAAGTAAAATGCCTTACTTTTACCCATACAACAAGGGCATGCTAATAGACCGTGTGTGCTCCAACCAGACAACATTCCATAAGCTGGGAAATCATTAATAGTCCACATAAGTGCAGCTCGCATTTGAAAATTCTGTTTCTTATGAGAATCATAAGTCTCAACCCCATCAACCCATAATTCCTTTAATTCATCAATAAGAGGTTCTAAGTATATATCTATATTCTTTCCAGGGCTCTTTGGACCAGGAATGAGAAGACTTAAGAACATATAAGGGCTAGTCATGCACATTCCGGGTGGAAGATTGTACGGTGTAATGATTACTGGCCAACAAGAATAAGGATGGGCCATATTCCCATAAGGACTAAATCCATCAGCTGCAAGTCCAAGTCTGATATTTCGAGGCTCTCTTGCAAAGTTAGGATGACACTGATCAAACTTCTTCCATGCCTCTCCATCACTTGGATGACTCATTACCCCAAGTTCTCGACGGTATTTCCAGTGCCATGTCATATGTTCAGCTGTCTTTGATGACATATATAATCTCTGCAACCTCGGAGTTATAGGAAAGTAACGGAGTACTTTATATGGAACATCTTTTTGCCTTCCACTGCCTCTTCTCTTAGGCTTATAGCGTGGTTTACCACACTTTGGACAATCTTTTTTGTCTTTATTATCCTTGTAATATAGGATACAACCTGTCTGACATACATCTATCTTTTCATATCTTAGCCCAAGTTTTGCAACCATTTGTTTAGTCCTATAGTAATCAACAGGTAACTTTGCATCTTCGGGTAAGAGCTCCTTCAAAAATAGCAAAATTTGATTATAGCAATTGTCACTCATGTTAGACTCAGACTTAATGTTCAACAACCTGCACACTGCTGATAGGGGAGAATGAGTCTGACATCCATCAAACAATGGCTCTTCAGCAGCTTTCAACATTTCAAAAAATTCTTTAGCATTTTGATTAGGAGGTTCTTCTTCATCAATATCCATATCAAATACATCACTGTCTAAGTTGAAACTAGGGCCAGCTGCATCTAAGACCATAGTACGATATGGATTTATTGGTGTTTTATTAGCACCTATTTCATCACCTGTATTGATACCAAGTTGAGGCCTAGAAATTGGTACAAAAGACTCCCCATGTGATTCCCATTGATGATAGTTGGGCATGAATCCATGCTTGTATAAATGAGATCTAATATCATGAGGTTCAAGAAATCCACTACTGTTTTTACATTTTGAACAAGGGCACCTTATACTTCCATTAGAAACAAAATCAGGTTGCATTAATGCAAACTCTATAAATCGACGCACACCTTCTATAAACTCAGAAGTGACTGTTGTTCGACTTGGCACTAGTCTCTTATACATCCACATGCGATCAACTCTAATGGAACTCATGGTTCCTATCTAACAAATAATGATAAAACAGTTATTTTAGTACTTAATAATTTATTAATTAGTTAGTAATCAAGTAAATGAAATTCAAATTTAACCAGAAAGGACCATACCACAAATATCTAATTTAAGAAGGGTTCAATATCACCATTTAACTAAGAGAAAAAATTGTATTTTTCTAATACAAACATAAATTTCCCTTCCAGTTAGTCAAGTCTAAAAAAATTATGTGATTTCTATAAGGGATGAAAAAAAAATATAGAAGCACGTGCATTATACATACTAACACTATTTAGTCACCTAAGTCCAACACAAAATCGCTTTTGATTCAAGAGGGACTCCATAGAAGAGCAATTGAAGTGCAACAAAATAGAAAAGCAGAAGGTGAAAAAATGAAGCAGTGAGCTGAAACAGCTTGGACAAATTGCAGATTGTCACTGCGGAGGCACTAGAGTCATCAGCCAAAGTGTCTGTCATAAATACTCGACTAAGACAAGTCTTGTAGTTGTTTCTTTCTTTAACATATCTCCATAGAAAAGTTTAAGGCACATTAAACTCATCAACTCACAAGCATCTATATACTTTTTGTAGATATGATAAGCTCTAAACAGCAAAAGGGATTTCGAAAAAAAAAACTATAACAGGACAGTAACTACATAAAGCCGAACATGAAACTATCACCAATTGCAACGAAACAACATCTAAAACTAAAACGGTCACCAAAATTGAAGCAAAAGTTCAAGAAAGCAACTTGTGAAGCTAAAATAGTCGCCTTGAGAAGAAGGTGATGCTTGCACCAGATCTTTAAGGAAATGTAAAACACAATAAAAAAAATTGCATTACTTAAACAGAGGCGCACCTGGCAAATTTCTGACTTTTTCACTGGCTTGTCTTCGATTTGGCAGCATCCAGAGAAAATCCCAAAATGATTCCAACTTCTTTCTGATGAACAAAATAACAAGTTTCAATCTCAAGCTTTAAGAAAAGCAGGTTATCTTCAAGAAAAAAATACTGATTCTGTGTGAATTTCTTTCTCATATCTAACAAAAACATATGAAAAACTAGTTTTTCAACAATACCTCTTTATATAAATGAATTGGGTTTAGGAGAACTTCTTACCTTAACTGAAGAAGGAAGTAACGATTTGTGATTTCAAGCTTCTGTAAACTGGAATAAATAGTTAGAATTTTGGGAGCATGATGAAGAGACGTGAAGTAGTGCATCCTTCGTTTACGGGATTTGAAGAAGAGTTCTGTTCAATTTAGGGTTTCTTGTTCCTTCTGAGCTTCTGACTCGTTTTCTTTCTACTTCTTGTATATATGTTAATTTCTTATTCTATTTCTTTTCATTTTATTATATATATATATATATATAAAGGGATAAGCCCAGTACTCCAACCGTAATACTACCACTTATTTTAATATATATATATATATTTTTTATTTTTTTTTAAAAAAATTATATTATATTAATTAGGTGTACGTTACTTCTTTTATATATATATGTTTTAATTTTTTATATTATATTAATTAGTTGGACGTTACTTCTTATATATATATATATATATATTTTTATTTTTTTAAAAAAATTTTATATTATATTAACTAGTTGTACGTTACTTCTTTTATATATATATATATATGTTTTAATTTTTTTATATTATATTAATTAGTTGTACGTTACTTCTTATATATATATATATATATATATATATATATATATATATATATATATATATTTTAATTAGCTGTAAGTTTATACTATTTTTACTTTTTATATTATATTAATTAGTTGTACGTTACTTCTTTTATATATATATATATATATATATATATATATATATATATATATATACATATATATTATTATTATTATTTTCTTCCTACACTAAACTAAAATATTATAAAATATCTACTTAATTAATTAAATAAAACATAGTAATCATTTATCCTAAAGTAAATTTCTTCTATAAATTTTAATTTTAATCGTCTTATACTTAATGTCGTTTTTAGTCAATCTACTCATCAATTATATAATATAGTCTTTTCATCTTATTTGTAAATTTATCTTATTCTATTTATTAATTGTAGCCTTTTCAATTTTTACCGCATCTCCTTTTATTAATTAGTTGTATTATATTAATTATTATTATATTAAATTTTAAAGGTCAAACGAAATTATGAAGTCAAAAGTTAAAAAAATGAAAATAATTATAAGAAAGTAATATTACATCTATTTGACACATAAAAACATGTGTCTGAATAAATCCTTTTACTATATATGACTTTTCCCCTTCTCTTATTAGTTAATTAATTTAAATAACTTAATAATAGTATTTGATCTTATGAAACGTGTACCTTTTGGAATCCTACTCTCTTTGTCTATTTTTATCTTCATGATTCATATATATCTAATTACCTATACAAATATAATATTCATTAACTCTTATGATGTTCATATTGATAACCTCTAAATAATTAATTTAAAATTTTAAGATATCTTTTGATATTCCTCTATTTTATCTATATAAATTCAACTTCTCATATGACTCCGCTATCAAAACATTTATCATTATTGTACTATTTGATTCATATTTTTGTTTGACTCGATAAATCAATCTCTTGAATTTTGATTCGTTAGGAAGAAGATAAAGATAAGAACTAAGAAAATTATGCGTTAATTTTGTATTTATTTTTCTATCTATATTATTATATGACTTTAGTCTTAAGATTGGATATGTTGCATTTTTTCAATTTTTATTTCTTTAATTTGTCTTTCTCTATATAAGACTTCTTTAATTTAATTTTATATGAATTTTTTATTTTTGAAAGTTTGTATTTTTATTTGGCCTCAAATTAGTCATTTATGACTTCATTAGAAGTTTACTACTATTAACCAAAATTACGTTCAAGTGTAGAGTTAGTTGCTTAAAAGAAATACACCTAAACACTAAAATACGCCCTTCATTTTAATTTCTTGTCCCACTTTTAAAAATTTATTTATAACTATTGAATTTTACTATTTATTACACATGTTTTTTTATAGAATTATAATTGTTCTAAAGATTTTAAAGAATATATATGGGACACACGACTCAATTCCTACTAAAACTTGAACATAGAATTTGCAAGAAACTGTCCTAGCAACCTATCAATTTGGCTAGGCATCTTTCCTAGCTAAAACATAGCTAGGGAATAGCTACGAAATATTTGCCTAGTTAAACCAAACTCCTTAAAGAGAGAAAAATTGCGCCAATTAGATTTCCTGCAAAAAAATTTGGCGCCAATTATGATTTTCCGCCAAAATTTAGCTAGAGATTTTGCTTGGAAAGGTCCCAGGCAATATATTAGCTAGGGATTATTCATAGCTAATTCCTAGCTATTATTTGACTAAATTTCCAGACTAAAAAGTTTACTAGGAAACAAGATATTTCTAGCTAAATCTGATGCTAATGTATTGATTAGCTAGGAATATTAGTTCTCTAGCTAAAATCTGTAGCTAATAGCATGTTTTCTTGTAGTGTAAAAATAATACTATAATATATATTATTAGTCACAATAATTAACAATTTATGATATTTAAAAAACATATTAAAAATTTGTTCGACTTCTAAATTTCATATGTGCTACATTGAGACAAAGAGAGTAAGAATATTATTTGACAATTACATTAAAATTATCATAAATTACAATAATTAACAACTCATTTTTTTAAAACATATTAAAAAATAGATTGAATCTCAAAATTTCACGTGCTCGATAAAGTGAGACAAAGATAGTAATATATATCATTTGAAAATTACTTTAAAAGTATTATAAATCACAATCATTAATGCAGTAGCTTTAAAAGTATTATAAATTATAATAATTAATAGAGTAATTTAAAATACTTAAAATTTAACAACTTAAAATATTTTTTAAAATATATTTAAATTTTGATTTAACTCTCAAAACTTCAAATGTGCCACATAAATTGAAACATAGAAAGTAACATATATTTTAAAAATATTATGTCAAATGTATTATAAGTCACAATAATTAACAACTTAAAGTATTTAAAAGTTATATAAAATTTGATTGACTTTTTCAATTTCATATGAGTCACATAAATTAAATCAAATAAAAGTAACATACATTGGACTCATACTTGCATGGACTATTATAACTAGTCATAATAGAAGAGACAAATGGATTAATTGATATTGTAGTAAATCCCTCTTCACTCTCTTTTTTCTTTTGTTGCAAAAGTATTGCCTATGTAAGAAAAGAGAAGAAAAGAGTAAATCATATATATTTCAAGTGAACGTATGTATAAAATATATATACATTTTAATAGTGGAAAGTTGAATAAAGTTGAATGAGGCATGTGCAAGATTGAATTTTAATTCTCAACCATAAACGTTTCTGTGAGTTATGTTTTAGCTGTAAAACGTTCCTTTTTGTAACGACATGTTCCCGTTGTTATAGAAATGCCAACGAGGAAAAATTTGGGACCGAAAAACTTTTTCGTAGTATTTGAATTTTTCCAACCTTGTCCAGATTTGGACGAAATCGGAGTCTTTAAGGTGTAGGGAAATATGATAACAATCGAATGAGTTAATTGTGATTTTGATTACACAAGTAGTTAGATATCTCATTAAGAAATCCGTACGACTTTATGAAATTGAATTCAGGAGAGTAGAACTCCCAGAATCGATCTTAGCGTAAATGATATTTTCTTAGCATTGTTGGTTGGAGGTGTGTTGTGAAATGAGAATTTTGGAATTCTTTAAATAGCTCTCTGTTTCGTGTAACCCGCCTTGGCGGGGATTTTGGTCGCTTTGGCGGGGCCGCTGTGGCAGGCCAGACGCGACTTAAAGTCGTAAATAAATCCCTAAACGATCTTATTTGACACTTTTCAATTTTTAGAGCTAAGGAACGAACCCTAGGTTACTTCTACTTGTTTTTCACCATTCTTGAGGCTAAATGTAAGCTTTTCACTCCCCGAATCCATTTTTTGATTCGTAAAACGTAATAGAATGGGTGAATATTGATGGGGGAGGGTTTTGTTATAGATTATATGGTGGAAACAACCCTAATTTGGATAATTGGGATCATGAGTTTGATCTAGGGTTCATAGAATTGTTAGTAATTTGGGTAATTAGTGGTTGTTTATTGATTCCCGTATTATGTTGATTGTTTGTAGACCAAGAACAAGCGGAATGAAACCAGAAAGGGAAGGATCAAGTTTCTTAGGGTTTCAAGCTTGTTTCGAGGTAGGTGATTGTTGTGATTTTATGATTGTGTGATGTACGTTTGTTCTTGCTTCATTATGATGCCTGCATGTATTTGAATGTTTCATTATTAATCACACTGATGTAAATGGGATAGATGAATGATGATTACCATGAAATCATGACTTAAATGTATGATCTTGAGGATGTACTTGTGCTTGTGATTGTGTTGTGTTGAGTGGATCGGTTGCCACGTTCCGGCATAATTAACTTGGATCGGTTGTCATGTTTCGGTATAATTATGGGATCGGTTGTCACGTTCCAGAATAATCATTGGATCGGGTACCACGTTTTGGTATGCTAACTGCTTGGGTTTGAGTTCCATGAGAGGACCAATGATTTGATATAATTGTGTATCTTAAGAAATGTGAAGTTGTTCGTTGTTAGTAAATGTTGATAATATTGCATACGTTCGATATATGCATGTGATTATATTGTTGTGATGACTTATGTTTGTTGCACTTAGTGGGATAGTCGCGTGATCCTACCAGGACACTGTTGTTGTGTACTGATACTACACTTGCTCTTATTTTTGTTGAGTACAGGGCATCTTCAAGCGGTTATTGACAGACCTCGCTTAGGAGATCAGTGATCGTTCGAATTCAAGGGTGAGCCAATTCTTCCGGGCTGCCTTGGGTTCTCTTTCGTCTATGTCCACCATTTTCGAACTTAGACTATGTTTTATTAGTTATTAGTACATTAGTTGGGGGTTGCATCCCTTCCTGTTTAGACTTGTTGAACTTTAGATGTTTTGGTACATTGATTTTCAGGTTCTAGGTTATTTCTTCCGCAGTGTTTAGTTCGTGTTAGACTTTTGTTGGAGTTTATGAGAACTCCCTATTTATTTATTTAGCATTTAACTTGCTTCTGTAACTTAAATGTCTTAGTTTGTTTTAGTTGCTTGGTTTGAGTTGTAGTAGTGATTCTCCCACCGGAGAGTTAGTGTAGGTATCAATCACGACGGTCTGGGTCGTGACACTTAGAGTAACAAATTTATAAAACGTTACTGATAATAACGTTTTATATCTGTTTACTCCATCAAATCTTTATCTTTTTGTCATTGAATTTTTTTAAATAAAATATAAGCTAAAATGTTACTAAGAAATAATTTATACTAGTTTTATAAAATTTCAAAAAAATATATTATTTTAGTGAATTAATTTTAATAATGAAGTATTTTGGTAAAAAAAAATCTAATAAAAATCCTACAAATAGGTATTATAGTTTCTAAAAATACATAACTGCGACACCGCAAAGACAAAGTGATCACATCAGTTGTGTCGCATTGGGTAACATAGTAAAATTGTCGTGTTTGAATTGTGCTAAAATGTAAGATCATAACAAACTTTTTGTGTATCTGTATTTTCCATCGAGTTGGGGTCTATGAATTGGTAATGCGGCGCCGCATGTGGACAAGCAACTAAATCACTTCCTCTATATATGCATCACTTTCTGGCAATAGATTATTTGATAAAGGGAAAAGCGTTCGATATATTCCTCAATTTTGTGATTTAGAGTTGATATATCTCTCGTTGTAAAAATGATTCATATATATTCCTAATGTTATATAAATGACTCACATATATCCTCATACATTATCTTTTTTTTACTTTTTTTTATTTCAATGACTAATTTAAACTTATTATTTTGATGGTCAAATTTATTTATGTTTCACTAATTTTCTTGTAAAATTTACTATAGATGCCCCATTTTTTAATTTTATTTTTACAAATACAAAAACCAAAGTATAATATAACATATGGAAGCTTCTTTTGTAACGGTAAGAGTATATGTGAGTCATTTGTATAACGATAAGAGTATATATGAGTCACGTTTATAACGAAGGATATATCAACTCTAAATGACAAAATTAAAAAATATATCAGACCGTTTTGTCTAAATTTAGCTCTCTTTTTTGCACTTTTTTATTTTATTTCAGGTCGCAGTAAATCTTGAAAATTTATCTTTCTTACTAAATAAAATAACAGAAATTCCTTCTTTTTCTCTTTGAAAACGCACATCAGAGTAAGCTTGGATACCAAATAAATAATTAAATTACAATCTTATCATCTAATTTTGCCCCTGATGACTACGCAGGAGCCAAACAATAAAATTGTGTTATTTTTCAAAATTTTGTATTTATATTTTCACTGTTATAGGTATAATTTCTTGATAAAATGTTATAAACATGATAAAAATAAGTATTATGTATTCAAGAAGTAAAGATAATCGTAATTTTAATTTCAAAATGAATTAAAAATAGTGGACTCTCATATTGCACTAATATGAGTTATCAAATTACATTTTATATTGATTTCTTTTTATTTGTTTGTAATTACTTTATCCGGTTAATTAATATATTTATTTGTCTTATTTTCTAAAAAAAGCATATTTTAAGAAGAATGTATTTTGCCTTTTTGGTAACATTTTAGATTTAACTTTTTATATGACATGTTTAAAGCACAAGATTAAATGACATTTTGGTAGATTTTACATATATTTAGTATAAAACCACAAAATTCAAAAGTCACTTTTACTTTCTTAAACTTTGTATCAAATCAAATCATACCAGCAAATTAAAATAAAAAAAAATATTCAAACAAAATCAAGAAAAGATTTTAGGGATATTTTTTCGTAATTATTGTAATATATTATAAAGCTGTAATAATAATGCTTGCATTGAATTTTAAGAAAATAGCTTCCAATATTTTAAAAAATTATTCACATAAATTATTTAATCATGTGTTTAGAAACTTAAATAATTGATACACAAATGTAGACAATGCATTTAAATATTAAAACCATGTGTAGTGGCTAGTGGGTAATTTAGCGCCAAAAAAAAAACTTCCTCCGTCTATTATTAATCGGCCATTTTCTTTGTCTAATATTAATCGGCCATTTTCTTTTTTATATGAATGTTAAGAAATTATAAATACGAAGATAATTTTACTAATACACCTCTTAAAAACTTTTTAAAAGTTTTACAAATAAATATGAAAACTTAAAAAAAAAATAACACCAAAAATATCCTTATGATGAAGTAGAAATGTTGACAGCTTGCTCTTTGTACGCTTTTAAAGTAATTATACATATAAATATTTTCATTAAATCTAATCTTTTAATTATATTTAAACTAGTTATGTGTTTTATTCATTATAATAATAATTAATAATGGATGAAACTTTAAAACTTTATGATATTTGAAATTTTAGAAACAATTAATTTTAAAGATAAATTTTTTTTTAAAATTAATTTTATCTTGAATTTTTAAACTAATAAGTACTTAAAATAATTTATTTTCATAATGTGTACAAGTTAAATGAGATGGAGGGAGTATCAAAGAGTCTAGAGTTATATAAAGAAAGACTGTCCACTTATCATTCCCAAATTTTTAGGAGAGAGGAAATAATAATTTTAATCCATTAAGCTATGAGATTAACTGCCATTCATTGACAGCAGATAAGAAAATTACATCATTAATTTATTTTTAGAGATATAGTAGAAATTAACTATTGTTTATTGTCAGTGGACAATAGTTAATCTCTTAAGTTAAAATTTTAACTTTGGCAGTATTAGATTAAATATATTTAACCTTCAATTAATTGAGTATATGATTTTAATCCGATGGCCGTAATGATATTTTTAAAATTTAATCAAGCCATTTTAAAATAAAGTAAATAAAAATGACCTAAAATACACTTTAACTATTGGTAGAGGTACAAAATTTATCTTCCATCCACCAATTGGCCTTCAAATACCCTAACATTTACCTTAAGGTCTCATATTACTCTTCTTCTTAATGGCCACTAATTTAAACCCAATTAATAAATTAATTAATGATGTGACACTCATCTATTAGTCACCGTATAATTAACCTAAAATAATTTAAAATTCACCCATTCACAAATCAAATCCCAATTAAAAAGTCTCCACCCAATTTTCAGTCGAGTTTTTTTCTTTTGTTACGTGATTTTTCAAGAATAATGAAGGTATAAATTTGCACAAAAACTTACTACCCAATATGACACATTTGTATAGCTGTAAAATGTCTCTAGTGTAGGTGGTTGATAATCTAAAATAATGATGCAATTGTCTTGGTCAATTTAATTTGGAGGTGGGTGTATTTTTGATAGTTTAAAATTGATGTCATGTGTAGGTGGTTGATAAGCTGAAATTGTGCTTGATTTTTAGATGTGTTTGTATATTGTGGAGTTTGAACAGAAAAACAAATCATCCAAATTTGGCCCCTTTTTTTCCTCCTTGCAATTTTCATGAAGGAATTAATGCTTTGAGTTTATGTTACGTTACCTCTTTGATCCGTTTTCTGATTCGCATATACTATGAGTTATGGTGCAGTGATAAGACTGATTCACCCTCAACCAGAGGTCTCAACTTCAAGCCTTAGGTATGAAGAAATTCCTGTTGGGAGTGTCACCCTCAAATAGGCCCTATAGTGCGCGATCTGGATTTAGTCGGAAGTCCAATGTGAGCTCCGAACATCGGGGTGAAAAAAAAGAAGAAAAGAAACAAGTTGAGAATAAAGATTTGTGCTAAAAGCAAAAGGAATAGGTAATGTCACATCATTAATTAATTTATTAATTGAGTTTAAATTGGAGACTGTTGAAAATAACGATAATATGAAATCTAAAGATAGACGTTAAAAGTATTTGGGAGCGAATAAATAAACAAAATATAATTTTATATCATTTCCAATACCTCAAAATATTTCCATAAACAGAATAATATTTGATACTTCCATCACATTATTTGCGAGCAGTCACTTAGCTTGCATTGGTTTTACCACTAGTCAGTCAAAGGTTTTTACAAGAATAATGAAAAGCTTGTAACATGAGTTCCTTACTAGTTTAAAATGTAGGAAAAATAATATTTATGTCTCTATGTGTTCTGAATTTGTTATTGAATTCATAATTTATTTTAGTGTCATAATTAAATATTTATATATAATTCAATAGATTTTTAAGTACACATCAAAAGTTACTAAATTCATCCAAAGAACATTTATGTAATTCTCAACCTTTGTTTTCTATACATGTTTATTAAAAAAAATGATAAAGTTGAATTTGTAATAAGGTTAAGAAGATGTGTCTTGATTTAACTCGATACGTTCGAATATTAGCAACAAAATATACTTGTTAAAGAAGTAAGGTTAAGAAGACACGTCTTGATTTAACTCGATACATTTGAATATTAGCAACTAAATATGCGTTAAAGAAATAAACGGAAGTACATAAGCAAGTTGATAAAGCCGTATGAAGCAATTAATGATCTCCGGGCGATGAGTGTTTACACTAGATTTGATGATATTAGAATGATATTAACCTCAAATTCTATGAAGTAAAAACTTAGGCAATTTGGTTACTGGTTAGAGTTATGAAGGTATTATTTATGTAGGGTTTAATTATGTAGGTAGTAGTTATGCAGGGTTTAGTTATGTGGGTATTAGTTATGCGAGCATTAGTTATATGTAGGTATTATTTAGTTATGTAGAGATTACATTACATGAATTATTAACTATTGAATATTGAATTTAATATAAATTTACAAATAAAATAAGTAAGCGAATAATATAAATTCTCCCTTAAAAAAATAAAGAAAGAAATTTTCTCTATACTTAACTAGGAATTCTGTGTTTTTTTTAAAGAGAAAATGGTCAAATGCCTCCCTAACTTATAGTCAAATTTTCAACTACACACTTATATTTTACGGGTGTCCTATTACCCCCTTAAACTATTTTAAAGTAGATTAAATACACTCTTGAGTGCTGACATGGTCCAGAGAGTGTGTTCACTCACTTAAAGGCATTTGAGAGATAAAAAACTGATCAAAAAAATATTTCAAAAATATTTTAACATTTTGTTAAATATATTTTCCAACTTTTACCTTTAATTTTATTTTCTTTACACTTTTCATTTCTTTTTCCTTTATCATTTTTTGTCCCCTCTCTCTCTCATCTCTCAACTCCCTCCCTACCTATACATCTCCATCACCATTGTTGAACCACTATGGCAGCTCTATCTCCTCACCCATCTTCTAATAGATTTTCATAATTTGTCTCACAATTACTCACAACCATTAACCATCAAAATCACCAAATAATCATTAAAATTATTATTTATGTAGTAAAAGAATAAATTAAAGTCATTAATTTTCTTGCTCAGACAAAATTTGTCAAGCTTCATTCTTATTTTTTGTGTCTATTAACGTCCGATGAAGAATCTAAACTACACACAATAAGAATTTCACGAAGTTGAGCAGCAACAATCAATTGATAATTCAGTGATTTCTTCAAGTGTAGAATGCCTAAATCCTTTACTATTTAAAAAGAAATAAAAGGGCCTATTCATCCTCAATCATAAGACGAGTAGCGAGAACTTCAAGCTTAAGATTTGTATTGCAATTGTGAAATTTGAGTGGGAGAGGTGAAAATGGAGGTTTAAATAGTTAGTAAAGTAGTTGTTGTGGTGTTGTTGATGAATGTTGATACTTAATTTGTGGGTTATAGAAGGATGGAGTGGGAGTGCAAGTGGGAGTGGGGAGTGATTAGAGAGGAATGGGGTGGAGAGAGATAAAGGTTTTGGGGAGTTACAGGTAAAGAAATTGAAGCATGACTTAAGAAAAGTGAAGAGAGGAGAAAATGAAGAAGAAATATAATTACATTTTTTTTAAAAAAAATAAATTATATGTGTGATATTTGACAACTGGCAACGCGTGGTGCACACTACATTGAAAGAATGTGGTTGTGTAGTTTTAGGGTGGTTTATATTCCACTTTAAAATAGTTTAAGGGGGTAATAGGACCTCCGTAAAATATAAGTGTGTAGTTGAGAATTCGACTATATGTTAGGGGGTCATTTGGCCATTTTCTCTTTTTTTTTTTTTTAATGTTCAAAGCTTATAAAAATAAAATATTATTAATATATTTCAAGTACATTATACTATCATATATTATATGATGTAAATTTCTATCAATATGTCGTATGTGTTGTTTGTAAATTTTTAGTATACCAAATATATAAATTATATATAAATTCACATTTTAAATAAAAAAAATTAATACATGATAATTAAATATGCGGATATATTTAGTAATAGATAATGTGAATATATAATTAGCATATGCGCTGTCAAAATTATACATTCCGATTCATAATATTAATAAATATTTATATTTTGATTTTAAATGAAAACAAATAAAAAGTCGTTTATATACGAAAAGAAATAAGAAACAAAAACAGTTGGAAAAATAGAATAGTTATGTAAAGTTTTCAATAAAAAAAGATTTAAAAATAAATTAATAGGGATAAATGTGTAATTTATCTTTTTAATGCATGTATAACTAATACTCACATAACTTATTCCACCTTCTATCTCGCATAAATTATACATAGATTCCCTCATAAGTTATGTAGGTATTAGTTATGAAGGATTACAAAAAAGGCAACCAAATACCGTATAAAATTAATACATGAATAATTTTTATACAATATTTTGAATTTATCAACCAAACAGAGTATAAGTCATGTTGACTTTTCAACCTAATAAAAAACTTTTATTAAACATAGTAAAATGTTTTATACATGAATAACATGCCATCTTATATCGTAACCAAACGGCCCTTTAGTGTAGTACGAGAAGCTTGGTAACAATAATAATAAAAATAATATAGTAGTATATTGCTTTTGTATTATTTTGTATCCAATATTTTACAAATATATACGTCTAAACTATATAGGTTACAAAGATAAAATATTAGTCAATGAAAAAGTTACACTCGAGTTCTAAAGTACTACATTCAATGCATATACTAAGTAATATTAATCCTCTATTGCATTCAGAATATTGTACGATCATATCTGATGTATCTATTCTTTTGTTATTTTTGTCACGTCATTAGAACACGAGTCCTTCACTCCTTCCCTATCTTCAATGCATGAGTTCCCACCCTTTCCCCCATGATGTTCATTTTGTGACTTTAGAGGTTAATCGAGGTCAATCATCATTGAACATATACTCGTGATCAGTTCATTCCATCAGAACAATTTCCTTAAGCAATCTTTATTGGTGCTACAATCCACCCTGTATTCTATCATGTGCACAAATTATTTTTTACCCGATACAATAAATCCTACGGTTCACAGTTATCTCTATAACCTCATTTGATCGTTGTTCCATCATATCTCTACTCAAATAAAAGGTATTTGTTAATTGTTCATGCCCTCGCGTCTTGAATTGAGGCAACATGGTAATAAAGAATCAATAACTAAGATCTTTAGTAAAGAAGACTTTCAAACATATCGTACATTAAATGTGCTTAATTGAATAACACAAAGACCAAAATTAAAATAAGACAATAAATTAGGAACAAAAAATATTACTCTTCTACTCTTTGGGTAGATATAATATAGTGACAATTCGAAAACTGCGTCCACAAGTATGGTACAATGTGAGACAAGTTGACGATAATAAGGAACCAGTATATAGTTGTCAATTTGTCATGTCAATTGAGTTGTGGAAATCATGTCTATGTAGCAGTTAAAAGGACCACTCATTTAGTGCTTACGCTTAGGATTCCCCCTTATCTAGGACTCTTCTAATTATGTGCTTAAATACAGGTTTTATTTTAACATATATCTTCTGATTAAAGTCGTAATATATGTATTCAATCATACTTTTACCATCCCAAAATCCTTACTCTCTAAAGTGCTTCTTCATAGTATTGCTAATTTCATCAATTAACATAATATCTTCACGATAACATATATCATGGAATCTCATCTTATATTAGTTAGTTTGCCATGCTAAAATAAATGAGTAGGGACTCAATGCTACGCCTTCAAATAAATGTACTATTATTAGAAAAACTCATCTATCACCTACTCCAAAATTGTGACTACATTTTTTTTATATATAAAAACAGTTATTTTGGGAAAGTAGCCAAATTTAAAGTTAGTTGATTTAGTACTCCTTGTCCTTAATTACTTATCCACTTTTGAATTGACACATCTATTAAGAAATCAATTAATGACATAGTGACTTTACTATTTTACCCCTATAATTATGAAGTGGATGAAAGCATTTTTTAAAGTAATTAGTCATTTAATTGAGGGTATAATAGGTAAAAAAAATTGTCCTTTTTTGATTTGTCAAAATGGACAAGTAATTAGGAATAACTATAAAAGAAAAAGTGGACAAATAATTAGGGATAGAGGGAGTATTAAAGTTGACAGTAACTTGACAATATAAAGACAAATAAATTATCTCCATAGAGTAAATGCGCGCACATGTATTCCCTTGCCCGCGGGATAGCCGCGCACACGTCCAAAAGTGATAAATCTTCTTTATTTCACACTTGCATATTTATGGAAGAGTAAATTTTAGGTTTTAGCAAACATAAAAATTATATTAGTATGTTATAATTATATTTTGTATAATTGTATTTCATAGCAAACTATGGAGCATCAAATTTGTATAAATCGTTGACAGCCTCTCGTTTATATAAAAGTGTAGCGATTGTATATGTAGATTGGTTAGATAATTGTATGTATGTAACAACTATGCATATGTATCAATGATTGTGTTTGTGTATCTGCATAAAATTTGAATTTGTATACAATTGAATAGAAATAAAACATTCGTATATCAAATCTCTCTCTTTCTCTCTCTCGCTTTATACAACACAAATTATATATTGTAATTTGTATAATTTATGTTTGTATAAAGCGAGAAAGAGATAAAGGCAAAAGAGAACTGGTAGGGAAAGATCTATATTTGTGTAATTATAAGTGTATAGGATGAAAATATATGTATTTGTATTTGTATATATAGTTTTCTCTCACTTTATACAAACACAAATACAATTTATACATTTGTGTTTGTATAAAGTGAGAGAGGCAAGGGAGAGTGGCGAGCGATATTCGCTGGGAAGAGAGGTGAATGGCAAGTGTTTGCTCCAGATTAATGAAATTGTGGTTATAACATTTAATTTGAATTAATAGTTTGCTATTTTATACAATTTTTCCTTTATAGAAGGGCATAATATACAAATATGCTCTTTAACTCGGTCTCATTTTATATGTCTGTCGTCCAACTTTGAGTGTGCACATGTAGATACTTAAACTTGTATAAAATTGAACAAATAGATACACACGTTCTACATGGCATCCTACATGGCAATTTGCGTCCTACATGGTGTCCTATGCGTATTATGCCACATACAACTCATGTGTCTATTTGTTCAACTTTATACAAGTTTAAGTGTCTACTTGTGGACGCCCAAAGTTGGAGGGTATAAATGTGAAATGAGGCAAAGCTAAAGGACATATTTATGTATTATGCCATTATAAAAGTTAAGCCACACTCAAACCGGTTTGAATAAGTGATGTGAAATCATAATTTGAAATTAAGTTTTGAAGTTAGAAGTCATGTTTGAATATATTATTTGAATATTTTATATTACTTTTTCCACATAAATATGAAAATATGAAAAAATTATGAAAACTATAAATTTTTTATCTCGAGACGTTAACATTAATAAATTACATATCCATGTTTTTTTTTTAAATATCTGTTAGTTATCACAAACTTTTAAATACAATCCTTTTGTAAATAAACTAATCAATAATAGTAATAATCTATTTTTTAAAAAATATAATCCTTTTATAAATAAACCATTTTATCATTGAATAAAATGGCCCAACAGGCCACCAAAAATTTATTTCTTAAAAAATAATTTCTTATGTTGATCACGAGTTTTTTTTTTTTGTAAAATTTTAAATGATGATTATTTTAATCAAATGAATACAATGTTAAAAAGGGATAAATTTGGTGTTTTACTACAAAGACATCTTGTTTTTATTACTTTTATCATGAAAAATCTAATAGATCAGCTACTATATTTCTAATGAGATTGAATTTTATTCCTAAATTCATCTTAACAATTCGCTTTCGATACACATCTCAATTCACCATCAGAACTGGTATTATGACTCCGTTATGTCTAGTACCAACCATTCACAGATAGAAGAGTGAAGGAGGTTAGATATCAATTTGGAATTAAGTCATAACATGAAGAAGGAAGGATGAAGAAGACTCTTAAAGTCTTGTAGCCTCTTAAAGAAAATACATATATTTTCATACTGTTCTGCAAGACTATACTAGATCTATTTTAGTAAGACGAGATCAATGAATTCAAGGCTCTGCTACCAAATTTGTCACGATCCTGACCCGTTGTGAGTTGTACCCCTACTACACCCTGATGGGAGAACCAACTATCTACTAACATACCAATAATTCACCAACCTCAGCCCAACAATTTAGATAAACAAATCAATTTTTAATGTCTTAAAACAACTTTAATAAGAAACAACTAAGTCATAACACGAATGCAGAAATAACCATCCCTAGAAAATGAAACTCGTAGTACAAAAACATCTATTCTTAGTTTAGAGTACATGGATGCAACTCCAAAACCAAATGACTAAAAAAGTCTAAGTCCAAAAAATGGAGTAGAAAAGAGAGACGGATGCATGGTAGCCTAGACATGGACGCCTGAATATGTCATGTACTCAACAAAGAAAAAATAAGTGTAGTATCAGTATACAACCACATTGTACTGATAAAATAATTAGCTAGTTCAAGATATATGAGAAATGAATAGGCAACTACGACTTAGTAAATCATATATCATACAATTACAACACAAGTACAATATAACCCAGACTCTTAGTCCTTATCTTGAGTTGTTATGCACAATAAACATAGAAAATCACATCACATCAAGAAATTTCAGTTCTCTTATGATAACCCACACATAAATTATTAGTGCACCAGTATAGTACCCAATCCACTAGTTAGTAAGTACAAGCTTGGTTCCTGATCCATTCAGAAATATGCAATCAGAATGGTACTCTATCCACTAGTTAGTATGTACCGGTGTGGTATCCAATACACTCATCAAACACACTTCATAATCAAAATGAATAGTAATCACACTTGTACACAAAGTAAACACATTCTTTGCATGCGGTGAACAATATTCAACATTTCATGCCTTTTTCCTCTTTCCTTAATCATATATCATTCATGCAATGCTAACGAACCAATTGATAAGAACATATAGCATAAATGGGAAACAATCATCATCTACCTCAAATCATGCCTTGAAAATTGTAAGGAACTTGAGCTTTCCCCTTGGTACGAATTCCGGCTTGTTCTTGGTCTAAAACAATAACAAAAGAACAAAATTAATGAACAATGACCTAATAATACCCAGATTATAATAAAATTCTAAAGCTCAGACAATTCCCATGATCATTCCAGCCAACCTAGGATTTTCTACCATCAATTCAGGTAAAAAAAAAACCTCTCCTATGATAACCACCACTGATTTTAGAGTCTAAGAATTAAATTACTAGATAAGAGGAGTAATTAACTTACCTTTATCGAATAACTTAATGAAAAACCTACAGGAAACGCCCTATGTATCCCTTTGTTTTCCCAAAAGAGTTTTCATAAATAAGAGTAGTTTTGGCATTTTTCTGCATAAATTTATGACTTACCTTGATATAGTGGTGCCTCCATAGCGGAACCACCCGGTATAGCAAGAATTAATTTCCCATGCTATAATAGGGTGACATCCACTATAGCGGCTTACATCGTATAGAAACTAGGGATTCTCTCCAAAATCTCTCATTCACAACTACCTTTGAACCTCGACGTTCTAAGCTAAACCGTTCACGCCAACTTTGATAGCAGAAGTTTTACTAACCCAAATTCAATTGCGTCAAGTTGTAATACCTCAGAAATTGAATTTGAGTTTAGAAGGGAAAGTTTAAGAAATTGTATTAGTGTCTGGTTCTAAGAGTACACCTACAAATCACATAAATGTTATCGTAGGAACTAAGTGTGTTTTTGGAAAATGTCAAGTCTCTAATAATGGTCTACGACTAAATAGGATGGGTTTTGATTAATAACCTTTCAAAGACACTTCTTCCAATTCTAAGCGTCAACGGTAGTTAATCAGTATAATAACCCAACAAAATGAGTTGGGGTTAAATCTCACAGGGGGTGGTACGTGTTTAAGATTCAAGAGTAAAGTGCGAATATGTTCAGATCAGCCATATGAATAGAAATTTATGAATAAAAACATATTGTAAATCAGAGGGTGACACGAATGTCAAATAAGAGGGTTTTGGTTTTCAATTATCAACTACATCAACAACAAATAACACAAAGATAACAATAATGAGACAGGTTCTTGGGATGTGATTTGATTAGATTATAGAATA
Source organism: Solanum bulbocastanum (assembly GCA_037074985.1). NCBI lineage: Eukaryota > Viridiplantae > Streptophyta > Magnoliopsida > Solanales > Solanaceae > Solanum > Solanum bulbocastanum. Next base: position 11,174,777 of record CM073597.1, on the reverse strand, counting down.
ATGTAGACAAATGAGTAATTGCAACTGTTAGAAAATAATTGTAAATTAGTGAATAGGCTAGACTATAGAGGAGGTAAACTTTCTCTCAAATAATTTACCTCAAATCAAGTCAATTTCTCTCGAACATCGACAAACATGCAAAATAAGAGCAGCCTAGCCTTAGTCCATTCACTCTCTCGAGCTGAATGTGTGGAAAAGGATTTAGGATTCACTCTCTTGAGCTGAACCCATGACAACCCAATAACCACAAACCATCAATTCAGTAATCTTGGTTTAAAAACTCTCTCTTGAGCAAGCCAAAACACGAAGGTAGAACTATATTTGCAACTACAATTATTTAAATTGAACCACAATTACTGATTGCAATCACTTCTAAACAATATTTAAACTAACAATTAGCAATACCCATAAACTCAATCAGCCCATAATCACATAATCACACCCAAAGAATTGGGGTTTTAGCTAGACATCATAAAAAGATAAAAATTGTTACCAAATTGTGTTTTCATCAATTGGTAAGATTAATTTCGTCTTTACAAAGGTCCAAATTGAAGAATCTCAAAGACTCACATCCAATTTGTCAAAAATGGAAAACTTCAATTCTTTAAAGCTAAGGAAAACTTGTCTCAAAACTCAGAGTTCAAACCTAAAAAATTACTCTCCTTAATGTTCAGAATTAAATAGGATCAAAGATTAGATACTAAACTAAATGTTCAAAAATGTATTTATAGTCGGCAAAAATATGTTGCGAAGGGCCATTAGACACAGTAATTTGGGCTCGTCGATCAACTCGACGATCTACCCTTTGGTCCATTCCTCGGCCTTCTTACATTGGCCTTCAGCATCCTTCAGGTCTATAACTTTGGGCGATCTAGCACTGCATCGCGGAACCACTCGGTGATCCGCCGACTGCTCCTTTCTCTCGCCAACTTGACTTTTTCCTTCAGGGCACACTGGAACTTTAGGTGGTCATATGGCCACTCGGCAACTCACCTAATGGACTTGGTGATCACCAATCTCTCTTTTCTTCCTTCTTTCAGCTCTCTTTTCTTCCTTCTTTCAGTTCACTTCGTTCCTTTTTGCAATTAGTGTCCTTACTTTGTTCCTCAATCCAAATACCTGGAAATGAAGGATTTTACATCAGTTATTGACACAAAATAAGCATTTGAGGACACTAAACCTATACAAATAAAGCCTTCAATGAGTCCAAATCTAGGAATCATCAACAACCCCAACTTAAACATTTGCTTGTCCTTAAGTAAAACTCAAGTTCAGTAGTTCAAAAAGGATGTCTCAAACAGTGCTACACAAAACTCAATTATGAATGCACACAACAAGATTCAATTTACTTATGCAAGGATCAATTGTGCACTCAAAGATTAAAGTTATGACTCACCATTATCAAAGAATCTCAATTTCACAATACTTGCTTCAAATGCAAGTTCAAGCTTAACAAAGGTACTCAAATGCCCTCACACAAAGATGATTCCATATTCACACACAATGGTTCAACAATTTATAGATCCGGAATCACAAACAACTTTCATATTCAAGAAGATGAACACATGCATGACTCCATCCATAGGTTTGCCCTTATTTCCCAACCAACACTTGTTTTGGCTCATTCAAGATCAAAAAGGTCTTTTCAAGGCTTGTAACGAGGCTGAGTGTAAAGATATTGTTATTTAGGCTCAGTGGATGCCATCCTCATGAAATTTGATATGAACAAAACTTCCTTTCCTTCTCCTCATCATTCTCATTTATGCTCATAAGTCACCCCTTTGTTCATTTTCCATGGAATCCGGACACCCTATTTCCTTTTGTAACTTTATTTCAAAACTTTTTCATGCTTTCTTTTTTTTTTTCTTCTTTTCTTTTAATTCTTTTCTTTAGTATTGGGGGGGGGGGGGGGTTCCATCTTTTTGAAAAACCATGGGTAGAGGGGAATTTCTTCACATTTCTTGATTTATCTTATCTTTTCACCACACCCCCAACTTAGTCTTTTGACCTAAGATGGCTATTCAAACAAACCACATCTCATGACGATTAAGGGTGAAGGGATAAAGAAACGTCACAATTGCATCAAGTTTCTTCCAAAAAAAGGGTAAGGCTCAAAGGGTGCTCAAATAAAGTTCACACACTCACAAGGTAGGCCACAAAAGAGGTATAAAGTCAAATTATTTCACTTTTTAAAATTGTTGCCTAAGATCATTTCAAGAGCTTGCATCACATAGTCAACCAGACCAACGAGGCAAATTCTAGGTGTCATCACACAAGGTTCATGGTAAGCTCATCACACAAGGCATTTACACCAATATTAAACAAGACTCTACACTTTCGCTAGTGTGCAATGATCATCACAAGAGACTAAATTTGATAATCGGCTAGTCACAACAAGATACAAAAAGTTCACATATTGCCTATGTAATTTCATTTGGCCTCATTGTAGCTGTACATTTCTGTTTGTTCGATTGAGAGCACTATTTAAGTCATCGGTATTGATCGCAACCGACACTCAAATTTGCACAAGAACAGCCACAATTAAATACATAAGAGGTGACAAAATTTTTCGAAAGGGTCCATAAATCATTTATATTCAAAATAAATAGCCACAAGCTCAAACCACAAAAACAATGTCAAAACACAATATATAACACAAAACCCAATATATACAGAAAATGTCATCAACACAAGAGGTAGGTATGTAAATACCTCACCCCACCACAAACAAAAAGCAATTTGTCCTCAAATTCAATCAAAACAACCAAAAAGTTAATAAAAAGGGACAAAGAGGGAGGTAAAGAAAAGTCATGTCTACATAGTCTCTCCATCTATTGGGGTACCAGTGCCCGGTGCCACAATAGTCTGATCATAGGCATCAGTGCTCGGAGTCACATCAACAGTACTAGCTCCACTAGGGTCAGCCAAAAGTGTATTTGCCAAAGAAGTCTGAACAACTGCATCTACTATGGCCTTCTCAGTTTCTGTTAGACCCTCGTAATAAACCTCCTCAACAACCCCAAGCATTTCCTCATCCGTCTTAGCCTCAGATTTGGGATCAACTACCTTCTCAGCTTGAACATTATCTCTGGTGGTAGTCGGAGACATATCTGGATCGATCGGCACATTTGGGATCTCTACTGTCCCGAAGATCATTAACATGTCGGTGGACTTTAGCTGGTCCATATCTCTTCTTAGCTCAACAATAGTGTCCTTTAGAGCCATCACCTCTTAAGTGGCCCCTTGGCCACGCTCGCACACCACTACCCTTGCCGCAAGGGCATCGATAATAGAACTCAAAGGTGCCACAACATCAGCAAGGGCTGTTTGAATCATGTTCTGAATGGTGGCCTCAAGTTTGGTGGCGCGTCGATCAACAGAATGGGCTAGCTATCCCATTTGTAGTAATGCAACCTTAGTGAGTGGAGGCCGGGAGGCAGCAACAACAATACTAGGTCTGGGAGACAAAGGAGCAGTAGAGGTACTAGGAGTCATATAAGGGGAAGTGCTAGGTATACCTGAAGGCCTATGGGTCGGAGTAGGCAAAGGTGCTCTGCAGGTAATGCATCTGTATCCACAATCGGGGAAGAGTCTACTGGGGCTTCCTTCTTCTTCTCTGCATCATCCTTCAAGTAATCCACCTCAATCCACCGGCTGTTAGTAGAAAATGCACGAATCACTTCCACATCCTTCTTCTTATCTCTAGGCACCCGAGCCCATCTGCACAACTTGGTGATCAACACCAAAAAGAGGAGGGAAGTCTAGTGTTACTTGGCCCTCATAAGTATCTCTTGTGCAACAATCATCCTAGTATCAGTCGTATCCTATTAATGGTTCACCCAAGACAAGCTGATTTGGCGTGGCGGAGAGTTGACTCGTTTTAGGATGCATGATAGTACTGCTGATGAAGCCAAACCAATACCTCACTGCTACATTGAGGTTATTCTTTTCAATGGCTTCCCCAACCTCGAGCCATTTGGGAGTACCGTCTGATATCAGAGGATTCAATCGCTTCTTCATGTTTTCCAATGTTTTTATCCTGATCTTATATTGGCAGTCATCTTCAAGTCTCGTTGAACATTCTAGGACTGCATTGATGTCAACATAATCACACTGTACCTTTTTACCCCTAACAACCACATAGAAAACCAGCTTGAATTTGGTTGTCGGCTTCTTCCCTTATGGGACCAGGGTTCCGTAGGCAGTGTAGAACTCCCAGACCCAATTTGGAACATAAAGACCTCGGGGTCGAGTAAATAACTGGAAATTGTGCGACTTTAGGCAAATCATGACTCCGAATACCTGTCAATAACTTCATTAGTGAACAACCTCTTTTCCTCTATGATGGTCCTCAATCCCTCAGTCTTCAGTCTATTCATAGACCGGGGAGGAGGACCCTGTACCGGTGGTGCTAGGACCACAGCTTGTGCGGGAGCAGGAGAGTACTGGTGGTCTGGGGAGTCCTGATTCTAGACGAATTATTCATCCTTTTGGATCGCAGCTCTGCTCTTTGGGCTGCTGGTAACTCATCTTCAGGCTCAGAAGTTGTAGCCTGATGCTCTTGGTGCTCAACTTCACTCTCAGAAGTGGTGCAGTGGGTGGCATTGATGCCATCACTGTCAGAGCTGATCTCCGGTGATGCAGGTGTAGAAGCCTTGCCTTTTCCCTTTTCTTTCCTACATGTGGTGGGTATTTTAGTAACCTTTGCCTGCTGCATCCTCGTTGATTGTGATCCCTTTGGTCCTCTTACGGGGCGACATGTCTTTACATGCCACTTTTGGTCTAGCCATATCTGCAGAAATATAAAAAAGAGTTAACTTCAGTTCTTGAAAGTTTGTAGAAAAACTGTTGCAAACAGACTCACCAAACCTGTCGGCGAGTCGCCGAATCACTTTGGCGAATCAGATCGGGATCGCCGAAAGGATTGACTCAAAATTTCATAGAAAATTTGGCATGTCAACGATGAGAAGGGCCTTTCGGTGAATTGCCGATAACATTCGGCGAGCAAGGACTAGCCCGCCAAAAGTTACAATGCATTTTAGAGCTTAGGGGAATATAAAGAGCGATTAAGAAAGATAATCGGTGAGTCGCCGAGTGCACTCGGCGAACTCAGGCATCTCACCGAAAGTTACAGAACCCAAACTCAATTTTAGCATGAAATTAAAGGCAATCTAGGGGATTTGGCAAACTGCCGAGTAGATTGGCGAGCTCGACCCAACTCACTAAACTGCCCAACGTGCCTACTTTCAACCTCGACTTCCAAATTCAACCCTGTAGCCTTCGAAAACAAAATAAAACCATGCATCCATTCAATTAAATTAAGACCCATGTTACCCATGACCCCAGGATACTCATACTTCTCCCAGTTTGGCCAAATTTGGCCATTTGACAACTTTTGCCCTTAAGAATGACGTCAACCGCTCCATCATTGGGCAAAGTACATCATTTGGCACAAATGCGGGTTACTTAGACTTCACTTGACTATACCCAACAACAACACGCCTTAACCCAACAAGATTTTGATCAATTTTAAGTGTGAAATTTCGATAAATCAACGATATTGGCATTCTAGGCATGATATTCAAATTAAAACAAGCACACATATACATAATTACGAAAACAATGAAATCAGTGAGGCCCAACACACATCACTAAGATAAGAACAATTGCAAAAGAGTACAATTACAAAATATATGTTCAGAAAACTAACCTTATATACCGAATAAATCAGTTTAAAAGCTAGGCGGCAAAGAATCCAACTCCGAACACACAATCAACGACTAAGAAATGGAAATAATGCAAAAATACGAGAAAAATATAGTGCGGGTGTGAGTTTGGAAAGTTAAAAAGTGAGGGAATGTGAAAGATTTTGAACTTTAAAACTTTTGGCCTTTAAAAACCATCTAGTTCTCGCCCATTCGACGACATTAGTCTTGCTCACTGACCCACTCGACGCCAAGCCGAGTGGGCATTTACCTCACCAAATTTTATAGGACCTCCAGTTATCGTGGGGGTCCAAACGACGGATAAAGTTGTGATCGCCGACCTGGTCGATGATTCGCCAATTTGCTTCTACGCTCGTTGAGTTTTACAGAATTCAATTTCAAAATTGCTTGAGTCTAATGGTGGTTCAGGTTGGGCTCATCACCCTCTTCGACGAGTCTCCGACCGGACATTTAGCTCGCCAATCTCCACTTTTTCAAACATATTCTATACTTCAACCTGCAAAATCAACACACGATTATTTCTAAAAACAAAACAAAAGCAGTAAATCTTGGGTTGCCTCCCAAGAAACGCCTTAGTTAAGTCATGGCACGACACAATTCCCCACTCAATTTTGATTAGGGTAGAGAAGAGACAACACCTGACCCATTTAAGTATCCAGTAGCTGAATAGACATAGAATGGGAAGCAGTCATCTAGTTTAGCAGTGAGACATTCTCTTTTATCTCACCGAACACTTTGTCTTGTTCTTCGAATTTGTGGAGAATGAGTGAGTGTATCTCTTTTGTTTGTCCATCCTCGTATTCTTTGGACTTTCTACATTTATAAGGGGGAATGTACCGATCTTTTTTTTTTGGACGGTACCTCCAATTCCATAATTTGTTTGGCAACGAGATCTAGCTGAGTCAACAGTGTGGCCAAAATCTGGTCTTTCTCAGTCTCCTTTTTGGTCTTGGCATATAATCAAGGTGTTGGGCTGCTATTGCATGGGGTAGTCGTGTGAGACCACCTGGAGAAATTTGGTTAGCCACTCCTTTGTTCTTCGGACCAAGACCTCTATAGAGCAGTCTAGCAGCATTTTATGTGAGATTCCATGAGCTGGACATAGCAACAATAGTAACTTAAATCTCAGCCACAACTCATGGATTGACTTACCCTCCAATTGCCTGAAACTTAGGATGTTATCCCTAAGAATTATCATCCTCAAAGGAGAGTGGTCCATTGGGTCACCGTTGCTACAAGACATGCTCATTTCTTCTGTTCTAAACAAGCAACATGAAAACCAAAAATAAAAGTAAGTAGATTCAACTATGGTTAGCAAGAACAAAATTCAACTTAACCAAAGAATCTTAACCAACACCACTCCCCGGTAGCGGAGCCATTTTGATTAGTAGCATTTCAAAGAAACTTCATCCAATTCTAAGCATCAACGGTCATTAATCAATATAATAACCCAACTAAATGAGTTGGGGTCGAATTCCACAGGGAGTGGTATGTGTTTAAGATTCAAGTGTAAAGTGTGAATATGTTCAGATCAACCATAAGAATAGACATTTACGAATAAAAACATAATGTAAATCAAGGGGTGACACAATGTCAAATAAGGCGGTTTTGGTTTTCAATTATCAACTAGAGCAATAGAAAATAACACAAAGATAACAATAATGAGACGGGTTCTTGGGATGTGATTTGATTATAAACTAATGTAGACAAATGGGTAATTGCAATTGTTAGAAAATAGTTGTAAATTAGTGAATATGCTAGACTATAGAGGAGGTAAACTTTCTCTCGAACAATTTACCCCGAATCAAGTCAATTTCTCTCGAACATCGACAAGCATGAAAAATAAGAGCAACGTACACCTTAGTCTATTCACTCTCTCGAGCTGAATGTGTGGAAAAGGTTTTAGGGTTCACTCTCTCGAGCTTAACCCATGACAACCCAATACCCATAGACTATCAATTCAATAATCTTGGTTTTAAAACCTCTCTTTGGAGCAAGCCAAAAACACAAAGGTAGAGCTGCATTTGCAACTAAAATTCTTTAAATTGAACCATAATTACTGATTGAAATTAATTCTAAACAATATTTAAACTAACAATTAGCATTGCCCATAGGTTAAATTAGCCCATAATCACACCCCAAAAATTGGGTTTTAGCTAGACATCATAAAAAGATAAAACTATTACCAAATTGTGTTTCCATTAACTGGGTAAGATTAATTTCGTTGTCACAAAGGTCCAAATTGAAGAATCTCAAAGACCCACTTCCAATTTCTCAAAAATGAAACCTTCAATTCTTCAAAGCTAAGGAAAACTTGTCTCAAAACTTAGACTTCAAAACTCAAAAATTACTCTCCTCAATGTTCAGAATAAAATTTGATTAAAGATTAGATACTAAACTAAATGTTCATAAATGTATTTGTAGTTACCAAAAATATGTTGCGAAGGGCCATTCGTCGCAGTAAATTGGGCTCGCCGATCAACTCGGTGATCCGCCCTTTGGTCCATTCCATCACCTTTTTGCATTGGCATTCAACATCCTCCATGTCTTTAACTTTGGGCGATCTAACACTGCATCACGAAACCACTCAGCGATCTGCCGACTGCTCCTTTCTCTTGCCAACTTAACTTTCTCCTTTAGGGCGTGGCACACTGGAACTTTAGGCGATCAAATGGCCACTCGGCGACTCACCCAATGGAATTGGTGATCACCGATCTCTCTTTTCTTTCTTCTTTCAGCTCGCGTCGTTCCTTTTTGTAATTAGTATCCTTGCTTTATTCCCCAATCCAAATATCTAGAAATCAAGGATTTTAAATCAATTATTGGCATAAAATAAGCATTTTTAGGATATTAAAACTATACAAATAAATCCCTAAATGAGTCCAAATCTAGGACTCATCAGGTTCTGATAATATCTACGGGCAGTAGGAATTGCGTGTAGAGTTAGTTCAGACTTAGTGTAATTTTGATCTTGAACTATGGTTCTACGGAAGAGGTCTACGGGCCATAGGATGGTCGACGACCATAGAAGAAAATCGTGGAAACAGGGGAAGATGTTGAGTCCCTTTATATGTTCTATGACCAACCTAGATGGTTTGTAGAAATTCCTACAGACTGTAGGTTGAGGACGTAGATCTTGTTCAATAGATTTTAAACAAGGGTGTTTTGGTCTTTTCCTACCCAATTAACCCCTAAGCGTTGTTTTGACCCTATAAATAATCATTTAACTGTTTTTACCCTTCAAAAATACCCCATTCTCTCCCATTCAGTCACTCACAAATTCTGTCAAGGGTTTCTTTTCCAAATTTTCTCCAAGGAGCTTGAAGGAAGAAATTTTGGGTTTCATCAAGAGCTTCAATGTTTTTCTTACTTTTTGGGCTTTTATTACCTAAGGTATGTGAGAATTCACCAATAGATCCCTTTCATCCATTGTGTTCCAAAAGAATCTCAATCTCCAGTTTAGGTTAAAGGAAAGTGAAATTCTAAACATGACTTTTTGAACTCAGTATGATAACTATAAATTTTTTATGATGTCATTTGAGTTGAATAATGCCCCGGCTTCTTTCATGAACTTAATGAATAGTGTGTTCAAACAATATCTTGAAATACTTGTGATTATGCTTATTGCTGATATTTGGATTTACTCACGGATTGAGAATGAGCATGTTGAGCATTTAAGGATCGTATTACAAATCCTCAAGGATCGTCAATCATTTGCTAAGTTTAGCAAATGTGATTTTTAATTGGGATCTGTTGTTTTTCTTAGCCATATTATCTTGGTGATGGTATTTAAGTTGGATCCTAAGAATACTGAGGCAGTTAAAAATTGGTTTAGACCTTTCTCTGCTTTAGATATGGAAATTTTCTTGGGTTTTTCCGGTGACTACAGAAGGTTTTTGAAAGGATTTTCATCTATTCTTTGACTTTGGCAATGTTTACTTAAAAGAAGGTGAAATTTCTATGGTAAGAATCTTATGAAAAGAGTTTCCAAGAGTAGATGGATAGATTCACTTCATCCCCTATATTGACATTACTGGAAGGATCGAATGATTTTGTGGTATATTGTGATGCTTCAAGAATTGGTCTTGGTTGTGTTTTGATGTAACATGAGAAAGTCATCACTTATGCTTCAAGGCAATTGAAGGTGCATGAAAAAGTTTATCTGAGTTGGAGTTAGCAGAAGTGGCTTTTGCTTTAAAGATTTGGAGACATACTTATATGGTGTTCATGTAGATATATTCACCGACCATAAGAGTTTGAAATATGTGTTCCCCTAAAAGGACTTGAATCTTTGCCAAAGGAGTTCACCTGAGTTATTTAAAGATTATGATATGAGTGTCCTTTATCATCTGGGTAAGGCGATGGTGGTAGCCGAAACTTTTCATTGACTATCGATGGCTAGTGTTGCTCATGTTTAGGATGGTAAGAAAGAGCTAGTTCGTGATGTTCATAGGTTGGACCGATTGGATGTTCGATTGGTTGATTCCAATGAAGATGTTGTGATTGTTCAAAATGGTTCAGAATCATCTCTTGTTTTGGATGTGTAAGCTAAGTAAAATGTTGATTTGATCATGGTTGAGTTAAAGAAGTCAGTTTTTGAAAAATCCATTGAGGTTTTGTCCTAAGGGGAAGATGGTATTGTTTGTTACCAAGGTCAATTAGTTGTTCATAATGTTGATGATTTGAGGAATCAAATTTTGGTGAAAGCTCAAAGTTCTGGATATTCTATTCACCAGGGAGCCACTAAGATATATTGCAATTTGCAGGAGGTCTATTGGTGGAATGAGATGAAGAAAGATATCGAAAAATTTATGGCTAAGTGTCCCAATTATCAACAAGTGAAAGTTGAGCATTAAAAATTGGGTGGCTTAGCTCAAGACATTAGCATTCCTACTTGGAAGTGGAAAGATTTAAATATGGACTTCATTATGGTTTACCTCGTACTCATTGTCAATTTGACTCGATTTGGGTTATTATAGACTGAATGAGTAAGTTGGCTCATTTCTTCCACTGAAGACTTCATTTTTAGCTAAAGACTATGCTAAGCTTTGTATTTGGGAAATGACAGGATTGCATGGGGTACCTTTATCCATTATCTCCAATCGTGGTACTTAATTTACATCTCAGTTTTGGAGGTCATTTCTGAAGGGTCTTAGTATTCAAGTGAAGCTTAGTATCACTTTTCATTCTCAGACCAATGGAAAAGCCGAGCATACAATTCAGACTTTGAAAGATATGTTGAGAGCTAGAGTGATTGACTTTAAGGGAAATTAGAATGATCATTTGCCTTTGATTGAGTTTGCTTATAATAACAAATATCACTCAAGCATCCAAATGGCTTCATTTGAGGCTCTCGATGGTAGGAGATATAGGTATCCTATTGGTTGGTTCAAAGTTGGTGAGGTCTCTTTTATAGGTCCCGAGTTCATTCACAAGGCTATGGAAAAAGTTTGACTTTTTCAAAAAAGGTTGAAAACAACTCAAAGTCGACAAAAGTCTTATGTCGACGATAGAAGGAGAGAGCTTGAATTTTATGTGTATAATTAAGTTTACTTGAAAATCTCAGTCATAAATGGTGTGATGAGGTTTGGGAAGAAAGGAAAGACTAGTCCCAGATATGTGGCCTATATAAGACTTTGAGGCATATTCGCAAAGTGATTTATGAATTAGAGCACCTACCAATTTGACATCGGTACACACAAATTCCATGTCTCTTTGTGAGAAAATGTGTTGGAGATCCGAAGACTGTAATACCATTGGAAAGTTTGGGAATTAAGGAAAGTCTTTCTTATGAAAAGGTTTGTTGAAATTTGGATCGTCAAATTTGGAAATTGAGAAATAAAGAATTTGCATCCATAAAAGTTTTCTAAAGGAATCAATTAAATGAGGGTGCTACATGCAAAGCCGAAGCCGATATAATGTACAAGTATCCTCATCTCGTTTCCTCTGCTCCTATTCTATCTTGAGGTTTTAAGTTCCTCATGGTTCGTTCTTTCGGATACACACATTTTAGTCATTCTTGTGTTTTCATATGCATGCATGTTCATAAAAACTTAATTCTTGAGTTATGATTTAGCTTGGAGTAATTTCTCTATGTTTATGTGCATTTGATGTGAATTACATTCATGTTAGGTTGTTAGTTTCTCTCCCTACTCTATTCATGCTAGCTTTAGTCCTATTCGAAGATTAATGTTCTCAAGGGAGAGATATTATGACACCTTGGAAATCGAAAGATGAGTTTGGAAGGAAAAGTTTAAAAAATTATATTGATGTCTCGTTCTACGAGTACACCTACAAATTGTAGAAAGTCTTATGGGCCGTAGGAATTGGATGAGTTTTTGAAAAATATCAAATCTCTGATGATGGTCTACAAATGAATAGGACGAGTCATGATAATGTCTACGAGCTGCACAAAGTTTCTGTAGAGCTGGTTCGGAGTTTTTGACTTGAACTTGGGTTCTACAAAAGAGGTCTATGGGCTGTAGGATGGTTGACGACTGGTGGAAGCAAATCATGGAAACTGGGCAAGATGTTGAGTCCAGTACATGTTCTACAACCAACCAACATGGTTTGTAGTAATTGTAGGTTGAGACCGTAGGCCCTGTTCAGGAGATTTTAAACAAGTTTGTTTTGGTCTTTTCCTACCCAATTAATCCCTAAAATAGGTATTTTTTGACCCTATAACTATTTTTACCCTTCAAAAGTACCTTATTCCCTCCCATTCACTCAAACTCACAAATTCTCTCAAGAGTTTCTTCTGCATATTCTCTCCAAGGAGCTAAGGTAGGGTTTCATCAAGAGCATCAATATATTTCTTGCCTTTTGGGCTTTGATTAACCAAGGTATGTGGGAATTCACCAATGGATCCATTTTATCCATTAGGTTACAAAAGAATCTCAATCTCCAATTCAATTTCACCCAATTCTCTTAGTGTTTCATATGATTCTCCGTAGGCTTAGTTTATTGTGATACAATTTCTTATATTAAATCTTATTATGCATGATTTAACTCAATTACATGATTTCCAATTATTTTCACATGAACCTATGCCTATGACTATTTTTATTAATATGAACTATGATTATGTATTTATAAATTATGATTATGAATCTATACATGTTATATGAAATTGATGATCTATGACTGAAGAATGCTTTTAAGATAAAGTGTCAATGATTTGTGAAAATTTTTCTCACATATAAAAGAAATCATGATTTAGATACTTAGATAGGTAAGTGTCATGATGAATGAAGTTATGAAATCATCATTTCGAAAGGAGCTACTCAAATATGAACTTATGATTGGATTGGTAGTCTTAATTGTTGTCTTTCCGATTATTGTGACAATGATATGATTATGAATTGTATGTTCTATTGGAATTTTACTAAGCACCAAGAGAACTTTTTGATGGAGGCTATCCCGTTAGTAGTAGCCAATTCTGTAGAAGCAATCTCATTTTTCCAAACTACGTGTCCCGTAGAATTGCCTTAAATAACTTGGCTAGGGGATCCACCTTAGAAATAATGAATGATACGGAGTTCTATCTTGACAAGTAGACTCTCATTTTTTGGTGTGCGGGTTACATCAGATTCTATGTTATAGCTCACATGATCTTATTGCCGGTTAACAGTAATTATCCCACAATGAACTACGTTTTCTTTGAAAGTCTTTTCAAAGTTTTTTTTTATGGGTTTCAATACGCATTGACCTTGTTACGAATTATGATTTCTGATGTGAGGCCAAAATACATATTTTAAATCATTATTTACCTCATATTTAGTATTTATATATGTTCTTTCTGAACCTGAATTTTATGGATTGTGCTTAATAATATATTTTATTTGTAGGATTAAATTGATGTGAAGATGAAGAAACTTGAAGCTAAAACGAATGAAATATAAAAGGTTGAAGAAGGAAATCAAGCAGACAGCTTAATGAATTAACTTTAATATAATAATATTTCATATATGTTACAAAGTGCAGAATGCAAGCACCCAATTGAACTACCACGTGGCATCATGGAAGGAACTTGTAATTGCAGGCAGCGGACGAAGCAGTGTTTCAATTGGAATCCAATTACGTTTGGTTTTGGATTTTCAATTTGTTTTGGACTCAATTATTTTATTTATGGTTTTCTATATCTATAAATAGTCCATAAGAATAATTGTTAGAGAGAGGAGGATATAATGTAGAAATTAACTTTTGATTTAGGGTTTCATCTTTTCTTCTCTTTTATTTATTTTACATTTTTTATTTGAATGATTTGTTGTAATTGCTCTATGTCTATGTGGAGTTAAACTTATCGTTCTTGAATTATATTTACTTACAATATGATTGTTTAGTGTTTTTAATTAGGCATAATATGTTTATCATATTAGTTATTCTTATATTCTTGTGATTACTATTTTGATGCTTGATCACCATTAGAATAAATTTGTTGTCTTCTTTTGAACTCGGGAGAGAAATAGAGAGATAGAACTTGGAATATAAGGAGCATGATGTTTTCTTGTATGTCACTTGAATTGATTTGTGTCTAGGATAGAGATATACCTAGGTGCCTTGCTTGGCTCAAATACGGGAAGACAACTTAATGCTCCGTAGTTGGTCCAGTCTATCCCCGCTCAACGATGTAGTTAGGCTGTCAATTGTGGTAGACGGTTAGAAGTCGGGAGATCATGACTATATTATCAACCCTGTGAATCAATAACTAGATAATCAAATAAGTTGATGAAATTGATGTTAAACATGTTAGTTAAATCATAATCCTGGATCGATTGATTCATTGATTGTGTAAACATGTATCTTTTATTAGTTAATTGTTTTTAGTTATTTTTTCTTTATTTTTAGTTTAGCTAATGTATATTCATCTTTGAAATCCTCCCCCTTAAATAAATAATTAGAATTAGTATAATTTAGTAAATAGTTAATCGACAAGTCCTTTGGGTCCGATAATCTGGCTCTTTAGAGCCACTATATTACTTGCATGACCACATACACTTGTGTGTGTGATTTGGAAGCAACAAGTTTTGGGCGCCACTACCGGGGACTTAGAAATTAATTGTTTTTCTAGATTAAACTTTTTCTTTTTATTTATTTAAGTTTTTATACATATAAAAAAACTCCTTATTTTATTTTATTAGTGTTATTTTTTTGTTTTGATCTTTTTTTTTGCAGATTAGGGAAAGTCTGAGTACCCAATAAATTGAAGCAAAGGAGCATGGTTGAGCTTAAGTGTAGGGTGTGTATGACCCTTGGTGAAAACTAATATTGAGAGAACATGCACTAGCAAGGTTTAAAGGCCCAGGGAGTTTTCCTAACCCTTGTTTTAAAATTTTAATTGATGTTTTGGGGACTTAGCATCTTTTCAAGTGTGGGATGGGGATTCTTCCGCATATTATGGTTAGGGTGAAGTTTGCTTTAGATTTTTTTAATATAGTTTTGTTTAAAAAAATGAAAAAATAAAATTCCGGATAGTGAAGTCCGTATATAGTCCGTATCGCGGACCTGGTACAAAAATAAACAGAAAAAAAAATTCGTAAGTAGGAGCACACTTAGCTTAACCCAAAAAAATAATAATTCTTTCTTTCACTCATTAGTTTATGTTGTTGCACTGGGGACAGTGCCATGTTTTAAGTGTGGGGTGGGAGAATGAATTCTTAGTTTTTACTATTTTATTGAGTCTTTTCCTTTTTTAGGATGGGTTCCTTGGCTTTTGTTTTCGTTTCTTTTCCTGAGGAACCGAGTGTCTTTTATTTTTATAATTTTTTTGGAGAGAAGAAAAGGCTCTTTTGATTTGTGTGATACTTGTTATTTGGGCCTAATTTTGAGTTGTACTTTCTTTTGAATGCTTGATTGCTAGTCAAATTGCAAACTCTTTGACATCTAAGCTCTTGGTTGTGACTTTGGATATAACTTATTTTATTCTATAGTTTGTTATGATCTTGTCTCTCTTAGAAGTGGAATTGGTCCATCTTGATTGATACTCATGCCATATGTGGTGAGAATTTGTTTATTCCATGTTTTGCATCTTAGTCTAGAACTTGCCCTGCATGTTAATGAAGAGAAATAAAAGGTGTTGCTTGTTTATGAGATGATAACAGACTTTCTTTGATTTGTCTTGTAAATTTTAGTTTTTTCAGATACATATCACTAGTAGCCCCTTTGGGCATGCAACTTTTTATTGGTAGCCATATTTTTGCCTTGACTTTTTTGTTGAATCCCTAATTTTTGCACCCTGCTTCCTTGAGCACTATAGCATAGACTTATTATAATTGTTAAATTTGATGAAAATGAATGGTTGAGTGTAAAAGGTGATCAATGATAGCTACAATGTGATTAAAAAGCCTTCTTTGAAAGAATGTGACATTAAAAAAAAATTGGCGCTGTTATATTGTGTGGAAAATAAAAGTATAGAAAAACTCTATTTTGGCCCTGGTCCTTAATGGACAATTTGCACCTCAACTCAATTGAGGGTGACTTATTCAAAAGTACGCTTAAACATTGGCCCTGTCCTACCAAGGATATTGTGCACCTCAATTGAGGGTGACTAGTGAAAAGACATATATATAAATAAAAAAAAGAGAAAAAAATGATTGAAACATTCTTGAGATGATGAGAATTACTTGTGAAATAATTGTTGAAGAGATGACTGAAAATAAAGAGAAGAAAATAATGAGTGATGTGGTCTAAAATTGCAAAGTGCTTAAGGAAGTGTAAGTCACTATTATTATTTCTGAGTATGAGAGTTGTTCTTTGATTCTAAGTCCTTAATTTATATTCTCTTTTGATTCGAGTGTGTGGACTATTTTTTTTCTTGTGAGGGCACTTGTTTCATGATAGATAGGCAACTTTATTAGCTTTCGTTGATGAGAGTAGGAGAGCAAGCTTAAATTTGATGAGTTCAGAGTCCTTCCTTGAGATTAGAAGGTTAGAGGTTTGTTGTTTATTTGTATATCTTGCATAATGACTGAGAAGTGTACTTGATGTTTTGAAATTTGTATATGGTCTAATTGCTTGTATTAATGATTTTTGATAAGCTTTAATGTTTGCTCGAAGACGAACAAAAGTTTAAGTGTAGGGTGTTGATGTGAGGCCAAAATTTTAAATCATTATTTGCCTCATATTTAGTATTTATAGATGCCCTTTTTGAGTCTGTATTTTATAAATTGTGCTTAATAATATATTTTATTTGTAGGATTAAATTGATGTGAAGATGAAGAAATTTGGAGCGAAAACGAATGAAATATGAAAGGTTGAAGAAGGAAATCAAGCAGACAGCTTAATGGATTAACTTTAATATAATAATAATATTTCATATATGTTACAAAGGAGTCAAGTCCCTAAATGGTCACCCAAGTTTAGGCAATTTCCTTAAAATATCATTTATGACCAAAATATCACTCAACTATCACTATATTCCTCCAAATATACTTGACACTTCAAAAGCCCCACTCTCTCCTAGTTGGCTTGACATGTCATTAAAGTCTCTTTTTTTAATAATAGATTTGATTTGATTCATTAAACACATTTAACTAAAATAATGATCATACTTAAGAATCTTTTATTGTAATTAAACTATTTATTTTTATATTTTATGAAGAGTAGGTTTTTAAAACATACTATAATATTATCAATTTTGACTACTTATAAACATATACATTAAAAAATAAATATTGATATACAAATCACTCATGAATGTTAATTTAAATCAATTAATCATAAATTTTATAATGAAACAATAATATTAAATGTCAACTAACTATTATGACAAAATTAATTGTGTATTTTGAAATTCATGCTTAAAAACTTTTTCTTGAAAAAGATAGAAAGTGAATAATGATTATATTAGAAAATAAAATTTTGATCTTTATTTATAAGTATATTAATCTCATATAATATGTATATACATATTATTGAATTAAAACAGGCAATTGAATGAATTATTACATGTATTTTATGAATTTGGGATGAGATAAGAATATTTATTGGTGTTTATAGTTATGATAAGTTAAAGTATAATATAATCTAGCAATAAAAGAATAAAAATAAAAAAATTAAATTAAAAAAAAGTTATAAAATAATTTTCTCTTTCTTACCAACATTTTTGTCAACCTTACAAATTTATTTGAATACTTTTATAAAAAATACTTAAATTTTTAAAATAATTTACTTAGGGATTTTGAAAATTATCAAGTAATAATTGCACACAAATTTTTTTCATTGAATTTTGTTTGGTAATAAAATATAAAGGAAATAATTTTTTTTTTATAATCTTCATAAATTCTCATTTAATTTATATATTTGTTTTGTAGAGACATATTGATGAATTAAATAGGTCTATTATTTTTTAAAATGATGATTTAATAACATGACATATCAACTACAATAGAAGGAGACTTTTGAGATATTTAGTATTTTTTTTTATAAAAAATAGTAATAATATTATTCACTTTCTATTTTTTTCAAGAAAAAGATTTTTAAGCATTAATTTCAAAATACACAATAACTTTTGTTGTATTAGTTAATTGGCACTTAAAATTATTGATTCATTATAAAATTTATGATTAATTGATTTAAGTTAGCATTCATGAGTGATTTGTATATCGATATATTTTTTTTAATGTACGTGATTATAAGTATTCAAAATTAATGATATTATAGTATGTTTTAAAAACCTATTGTTCATAACATAAAAAAATAAAAAAAGTTTAATTATAATAAAATATTCTATGAAGATTTATTCTTAATAAACTATTATATAGATGATCATTATTTTAGTTAAATGAGTTTAATGAATCAAATTAAGATTATATTAAAAAAAAAAAAATTTAATGACATGTCATGACAACTAGGAGAGAGTGAGACTTTTGAAGTGTCAAGTATATTTGGAGGAAAATAGTAACAGTTGAGTGATATTTTGGTCCTAAATAAAACATAAATGATATTTCAAGGCAATTCCCTAAACTTCGGTGACTATTTAGGGAATTGAAGCTATTACAAAGTGCAGAATGCAAGTCGCCAATTGAGCTGCCACGTGGCATCATGGAAAGGTACTTCTAATTGCATGCGGCGGACAAAGCAGTGTTTCAATCGGAATCCAATTCCGTTTGGTTTTGGATTCCCAATTTGTTTTGGACTCAATTATTTTATTCAGGGTTTTCTATATCTATAAATAGTCTATAAGAATAATTGTTAGAGAGAAGAGGATACAATGTAGAAATTAACGTTTGGTTTAGGATTTTATCTTTTCTTTCTCTTTTATTTATTTTACATGTTTTATTTGAATGATTCATTGTAATTGCTCTATGTCTATGTGGAATTAAACTTCTCGTTCTTGGATTATATTATCTTACAAAATAATTGTTTAGTAATTTTGATTATGCATAATTGTTTATCATATTGGTTGTTTTTATATTCTTGTGATTACTATTTCCATGCTTGATCACCATAGAGATAAATATATTGTCTACTCTTGAACTCGGGAGAGGAATAGAGGGATAGAATGTGGAATATAAGAAGCATGATCATTTCTTGCATATCACTTGAATTGATTTGTGTCTAGGATAGGGATATACCTAGGTACCTTGCTTGGCTCAAATATGGGAAGACAACGTAATGCTCCATAGTTGGTTCAGTCTATCCCCGCTCAACGATGTAATGAGGCTGTCAATTGTGGTAGTCGGTTAGAGGTCGGGAGAGCATGACTATATTATCAACCCCATGAATCAATAACTAGATAATCAAATAAGTTGATGAAATTGATGCTAAACATGATTGTTCGTTAAATCATAATCCTAGATCGATTCATTCATTGATTGTGTAAACATCTATCTTTTCTTAGTTAATTGATTTTTAGTTATTTTATCTTTATTTTTACTTTAGATAATATATATTCATCTTTGAAATCCTCCCTTAAATAAATGAATTAGTATAATTTAGTAAATAGTTAATTCACAAGTCTTTTGGGTTCGATAATTCATTCTTTTAAGAGTCATTATATTAATTGCGTGACCATGTACACTTGCGTGTGCAATTGGAAGCAACAATTTCTCTTTAAAGGCTTTTAGTACCTTTTACTTAGTCATGCATATCATGTTTAAAGTTCATCATATTATTATGCATAGATTTTATGTATTTACCGATACTAAGTACATTTATAGTACTAATGCAAATTTATGTCTATATTGTCTCATAATATAGGATTTGGCGCTCCTCCTCCCGGACATGGTTAGTATCGGGATCTCTCTACAACTGTTGTTTGGTTTGGTGAGTCCATGGTTCGAGGACAAGATCACCATTAATGCTTTATTTTATTGTCTCTTTTAGCTTCAGACTTGTATGTGGTGTATGAGTTACGTCCCAACCACTCCTATGGTGTTAGAAATGTTATGTCAGACAAAGTTTATATTTTCACATTTATGTTTCAGTCTTGTACTCACTTCGGATTTTTCTATATGATCTAGACTTTACTTTTGAGACTTCATGCTATTTTGTTGTACTTGATAGTATGTAGGCTTTCTTTACGTCATGCTTATGTCATGTGACTAGTTAGGGCCTCTTGAGATTCTATTCACCATGTCACATCTAGGGAATATTTTGGGTCATGACACAAGCCGTATGGATTCCTTAATGTCTTAGCTAATAGAAAATCCAATCCAAGCTTAGACATTCCCACCCAATCTATTCTTGGGTTGCCCTAGACTGCATCTTGCTCAGATTTCATCTAAGACTAGCTTAATCTGAAATTTTCAAGTTACTATTCCGAAGGTTTTCTTGTCCAATTTCTTTCACCAAAGATTTACCCATAACAACGGTAAGAGATCGTTAGAAGATCCCAACAATTTGTTTTAATCTTCCTAATATTCACTCTCTCTAGTTTGTATGAAGTGAATTGTTAGAGTATGAGACACCAAATATTTAAAGACAGAGATTGAATGTTATTTTTCACTAATATCCTTTAGATTATTTTCAAACTATTCTCTTAGAAATGTGAATTAATTAAGAACTTCATTAGATGAAGGGTAAATAATTAAAAGAAAAGTGATAAATGACCAGAAAATTTGGCCAGAATTTGGCCTATAAAAATAAAAAAACTATAACATTTTTTTATTTTAAAACAAATTGATTTTTTCCCCCTTTTTTTTAGATAAAATGCATTTAAGTTAAAAGGGTAAAAATATTTTAAAAGTTAAAATAACATAGAAACATATCATTTTGGCCGAATTTTCTGGCTAAAAAGATTTTTCCTAAGAAAAAAACATTAACAATTTTCTTGAACTTTAAATAATTCACAACTATGAAATAAATTTCAAAAATGAACTTAAGAGAGTAATAGTTTTCCATAATTTTTCTTGGTGTTAATGCGACATTTAAGAAATCATCATCAATTTTCTTGAATTCCCAAACCTGTTTGACATCAAACACTTTAAAATGAAACACCAAAAAGCACAAATGACCATTTCAAAATCAAAGAACAATAAGGAAAGACAATTGGAAAAGTCAAAGTGTTGATATATATACTCATGCAACTTATAAATTTCCAACATTATTACAAACACCATATCTTTTATTATTTTTCAATTGATAGCATCAATCACGATAATAAAAATCCTGTATCAACAAAAGTAACAGTAGCAAACAGGACCAAACCAATCCATGTGACAAGCTCCATGAATAGCATGTTCCAAATTGATACATTTGTTGTCACATTCATGAGTATCAAAGCAAGGTCCAAGCCACATTATCCCCTTTCCACAACCAATTGATTCTACTACTTGCAAATCTGCTAAGAAATTAAAAGAAAGTAACCACTTTTAAAAGTTCAGGATAATAATATAAAAATGTGTTTCTTATGTTTCAATTTATGTAACACTTTTTTCTTATTAATTCATAATATTAATGGGAAAAAAAGGCATTTTAAATCCCATAATGACACCCTCTTATTAAATGTCATGACATATTTAATACCACAAGGTATTTTAAAAAGTTTTTCTTTTATTTTTAATAATTGGAACAGATAGAGTATTAAATATTTTTAAAATTGTACAACGTTATACTTTGGGGGCTACTAACCATTTGATGCAATGAGGAAGAAAAGGAAGAGAGCAAGAAAGGCAGAATACTGAAATTGAGACTTAGCCATATATATCTTTGAACAATATTATGTGTAGGTGTGTATTCAAATTAAATTGAACAATTATAGAGAAAGGGGTAGAGTTTCTTTGTGGACATAAGTAATAATGGTGGCTTGTGAAACATACAAGGAAATACATTATTGAATTCTACAACATTGGAAATAGAGGAAGATATTATAAAGTAGTATGTTTTTTACCTTTTGGATTTTATTGTTGTCTTCTTGGACAATGATCATGTCTTAAGCTTGTGTGATGCAATCGTGCTTGCATCAATAACATGTAATATTGCAACTAGTTTTTGTTAATATAAATCCTTAACTCATGTGTTTGGCAATGTTGATAGTTCTTGATTTTTCCTATGATGTACACAAAAGTGGCGAAATAACCTAGTTGTAGTTGTTTTACATATAATTGTTGGGATTTAAAAATTGAAAGATAATAGTTAAATAAGGTGCAGTGTGAATTATATTGATAAATGGTGAGAAATAAAATTGTTTCATTCGTTACGGGTAAGTTAATGGTGAAAGAATTTGGGTAAGAAACTTTTGACTAGTGACTTGAAAATTTTAGATTAGGCTTGTCTCAGAAGAAATTTGAGTGATGTGAATTCTAGGGAAATTCAAAAAAGGATTGGGTTAAATGTCTAAGTTTAGGTTGGCTTTTCTATTAACTAAGACGATAAAGAATCTGTAAGGCTTTCAAAGAAAAATAAGGGTAAGTAGAATTCCCGATATAGAACTTGGCGTGAAAGGGTTAGTTTAGAACGTGAAGGTTCGAAATTGTATTATGGAATGAGGACCTTTGGAGAGAATTCTGAATTTCTGTCATGTGCAAGTCGCTAAAGTGGGTGATACGCCTCTATTGCGAGGTAATTATTGTGATTTATAGTATATTTTACATATTTTTTTTGAATAATATATGTTACTCTTTTTGTCCCAATTTATGTGATACTGAACTACTAATATAATATCTAGAATCAATCAAACAAATTATAGTCTTGTTAAATATTTTAAGATATCAATTATTGTAACTTAATTTTCAAGTATATAACAAATTAAAAGGAAAAAATAAGACAAGTAAAGTAAAAAAAATAAATTATATATTTTATCTGAAAAATGATTAAAATAGCCATGTGCGGCAAGTTGGTAGGACAACTGTGAGCTGCTTTAGGGATTGTAAGACAATTTTTAAGTACATAACAAATATATTTTTTTAAAGATAAATAAATTAAAATGGATAAAGTATCTATTTTATTTGAAATAACTAAAATTGCCCTTAAACTTTTCTTTTGATTAATCTTTTTTTCTTTTGGAAATTTTGAGTATGGTGTAGGAATAATTTCTTACCTATAACCCAAGTTTTCTTGTGATCCAAGTAATACCATAAATAATATTTAATGAAAAATAGATCGCATCCATACATCGGTTACTTGATTGACGTATCAGATTAAGTCATAACCTCTACAAATTGGTCCTCCCTCCACCTATTAGGGATACCGCATATTCTCTACATTAATTCTATCGATGATGGTTGTGGTAGCATAAGGCTAGGGAAAGGAGGTAAAATTAAATTTGCGACTAACGCTTCCATTTTTCTCTATGATAATGTCTTCCGCATCAGGTATGTGCCCCTAACGATCTTTATGTAAGATTATCGTGCTCATGATTTTGATGTGTATTAAAGTATTTAAAATTATTTGCATGTAGCATCCAAGCCTAAATTGTTTGAACTGATAATCTTTGTATATGAAACGTTCAATGTTTATGGTGTACTGTTTATCACATGCTGCACTTCAATACTTACTATCAATGCTGCAATAATAACTATCTAAGATTATGTAAGAGACTAACACAATGTCACCTCCAATAATATCTAAACTTGCACGAATTTTGTTGTTACATCAATGAGAACAAAGTAAAAGCAATACAGAAGAGACTCACTTCTTTGAAAGGACGTGTACTTTGAGGATAATTAGAAAAACTTCTAAAATCTTCTTCAATATGCATGTCTTGTTTATGGAAAATCATGAATTATATGTCCAGTTCTAGAATTAGACCAATTAATAATTCATTGTTCGGTTATAATATTGTGTTGTATTGGTGGGCACTATTGTCTAACCTTCTTCCTAGTTTCTGATGGTTTAGGTTGCCGCAATGTAATAATTATGTTTTGTTTTAGACTGTGTAATAAATTAAAGTGATCGTTATCGTAACGTTCTATTTCCATCATTATAGAAAAGTCATCGGGGAAAAATTTTGGGCCGAAAATTTTTTGGTAGTAACTTGGAATTTCCTAACCTAGTCCAAATTTAGACAATATCGGAGTCAGGAGGTCTAGGGAAATTTGGAAACAAATGGGAGAACTAATTATGAATTTGATCACATGAGTAGATAACTAAGATGTTAAGGAACCCGTACGACTTTACGGAATTGAATTCGGACAAGTAGAACTCCCGAAACTGATCTTAGTGTGAAAGTGTATTTTCTGAGTGTCATAGGATGATGGTGTGTTGTGAAATGGGGGTTTGAAACTCTTAAATTAGCTCATTGTTTCCGTGCAAGCCGCCAAGACGGGATTTTCGCGCTAGGGCGAGGCCGCTGTAGTGAGGTGAGGACCGATGTGGAGGGACAGACGCGACTTAAGTCGAAAATAAACCCCAAAAATGTTTTATTTCACAATTTTTGACATTAAGAGCTAAGGAACGACCCAAGGGTATTTCTTGAAGGTTTTCCACCTCTTCTAGCACTAAAGGTAAGGTTTTTACTCCCCGAATTCATTTTTCGATCCGTAGAACTTAGTTTCTTGGGTAATTATCGATGGGGGAGGGTTTTGATCTGGGATTTATGGTGGAAAAAGCCCTAATCTTGGTAGGGGGATCAAGGGTTCGACCTAGGGTGGATATTATTGATTATAGTCTGGGTAATTAGGTTTTGTTTATTGATCCTTGTGTTATATTGATTGTTTGTATACCAAGAACAAGTGAAAAGAATCTGAAAAGGGAAAATTAAGTTCTTAGGGGATTGAGGTGATGGTTGTGATTCATGTTGGTGTGATGTATGTTAGTAATTACTTCATTATAATGCATGTATGTATGTGAATGTTGAATTATTGATCACACTAATCGTAAATGAGTATGAATGGATGATTGTATGCCATGAATCAACACTTAATTGTATAATTATGAGAATGTACATTGTGATTGTGATTGTGGCTTGTTGATTGGATCGGTTGTTATGTTCCAACACACTAATTTAGATTGAGTACGACGTTTCGACGCATATATAGGATCGGGAGTCACACCTGGTACAATAACTTGGATTGGGTACCACGTACCAGTACACTAACAGTTTGGGTATGGGTTCCATAAGAGGACCATTAGATTGTGTTGATGATTACGTTCATATCTAATGGTAATTGAGGTTAAAAGACTATTTGTTGCTCTAAAATGATAACCAATGTGTATTATTGAGAATGTGGAATGCTACATTGATCCTAAAAAGATGATTGTATTGTATATGTTTGATATATGCCTATTTTATAATGTTGTGGTTACTTGCATGTGTTTCACTTGTTGGGATAGTTGCGTGATCCTACCAGTACACTGTGGTTGTGTACTGATACTGCACTTGCTTGTTCTTTGTTGAGTACAGGGCATCTTCAGGCGGCTTTTGATAGACCTTAGATAAGAGATCAGTGATCGAGACCGGATTTCAAGGATGAGCCAGTTTTTTCAGGTTGCAACGAAATCCTTCATTTTTTTTTAGTCCATTCTCTTCAGACTCCGACTATTGTTAGATGTTTCTTATGCTTAGTTTTGGGTTGTACCTATTCCCTTAGACTTGTTGTACTTTAGATGTTTTGGTATAATGACTTCTAGGTTCTAAAGGTTAAGATGTCTGCATTAGTTTGGTTAAGTTATTTGTTTAAACCTTTGGAGTTTATGGGAATTTCGTATTTCTTTTGGTCATTTAAACATGCTTTCGTATCTTTAAATGCGTAGTTTTTGGTTAAGTTGTTTAGTCTGGGTTGTAGTAATGGTTATCCCACCAGAGTGTTAGTGTGGGTGTCAATCACAATGGTCTGGGTCTTGACAAAGTTGGTATTAGAGCCTTAGGTTCCTTGATCTTATTGTACCACAACGAGTCTAGTAGAGTCTTGCAGAATGGTATGAAGACATCCGTACTTTTCTTTGAGAGGCAATAGGACTTTAGGAAAAACTTACTTCATTCTATTCCTTCTTTCTATGACTTGAATCCAATTGGTATTTGGTGATACAAATTGACATCTTCCCTCCTTCACTCTATGGTCCGAACTAGAGCAACAAAAGTAGTAACACCATCACTAGTAAGAGAGGATGTGTATAGACTACCGACAATTGAATAGGGTCACTATTCAAAAAAATTATCTGCTGCCTCGGATATATGATCTTTTGACTAGTTGCAGGGTGCATCAGTTTGCTTTATGATTGATCTAAGTTCTGGCTATCATCAGTTAAAGATGATGCCTGAGGATATACCAAAAATAACATTTAGGAGCCATTATGAGCACTATGAGTTTCTAGTTATGTCATTTGGGTTGACAAATTCGCTTGCAACTTTCGTGAGTTTGATGAATAGTGTGTTCAAACCATTTATTGATTTTTTTTAATAGTATTTATTGATGACATTTTTGTTTATTCGAAAACTGAGGAAGAGCATGCCGACCATCCTCGTATTATTATGGGTGTTCTTGGAAAGAAAAATTTAAATGTGAAATTTTTTAAGTGTGAATTTTAGTTGACTTCGATTACCTTTTTGGGCCATGCAGTTTCAAGAGAAGGGGTAATGGTAGATCCCTAAAAGATTGAAGCAGTCAGGAATTGGGTCCGACCTAGTTCTGTGACTGTAATGAAGAGTTTTCTGTGCATGCTAGCTACTATCACCGCTTGTGAAGTGATTTAGATTAGATTTACATATTCGAGTTTATAGGTGACAATATTCAAGAAGTTTTGGTAAGGGACGATTAGATAATGAACACCATTACTTTGGAAAATGTATTTAGTATTGTTGTCATAACATGTATGGGTTGTTTAGCGAATGATGAAATTAAGTTATGCCAATTGAGGTTAGAAACTATACTATGATTTCCTGGATTGATGGTATATCAAAGAGAGTCATGATACGACTACAACAATAGCAACAATGCTTACTTGGTTATGTTATTAAGTGTGTTACAATTGTGGAGAACCTTGATATATGAGGAGGAAATCAACAAGGAGGTGGAGGCTAGGTAATTGGTGATGCAGGTAAAGGAACAATGCAACCGGGCATGGAGGTTGCCCGTAGAGATAATAGGGTTCCGTTTTATGCCGTTCTGGGCAAGACCGAGGTTGAGGTGTTAGACGTAGTGATCACATGTATCATTCTTATCTGTGACCAGATACCTACTGTTTGTTTGAATCTGGGTTCTACTTATTCATATGTGTCAGTTCAGTTTGCCTTGGGATTTGATGCGGTTTGTGATGTACTTGATGCCCCATCTATGTTTCCACCCCAGTTGGAGAATCTATCATAGTCACCCATGTGCATTGTGTTTGTCCTGTGTGTTTATAGATTTTCAGACTTGGGTTGATTTAGTTATATTGGATATGACTGACTTGATATAATCTTGGGCATGACTTGGTTGTACCCCTGTTATACCAGGCTTAATTGTAATTCTAAGTTGGTAACTCTAGAGATCCCGGGTAGGGAAAGGTTAAAGTGGGAAGGAGTGTACAAGCCTAAGCCAGCTAAGATCATATCTTTCGTGTAGGCTAGGAAACTGGTGGAGTAGGGTTGTTTGGCTTTTTAGCTCATATTCGGGATATTGGGGTTGAGTCTCCCTTTATTGCGTCTATTCATGTGGTGTTAGAATTTAGAGAAGTGTTTCCTACTATTTAGCCTAGTATGCCTCTCGATAAAGATATAGATTTCTACTTTGACTTGGAAACTGGCACTCGCCCTATACCCATTCCTTCTTATCGCATAGCTCCGGTAGAATTGAGAGAGCTTAAAGCTCAAATCCAAGAGCTTCTTAATAAAAATTTCATCTATGGGGTACTCCTCTTTTGTTGTTAAGAAGAAGGATGGTAGTATGAGGATTGTTTATTTTATCTTAAGCCATAAAAGGGTGGATTGATACTGGAATGAAAAGCTTATGGATAAGGAAAGTTCTATTGAGTATACTTAGGTGAAGGAGAATGAAGTATTTTAGTAAGAAAGTGCGTATAAAATTGGGTTAGTCCTTTGAATTTGATGAGTTTACCTGAGTTTGAGGCATCGTGTTGATGAAAATGTTGACTTTATAGTAATAGTCAAGGTTGATTGAACATAATGGTAACAAGAGTTTGTGATGGATTGTAACGGGATACAACTATATAATAAAATTGTTGGTTAAGCAAATTTTTGTATAGTAATTACGACTTGCGAGTAGCTAAGGTTGTGGGTTTCTAATAGTGAGCAATGTGGTAGTATGGAAAATTTTAAGAGATGGTGGGACACCACACGAATAGAATTTAAAAGAGCTAGAGTCATGATGAAGAAAAATAGTGGGATGTCGTACAATCTTTAGAGAGAGGCGAGAGAAAGAATATTTTATTTGATTGCTAAGGCTAAAGAGGTATCTTCAGAGGGGTAGATAATTGGGTTCAGAGATGCGTGATTTCATTCATTTTGTTGTGGCTATGGTAATAATGTCACGAGTCCATTAGATTGGTTAAAAACTATTGAAAAAGACTTGAGAAAGGAATGTATAGACATTAGCATGAGTGTGATGATAAGTGCTTTGGTTTTATTTTTGAGTTTAGTAATGAGTACAATGGAATTCTTTGCGAAGGATATTGTAAGATTGATGGAGATGCGATCAATGATAAGCGAAGATCCATGAATTGATAAAATTCTTCAAGGTACAAGCTAATGTTGATAGATAAGTAGATTGTGTTATACAGTCGAATTTACCATTCTTATTTTTCATTATAAGTTTACATTCGTGGTGATATATTTTGTTAAGATATGAATTGGCAATGTGGGAAATGATCAATTGTATTCGGTGTTGAGCATTTGAAAGGACTTACACATGGTTTGAGTCGAAAAATTTATCACTGTTGATTTTTAAGTACCTAAGAAAGTTTTTCATTTAAAAGTGTGGGTTAATAGTAAGGTAAATGGTCGGAGTGTTCATGATGGTTGTTAGTATTGAGAATGTGGACTTCAGTAGAATGATGTGAAGAGTATGTGGAGTCAACTCAATGGAAAGGACTGGTATTGACTCTTCAGAGGAAGACCTTTAGTGTTATTCTATAAAATTCTTACGTGACCATCTATTTCATTTTGTACACGGTGGTAAGTATGTTTCACTAGCTATGATCGCGTGTGCTTTCACTTTTGTGGGTGGATCCCTAGTGGTGGATCAGGGGTACCAATCCTGCGATGTTCTCTTGGTGAGTGGGATTATTGGGAAGACTTGGTTATTTCAAGTGACATATTTGGCATTGTCTTGAGTTGTTAAAATATTTCAGTGGTTCTACATGTACTACCTTCCTTATGAGAGTTCATAGAAGAGCTACCATGTGTAATTATGGTTGTTCGACAATCTAAATATTCATCTTGTTGTTGAAGTCATGTAACTATTATATATAGTTGAATGTGGGGATCATTGGGTCCAATTCTACTGTTCTTAAGGGCAATCTACAATCACAATTGCTAAATCTAGCATTTCAATAATGTTGTTAGGGGGTTTGTATGCTTGGACATATCCTCCAATGAGTATCTGATGTCTAAAGACCAAATTTTTGTAACTTAAGCTCATGGAAATTATGTTGTGGGATGGAGACATTGTTAAGAACTATGATTGTTGGGTTTTATGAGTATGTGTTGGTTGGTTCAGGTTCACTTTTAATCGTAAAGGGTATTGACTTTGAATTTTATGTTGCTTAAGGGCTAAAGGATTCATCCAGATGATTGTGTCAAGGTCCTTGATAACATGTTGCAGATGTGTGTACGATTAACTTTGTTGGTTGTTGGGAATCATTTTTGTTGTTAGTTAAGTTTACATACAACAATATTTATCATGTGAGTATTGAGATGACTTCATTGAGACATTGTATGGGAGGATGTGTAGGTATTCAATTGGTTGGTTTGAGGTTGGAAATGTGAAATCCTTGGGGGGTTGATTTGGTGAAAGATGCTCAATATAATGTGAGAAACATCCAAGCTTAGCTTTTAGCAGCCGAGAGTCAACAGAAAAAGTATGCGGGATAAGTATCCCCAGTTGTTCAACAATTTAGGTACTACTTCACCCTTACTTTAGCGCATATTTTCTAGTTTGTCACTTGGAGATGAGTGATGGGTAAATTGGTATCTATTATAACGACCTGTTCCCGTCATTATAGAAAAGTCATCGGGGAAAACTTTTAGGCCGAAAAACTTTTTGGTAGTAACTTGGAATTTCCTAACCAAGTCCAGATTTGGATGAAATCGGAGTCAGTTAGGTCTAGGGAAATCCGGAAATAAATGGGAGATCTAATTATGAACTTGATCACATGATTAGATATCTAAGATGTTAAGGAACCCGTACGACTTTACGAAAATGAATTCGGGCGAGTAGAACTACTGAAACTGATCTTAGTGTGAAAGGGTATTTTCTGAATGTCATGGGATGAATGTGTATTGTGCAATGGGGGTTTGAAACTCTTAAATTAACTCACTTTTTCCGTGCAAGCCGCCAATGCGGGGTTTTTCCACTGGGGCGGGACTGCTGTAGCGAGGTGAGGACTATTGTAGCGGGACAGACGAACTTAAGTCATAAATAAACCCCAAAAATATTTTATTCTGCAATTTTTGACCTTGAGAGCTAAGGAACAACCCAGGGGTATTTATTGAAGGTTTTCCACCTCTTCTAGCACCAAAGGTAAGGTTTTTACTCCCTGAATCCATTTTTTATCCATAGAACTTATTTTTTTGGGTAATTATCAATGGGGAAGGGTTTTGATCTGGGATTTATGGTGTAAAAATCCCTAATATGGGTATAGGGATCAAGGGTTTGACCTAGGGTGGATATTGTTGATCATAGTCCGGGTAATTAGGTCTTGTTTATTGATCCTTGTGTTATATTGATTGGTTGTAGACCAAGAACAAACGAAAAAAATCCGAAAAGGGAAGAATCAAGTTCTTAGGAGATTGAAGCTTTGTTCGAGGTAGGTGATGGTTGTGATTTCATGTTGGTGTGATGTATGTTAGTAATTACTTCATTATAATGCATGTATGTATGTGAATGTTGCATTATTGATCGCACTACGTAAATGAATATAAATGGATGATTGTATGCTATGAATCAACACTTAATTATATAATTATGAGAATGTACATTGTGATTGTATTGTGGCTTGTTGAATGGATCGGGCGTTACATTCTAACTCACTAACTTGGATTGGGTGTGACGTTCCGACGCATATATGGGATCGAATGTCACGTTCGGCACACTAACTTGGATCGGCTGCCACGTACCGGTACACTAACAGTTTGGGGTATGGGTTCCATGAGAGGACCATTGAATTAGGTTCTGTGCGAAAACCATTGAATTGTGTTGTGTATCTACTTGAGATGATTACATTAATATCTAATTGTAATTGAGGTTGAAAGACTGTTTATTGCTCTAAAATGATAACTAATGTGTATTATTGAGAACGTGGAATTCTACACTGATCCTGAAAAAATGACTAATATTGTACATGTTTGGTATATGCCTGATTTGTAATGTTGTGGTTACTTGCTTATGTTTCACTTATTGGGATAGTCGTGTGATTCTACTAGTACACTGTGTTTGTGTACTAATACTGCAGTTGCTCGTTCTTTGTTGAGTACAGGGCATTTTCAAGTGGCTATTGATAGACCTCAGCTAGGAGATCAGTGATCGAGACCGGATTTCAAGGGTGAGCCAGTTCTTTCAGGCTATCATGAAATCCTTCATTTTATTTTTGTCCATTCTCTTTGGACTCAGACTATTGTTAGATCTTCCTTATGCTTAGTTTTGGGTTGTACCCATTCCCTTAGACTTGTTGTACTTTAGATGTTTTGGTACAACAAATTCTAAGGGTTAAGACTTCCACATTAGTTTGGTTAAGTTATTTGTTTAAACCTTTAGAGTTTATGAGAACTCCGTATTTCTTTTGGTATTTATACCTTCTTTTGTATCTTTAAATGCATAGTTTTTGGTTAATTTGTTTAGTCTGGGTTGTAGTAATGGTTCTCCCATCGAAGGATTAGTGTGGTTGTCAATCACGACAGTCTGGGTCGTGACAAAGTTTGTATCAGAGCCCTAGGTTTGTAGATCTCACTTTTCCAAAATGAGTCTAGTAGAGTCTTGCAAAACGGTACGAAAGTGTTGTACTTTTCTTCGAGAGGCTATAAGACTTGAGAAAAAACTCACTTCTTTCTACTCCTTCGTGCTGTGACTTGAATCCAATTAGTATCTAGGTGATACAAATTGGTATCTTTCCTCCTTCACTCTATGGTCCAAACTAGAGCAACAAAAGTGGTAATACTGTCAGTAGCAAGAAAGGATGTGTATAGACTACCGACAGTTAAATATGGTCATCATTCAGAACAATTATCCGTTGCCTCGAATAGATGATCTTTTGACCAGTTGCTGGGTGCATTAGTTTGCTCTATGATTGATCTAAGGTCTGGCTATCATCAGGCCTGAGGATATACCAGAAATAGAATTTAGGACCCGCTATGGGCACTATGACTCTCTAGTTATGTCACTTGGGTTTAAAAATGCGTCTGCAACTTTCGTTATTTTGATGAATGGTGTGTTCAAACCATTTCTTGATTCATTTGTTATAGTATTTATTACACTACTAAAAAAACAGTGAATATCGACCTACAAATATCGACCTCCGGAGGTCGGTATTCCCTATAATTTCGACCTAAAACCGACATCCTAGCTTAAGTCGGAAAAAGCTTGGTCGCTATTCAATACCGACCTCCGGATGTCGGTATTTACTGACCTCTCGAGGTCAGTTTTTATTTTAAGTCGGAAAAATCATTATTTTATTTTCCGACTTCCTGATGTCAATTTTGTTATTTCTCATATTTTGTAATACCGACATTCGGATGTCGATATTTGTTAATTTTTTATATAATCTTAATTTTTAAATTCTGACCTCCGGAGGTCGGTATTTTTATTTGTATCTTTTAAATTCCGACCTCCGGAGGTCGGTAATTTTACTTTTGTATTTTTTAAATTCCAACCTCCGGAGGTCGGTATTGTTTTTTTTTCTATTTTTGAAATTCTAACCTCTGGAGGTTGGTATTTTTTTTTTTTTTTGTATTTTTGAAATTCCTGCCTCCGGAGGTCGGTAATTTTATTTTTGTATCTTTTAAATTCCGTCCTCCGGAGGTCGGTATGTTTATTTTTTAGTTTTGTAATTCTGACCTCCGGAGGTTGGTATTTTTATTTTTTAGTTTTGGAATTCTGACTTTCGGAGGTCGGTATTTTTAATTTTTTTATTTTTAAAATTCCGACCTCCGGAGGTCGATTTTCTGCTATAAAACTAAGAGCAAATTGCTACAATTTTAAGTGCCCACCTGCATATTTATACCAAAACAACCCAAAGAATTTCAAATAAACTTCATCCAACCAAAACAACACAATATTTTCAATATATACATTAAACTATTTTAAAACTTCATGCAACTTCAAAATAAATCAAAATACAATCAAACAATTCCAAAATATAGAAGTCTAAAATGTCAAATACAACTACTCCTCATCAACCTGATCACTCTCCTTATCAGACTTATCATTCTCATCACCCTCTTGATCAGATCCATCACTGCTGGCCGGACATGGAGGAAGAATATTTCCTGATTCAAAAATAAAAGTTAGTTGGACCTGAAGCGCTGCATACCTCTTGTTCTCTACCTCTTTTGTTGCCGCAATCTCCTCCTCTCTCTTCTTCTCTTTTTCTTTTCTCTTCTTCTCTCTTTCGACTACAGCAGTAAGCTCAGCATTGAGATAAGCTATCTTACTGTTCATTGCAGATATTGTCTCTCTATCCCTGCCATCGAAGCTTAAGGATGATGAACCACAATACCAAGACTTCTTCTTCTGATACACCTTTTCTGGATAGCCGTAGACTGAACCTCTAATCGATTCACCATCACTTTGTTTCCAAAGATTCTCATTTTCTTCTTGTGTAAATGGTCTATCCCGACTCTCAAGAGGTAAAGTACTACGATATTCCTGAGATATTCGTATATACCTATCTTGTAATTTAAACAAAGAACTCTACGAATAAGAATGTAATATATACAAGGAAAAGAAAAAAAATATTAGTTTGAATGGAGTTCTTACATATGTGTCTTGAGCACATAGCTCAATTCATCTTTCTGCTTCTGTGGGGTTCGTACTCTTCTTGATGTAAGTAACCTTGAACATCTCTGCTATAGCTACCGGCCTACCCAACTCTTTTTCTTGCAAATAACATATATAGAATTTGATCTCATTAATCTCCAAAAAGTATTTATCGAAAAAGAAAAAAATTATTTTACTAAATTAAGAAAGTATACCATTCTTTCCTTCCTAGTAACCTGGCTAATAGCTCCACCAGAGTGTAAAGAGTCTTCCTTTTCTGATGCGCGAGCCATCCTCCCAATCTCACTCTTCTTTTTAAATTTTTCATCAGTACTCCAATGTTTCAGTAATAGAGCCTATCGATCCAGTAACATAAACTTAGGAATTCTATTTTCTCTCAGACAGTCACACAATGTGCTAGAAAGCAACTTTGAAGCTTTAAGCTTGAAGTTCACTTGAACGTCTTTCTCATGTTCGGGAGCCCATACATAATATTTCTGTAATAAAAAATGACTAAATATTTATTTTTCAAATGAATAGCGAATTTAAATGTAAATGATGTGAATTTAATTGATATATATTCTTACCTTAAATTCGTTGAACATCTGCCCTTGGGTGTTAAGTGGAATCGAACTCCAATTTGGATACACACCATTGTAGTGAGTTCCGATGCACTTTAAAATAATCTTTGCCATACCCACATCCGGACGTAAGCTGAAATACGAGTTCATTGACAAAGTAGAGTAAACAAAAAATAATCAATCAATTAAAATATAAATAGATAAATGAAAGATGAAATATAATTAAATCATACTTGTATCCTAATGGCTCGATGACGAGTCTCCGAAAATTGTCTCTATCGCCTGGCTGAGGACCATGTGCATCTGAGGGCTGGGTGGTGGGAGTATTAGGCTCTGAGCCATTGGATTCAAGATGAAGATTGGAAAGTCCAATTGATCCACTATTAGTATTCAAACTATTGCACTGACTACCACTAGTTGATGGTAAGGCAGACCCACGACCAAGATGTGAATTGCCCTGCAATGTTTGGTAACCCGAACTAGGTACCACAGTGGGTGTAGATATAGTACAACCAGATTGTGGAGCCACATGAGTAGAGGCATTATGTGACTGGTGTGCCGAGTGAGTAGTTGAAACTGAGGCTTGTTTAACTCGAGAGAGCTCATCAGATTTCACGACCCCAGTGGGTTTTCTCATAGCATTGGCCTTAAATTTCTTTTTTGGATTAGTGGATTTTTTTGATTTACCCTTGTCTTTATCTACCATCTATATTAATTAAATATAAAGATTAAAACAAAGTAGTACAAAATAATGTGACAATGTCGAACATATATATCAAACAAAGTTATCATAACATAAGGCTTAATCCAAATAGTTTGGTAACCCGAAATAGGCTTATTTAAACAACTTAACTTTAACTATTTAGTTTTGACTTAATTCCAACAACTAAATCGACCAACTAAACGACATTATTTATTTTAACTTATTGAAACAACTTAACAACTTTTTAACTTAACTACATTAGTTTTGACTTAATTCCAACAACTAAACCACATTATTTATTATAACTAATTTAAACAACTTAACTTTAACTAGTTTAGTTTTAACTTAATTCCAACAACTAAACGACATTATTTATTTTAACTTATTGAAACAACTTAACAACTTTTTAACTTAACTACATTAGTTTTGACTTAATTCCAGCAACTAAACCACATTATTTATTATAACTAATTTAAACAACTTAACTTTAACTAGTTTAGTTTTGACTTAATTCCAACAACTAAATCAACCAACTAAATAACATTATTTATTTTCACTTATTTAAACAACTTAACAACTTTTTTAACTTTAACAACATTAGTTTTGACTTAATTCCAACAACTAAATTCACTAACAAACCACATTATTTATTATAACTAATTTAAACAACTTTTTAACTTTAACAACATTAGTTTTGACTTAATTTCAACAACTAAATTCACTAACTAAACGACATTATTTATTTTAACTTATTTAAAGCTAAGCGTCAACACTAGATGGACACAAATCGATCTTGCAAGAAAATCAATTTTGTGATAAATAGGATCAACTAGTGTTGGTACTTATGCTTAACAAACACATTAAATTAAAGCTAAGTGTCAACACTAGATGGACACAAATCAATCTCGCAAGAAAATCAATTTTGTCATCAATAGGATCAACTAGTGTTGGTACTTATGCTTAACAAACACATTAAAGTAAAGCTAAGTGTCAACACTAGATGGACACAAATCGATCTTGCAAGAAAATCATTTTGTCATTAATAGGATCAAATAGTGTTGGTACTTATGCTTAACAAACACATTAAATTAAAGCTAAGTGTCAACACTAGATGGACACAAATCGATCTTCCAAGAAAATCAATTTTGTCATCAATAGGATCAACTAGTGTTGATACTTATGCTTAACAAACACATTAAATTAAAGCTAAGTGTCAACACTAGATGGACACAAATCGATCTTGCAAGAAAATCAATTTTTTCATCAATAGGATCAAATAGTGTTGGTACTTATGCTTAACAAACACATTAAATTAAAGCTAAGTGTCAACACTAGATGGACACAAATCAATCTTGCAAGAAAATCAATTTTGTCATCAATAGGATCAACTAGTGTTGGTACTTATGCTTAACAAACACATTAAATTAAAGCTAAGTGTCAACACTAGATGGACACAAATCGATCTTGCAAGAAAATCAATTTTGTCATCAATAGGATCAAATAGTGTTGGTGCTTATGCTTAACAAACACATTAAATTAAAGATAGGTATCAACACTAGATGGACACAAATCGATCTTCCAAGAAAATCAATTTTGTCATCAATAGGATCAACTAGTGTTGGTACTTATGCTTAACAATCACATTAAATTAAAGTTAAGTGTCAACTCTAGATGGACACAAATCGATCTTACAAGAAAATCAATTTTGTCATCAATAGGATCAACTAGTGTTGGTACTTATGCTAAACAAACATTCGATGGACACAAACAAATTATCACAAAATTTAAACTAAGTATCAATACTAGAAGGACACAAACACATTATAAAAAGAAATTGTACTTGAACTTTATAAATTTAGAAACACCAAACCTTATCTTCTACTTTGATGAAAGAAGCTTGTATCAACTTTTTTTGATGTTGAGCTTCCTTAGTTGCCTAGCCCGCAAAATCAACTCTTTCAACACTAGAAAAATATTCAATAATTATTAGTTACTACATGGCACAAAAATTTCTTAAATTAGTTAAATATAAACTTCAAATCCAAGAATATTAGTTATATATATATATATAATAAGTTCAAGTTTCAATTCAACTTCATATCTAATTTCTAAACTTAATTAGTTATATATTCAAGCTAATTAGTTCCAAGTTCAAGTTCTAATTTCAAGTTCATATTCCTAATTAAGTTCAATTTATAGTAAATTCAAGTTATAATTAATTATAAGTTCTAATTAATTTTTAATTCAAATCTCTAAAATTCCAAATTCAAACTGGCTAGCTAGTGTCCCAAATTCAAACTATTAATTAGCCTAAAATATCAAATATAATTCAAACTATTAGTCCTAAATTCCAAATTCAAACTAGTTTAAAAATCACAAATTGGAAGTAATCCTAGAATTCAAAAACCAAACTATAGTGGTAAAATCCCAAATTCAAACTATTAGTAGTCCTAAAATCTCAATAATAATTCAAACTAGTCCTAAATTCAAAATTCAAACTAGTCTTAAAATCACAAATTCAAACTAGTCCTAAAATCCCAAATTCAAACTAGTCCTAAAATCCCAAAATCTAACTAGTGCTAAAATCCTAAATTCAAACTAGCTAGCTATTCCTAATCCCAAATTCAAACTATCAGTCCTAAAATCTCAATAATAATTCAAACTAACTCAAATAATACCCAAATTCAAACAACTCCCCAAATATAATTTAAACTATTAGTCCTATGCAAGGTAAAATATTTCTCAATATAGACAATGTACAAGCTCCTAAAATCAGGAGGAGAATCATCAATTGGAAACTCCAACTTCTGAGGTTAGTGTAAGTTTCAAAAATTAAAAACTTACCTAAGTTTGCTACTGCTGCCATTTACAGATGTTGCTGCCGTCTGTGCGCTGATGCCGATGTCTGCTGGTGCGGTGCTCAGCCCTGGTGCTATTGCGTCATCTGCAACTGTTGTTGCATCATGCATCATCTGCAGTTGCTACTGCCGTCTGCTGGTGCGGCGTTGCAACCTCCTGATGTTGTTGAAGCGTGGAGATGGTGGAGATGGTGGCGCTGCCGCCTCCTGCTGGTTGGAGATGGTTGCGCTGCCGCCTCCTGCTGGTTGGAGATGGTGGCATGGCTGGCGACGACAGATGGGTGGGAGAGGTGAGAGAGGATAAGGAGTGAGAAATGTCACTTACGGGTCGTTTGGTGTGAAGGATTGGTCCAAATAGTCCTGGGATAAATATTTAGTGGCACTTTATTTAGTGTTTGATTGGGAACTTTGGGATAACTTATCCTGGGATTAATAAATAGTACCAGGATAAGTTATCCCTTAAAAAGGGTGGTATAGTAATCCCATCACAATTTGTGATGGGATAAATTTATTAAATGACAAAACTACCCTTTAAACCCTTTAATTATAAGCTTTCACAAGCACCGTTTTGGTCTTAGCTTCCAAGTTTCGTCTCTTCTTCATTGTAGTAAGAATCACTCTTTGATTTGGATACGCTCAACTTTTCATTTTCCGTTGAAGCCATAGATGGGTGATTGAAAAACTTCTTTAGCAATAACCTTCAACTTTCAAGTTTCTAACAAGGTAAATTTGTTTTTATTTTTCAGAATTTGTTTTTTCTTTTCTTTCTTTGTCATCATTAATAATTCTCTAATCTATTGCATAATAATTTGGATACACTCATCTTTTCTACTTAATGGAAGAAATCAAAAAAAATAATTCTAGAATGTTATGTTTTAGGGCTTTTGTAAATTTTGAAAAAAGTTTGTTCTTTTTATATGCTTGAAATATTTGTAAACAATTTCAAGTTGTCCTCATTTTAAAGTTGCCCTGTTGATTCTTTTTAATTGCCTTTTTTTTTCTTTTTTTTTTTTTGTGTGTATTAACTCTTTTCATTTTTTAATGAACAAATAGGGTTTCTTATGGATCATCAACTATAGTCCGATATTGAATGTTTTATCATACTTGAGGAGATATTGTGCCAACAATTTCTTGTTATGTTTATTTTTCTTTTCATGGTTATTCATGGTATTTCTATAAAAAGAAATAGGCATGCGATTAGGTACCTTATGAGTAGTCGAGTTCCTAAAATTATATCTCATTTAAATGGTATTGTACAAGATAGTGACACATCATGTATTGATAAGTTAAGGATGGATAGAAATTCTTTTCACACTTTAGTTCTCTTAACTAAGGAAGTTGGAGGTTTGACTGATAGCAAATATATGTCAAGTAGTGAAAAGTTAGCAATGTTTTTAAATATTTTGGCTCATCATGAGAAGAATAGATCCATTAAGGTTGATTATATTAGATCGGGCTAGAGCGTAAGTCAAGCTTTCAATGAATGCTTGAAAGTTATTCTAAAACTAGCTCCACTGTTACTTGTTAACCTCAAATCGGTGCTTGAAGATGAGCTTGACGATCGATGGAGATGGTTTAAGGTATATGCACTTTCAATTAGGTATCTATTAATTTATGTAAAAGTAAAATAAATATAATTTTACGAAGAAATTTTTGTTGTTTGAGATAATGTTATAATTTTTTTATAGGGATGTCTAGGTGCATTGGATGGTACTTACATTCAGATTAGAGTTCCATCTAAGGACAAACCAAGATGCAGGACAAGAAAGGGAGAAATAGCAACTAATGTACTAGGAGTTTGTGATAAAAATCTTAATTTTACCTATGTATTACCTAGTTGGGAAGGATCAGCGGCTGATGGTCGTGTATTACGAAATGCTATAACTAGAACGAATGGTTTGAAAATTCCCAAGGGTAATTCTATACATATGCTTTTTAAAATTATATCACAAAAAAATGTTGTATAAAAGCAACTAATTTCTTATTTATATTATAGGTAATTATTATTTGTGTGACAGAGGATATACAAATGGAAATGGTATTCTTTCACCTTACCGAGGATATAGATATTGGTTAAGGGATTGGCAAGGTGAAAATCCACCACCCCAATGTCGAGAAGGGCTTTTCAATATGAAGCATGCTAGAGCTCGTAATGCTATTGAAAGGACATTTGGTCTCTTGAAAGGACGTTGGGGAATTCTTAGAAGCCCTTCTTGGTACTCGGTTAAGATACATAACAGGATTATTAGTGCTTGTTGTTTGATACACAACTTTATTCGTAGAGAGATGGAAGTGGATCCCTTAGAGATAGATGTGGAAGAACAAGTAGCATATCAACAAGATAACATTGATGTTGTTGAATCATCTCAGGAGTGGACCACATGGAGGGATGAGTTGGCTCAATCAATGTGGAATGCTCATTTAAACAATTGATCTTTCCATTATTTTGTGCTTGTTATATGTTTTATGCTACATTTGAATTATTATTCCCTTTAGTTTTTGATATTCTTGTAAGATGCATCAACTTTTAGCTTTTTATGATATAAGAAACAATTACTTACATTAATTTATAATGTGTTTAATTTATTTCTTTTTTGTGATGTGTTTGTATGTTTTTAATTTATTGTTTTTGTACATTGAAGTGTTGAATTTTTTTTATGATGCTAACTAATGATTTGGAGATACTTTCGCTTTTTATGATGGTAACTAATACTAACAATGATTGTTTCACAAAATTATTCAGACAAATGGAAATTCAGAAATCTTCAATGCAAATGATTGTTTCACAAAATTATTCAGACAAATGGAAATTCAGAAATCTTCAATGCAACCACCAAAAAGATCAAGACGAAGACGATCAATACCGTCAACTCGAAGGACATGGACTCCTACGGAAGAAAGTACTCTTACAAATGGTTTGAAAGAGTTATGTGTTAATGGTTGGAGAGCTGATAATGGAACTTTTAGGCCAGGATATTTGATGGAGTTGGAGCACTATTTACGTGAATGTCATCCTGAAAGTGGCTTGAAAGGCGAACCACATGTCAATTCTAAATTAAAATTTTGGAAGAGAAGTTATGCAAGCTTAAGTTAACTAAAAGGTAGGAGTGGTTTGGGATTTCAATATAGTGATGGAACTATAATTATTGATGATCCAAAAGAATGGGATAAATTTTTAAAGGTAATTAATATTTTGCTATTTAGAATATTATTACATCATATAGATATTTCTTCAGTGTTCATAATTTATAATTAATACATATAAAAAATTTTTCTTTCTTTTATTGTTTGTCTAGGATGAACTTGGTGCAAGCAACATGAATACTAAAAAATGGCCACTGTTTGCGGATTGGGAGGAATTTTTTGGAAAAGATAGGGCAACTGGAGAACATGCAGAAGGGCCACTGGATGTTGTTGAGGATATCTTAAAGAGTCGAACACCAGGACTTTCTAGTGATATGAGTTTAGGATTTCTTATCAATGTTGATGACGATGAATATGAAGATGAATCTAGTCATGGACCTAATGCACCTATTGAAGAAGCTGAAAATACTGATACAGGACATAATTTTACTCAAACAACTGAAAATGAATATGCTGGAGGATCTCCTCATGAACATACTGGACCATCTGAAAAGCAAGGCAAATATGCTAAAACATCTTCTTCTAGGGTCAATGAAAAAGAAAAAGGCAAGAAAAGAAAGAGGGTTGTGGAAGATGTTAATGAAACATTTCTCAAGAGTATGGTGGAAGTTATGAAAAACTTTACTGAAAGCCAAGATAAAAGAATTGGTTCCTTGATCGACAAGATTGGAAATCGTGACCACTCTGATATGCGTGGTCAAATTTATTCCATGATTGAATCTCCTACATTTGATTTGTACACCATAGAGCAACGTATCAAAGCTAAAAAGGTTATCTGTGAAGATGTCAAAAATATGGAAATCTTTTTACGTATAGGTGAACTTGAGCGCCAAACAATGATGTTCATGGTCGTCAATGATAAACTTTGAAATATGATAAGCTTGTGTATATAAATGGTGGCACTAGTGTGATAGTTTTTGCTCAACTAGCAGTTTCAAATCAAAACTTTGATTGGAGTGCTATTTTTTGATCCTCTAGTTATGTTCACACTCATTTGTGTATGACTAATGTAAGTCATGAGGATGCTAGAATCTTTTGTATATGTAAAATCTATTAAATAGATTAACTTTCATGTAAAAGTTAAGTTTGTTGTAAGTTTGTTACTAGTTATCAATTTTTGTGCAGTTGCTTATGTTGCTCCCTACAGTTTTGGACTCATTTTTTCTACTATGGTAGACTAATTTTTGGTCTTGTTTTTTCTATTGCTTTGATGCAGAGCTTTTGTTTCAGTTTTGACATGTGTTTTGGTGAATATTTACTGAAATTTTACTCTTGTTTTAGCTGTTGTTTTAGTTGTAGTGTTGGTTACTGATGCAAATGCAACATGAAGTTCAAAGTTGGCCTTGCGGTTTTCCGGCATCAAAAGATTTTCCATCAGCAAATCAAAGAGGCAATGTTAGTGGTGGACTTTTGGTACAAGACAAGTAAGAACATAACATAGGTTTTCTTGAAAATATGTATTCAAACAAAAAGTAAATATGATTTAATATGAAAAAAAAATAAAATCATAGAAACAAAATATGATTTTCTATGGATTTTTAACTATTTTTGATAGGTACATGAGTCATGGTCACATACCAGCAAATGGCGCTTATTTGGTACAAGAGTCTGTTTTTGTGTTTCATTTGTTTTTCAAAGCTGAAAGTGAGTATGGAATTAGTTTTAAAATGGGTAATTGGTGGATTTTCTATGTTGGATGGATTGAGTAGTTAAATTTGGTTTTAACTAAAACTCTACCAAAAAAATATACAAAAAGTTAAATAAGAGGGTATTTTTGTAATCAAACCACTTACTTTTAGGAAGTATGTAATGGTTATTATTTTTAATACAACAAACCAAACAATCAATAAGAAATAATGCCAGGATAACTAATCCTAGCATAACTTATCCCAACATAACTTATATTCAAACCAAACGACCCGTTAGGGTTTTGTGAGTGAATGAAAATAATTATCATTCTTTTTTAAAAGAAGTATTAATTAACTGACTACGAGATGTTAGTATCTTTTAAAATAATTATCTATATTTAAAAATATTTAATAAATATAGGTTTCGTGAAGTCAATATTATTTTTTAAAAATACCAATTTAAATTTACCGACTACTTGAGGTTGGTATTTATCAATTTATTTTAATATAATCAGACCTCTTGAGGTCGATTTTATTAATTAAAATTACACACACACACGCGCGCGCACACACACACATATATATACACCCCTTCCAATTATATAAATTTATCAATATCAAATTTAATAAATAAATCTCCTTGAATTGATCATCGGTATTTCTTTAATTGATAATGTATTTCATATCTGAACCACTAATATATAAGACTTCATTTGTTAAACTACTTGAGCAGTATATAATTAATCAACGTATTTGATACTCCAATGAATTATCCTTTACATGTCATTGCCTACGATATGA
Organism: Solanum bulbocastanum; assembly: GCA_037074985.1. Lineage (NCBI taxonomy): Eukaryota > Viridiplantae > Streptophyta > Magnoliopsida > Solanales > Solanaceae > Solanum > Solanum bulbocastanum. The sequence continues at coordinate 11,130,828 of CM073597.1, read as the reverse complement.
TCACTACACTTGACATCCATTCATGATCGAACGTAATAATCTTGATAGAACTTGCTTTGTACAGTAATTTACAATGTTTTATTGTCTATTTCATAAAACGAGATAAGACATTGAAGGTTATATGTACAAATAATTAAACAATTAATTATATAAATATAAATTTTTTAATTAATTGTTATCATAACATTTCTATGAGTATTATCTCGCATTTCATACTTGAATGGATTATATGTTTGTTTTTCACCTCTACATCATTACATGAAATTTTAAGTTCATGATTTGATGACGGATTGATAGAATTTGTACATTACCACTAATATATAAGACTTGATTTGTCAAACTACTCGAAGAGTATATAATTAATCAACGTATTTCATAAAATCGTCCTCTGAATGTCACTTTTATTAAAAGTAATTAGATTTAATAAAAAATACTGACCTCATGAGGTCGGTATCACATTAAATTTTAAGATAAATAAAAAGTAATCATGTTAATTAAATAATATTGACATCGGGAGGTCAGTATTTTATATTAGTTTATATTTTAACTTATATAAAACCGTCATTCGGAGGATGATTTATTTAAAGAAAATATTAATTTATTAATTTTTATGGAAGTCACTATATAAATATTTTAATGAAAATTAATATAATTACATACTATTTAATTTTACCAACTTCCGAAAGTCCATATTATAATTTTTTATTTTTTTATTTTACACAAAATCGTTCTCCGAAAGACGATTTAAATAAAATTAATTCAAAATATTTCTCAATTTTGTTTTTAATATTTAATTGAGAAAAAATAAAATATTTTTATTTATTTATTTATTTAACACGGAGATCAAGAGGTCGGTTTTTATTGTAATTCATTTTTCCAAGCTTGGTGGTGTAGAGTGGCGTGGCAAAGATGGGGCGGTGGGTCGGGGTGAGAGAGGAATGAGAATGGAGTGAGAGATGACTTAGGGTTTGATACTATCATTCTTTTTTTAAGAGAAGTGTTTAATTTACCGACCACGGGATGTCGATATTATTTTAATAAAATAATAATTTAAATATACTGACCTCTTAAGTTCGGTATTTATTAATTTATTTTAATATAAACGCATCTCTTGAGGTTGATTTTATTAATTAAAATTACATTTATAAATTAAAATATTATATTATATATATATATATATATATATATATATATATATATATATATATATATATTAATTTAACTACACATCAACAGAAGTTTAATTAAACAAATTTAATTTTATCGATCAACAAATTAAAGTTTATCAATATCAAATTTAATATATATAAATCTCCTTAAATTAATTGATCATCGGTATTTCTTTAATTGATAATGTATTTCATATCTGAACCACTAATATATATATATAAGACTTGATTTGTTAAACTACTCAAGAAGTATATATAATTAGCCAACGTATTTCATATTCCGATGAATTATCCTTTACATGTCATCATTGCCTACGATATTATCACTACACTTGACATCCATTCAAGATAGAACGTATATAATAATATTATATCGCATTTCATACTCGAATAGATTATATTATATGTTAATTAGCTCTTCACCATGTATATCATGACATGATATATTAAGTTCATCATTTGACAACAGACTGATAGAATTTGTACATTACTCTACAAATATAAGTATAATTATCTCTTAATTCATATCAACGTAGTTTCATACTCTAAATATAGATTATAGATATTTTATTATTTATTCCACGAATTCTAGCTTTTTATTTATAAAAGCATACAAAATTGTTACACTTTTTTAAACAATTAATTGTAGGTGTAAAATGAAAATTTAGTATTATGCTAGCAAAATTATGATTTATAAGAACATTTTAAACAAACCAACCTCCGGATGTCACTTTTATTAAAAGTAATTAGATGAAATAATTTATTTAACTTATATAATTTATATTAATTTATGAGGTCGGTATTTTATATTAATTTATTTTTTAACTTATATAAAACCGTCATCCGGAAACGATTTATTTAAAGTTAATTGAAAATATGAATTTATTCATTTTCTGGAAGCCACTATATTAATATTTTAATGAAAATTAATTTAATTACATACTATTCAATTTTACCGACTTCCGTAAGTCGGTATTATAATATATTTTGTTTTTTATTTTACGCAAAACCGTCCTACGAAAGACGAATTAAATAAAATTAAATCAAAATATTTCTCAATTTTTTTATATATTTAATTGAGAAAAAAAAATATTGTTATTTATTTATTTTATTTAATACCGACATCAAGAGGTCGGTTTTTATTGCAATTCATTTCTTTTCGGGAAAAATTCCGACCTCCAGAGGTCGGTATTTTGATTTTTGTATTTTTAAAATTCTAGCCTCCGGAGGTCGGTAATTTTATTTTTGTATTTTTTAAATTCCAACCTCTGGAGGTCGGTATTTTTATTTTTGTATTTTTGAAATTCTGACCTCCGGAGGTTGGTAATTTTATTTTTGTATTTTTTAAATTCCGACCTCCGTAGGTCGGTATTTTTATTTTTGTATTTTTTAAATTCTGACCTCCGGAGGTCGGTAATTTTATTTTTGTATATTTTAAATTCCGACCTCCGGAGGTCGGTATTTTTGTTTTCATATTTTTTAAATTCTGACCTGCGGAGGTCAGTAATTTTATTTTTCATTTTACGCAAAATCGTTTAAATAAAATTAAATCAAAATATTTTTCAATTTTTTTTATTTATTTAATTGAGAAAAAAATAAAATATTGTTATTTATTTATTTTCCTGCTTTATTTTGCATAAAAACCGACTACTTGTAGTCGATTTTCATATCAACGTAGTTTCATACTCTAAATATGGATTATTGATGTTTTCGATTTATTCCACGTATTCTAACTTTTATTTATAAAATTATACAAAATTATTAAACTTTTATAAACAATTAATTGTAGGTGTAAAATGAAAATTTAGTATTATGCTAACAAAATTATGATTAATAGGAACATTTTAAACAAACCGACCTCCAGATGTCGCTTTTATTAAAATATTTGGATGAAATAAAAATACTGACCTCATGAGGTCGGTATTTTATATTAATTTATTTTTTAATTTATATAAACCGTCATCCGGAAGACGATTTATTTAAAGTTAATTGAAAATACTAATTTATTAATTTTATGAAAGTCACTATATAAGTATTTTAATGAAAATTAATTTAATTACAAAATATTTAAATTTTACCGACTTCCGGAAGTCGGTATTATAATATTTTTTGTATTTTATTTTACGCAAAACCGTCATCCGGAAGACAATTTTAATAAAATTAAGTCAAAATATTTCTCAATTTTTTTTTTATATATAATTGACAAAAAAATAAAATATTTTTATTTATTTATTTTATTAATACAGACATCAAGAGGTCAGTTTTTATTGTAATTCATTTTTCCCAAGAAAAATTCCGACCTCCAGAGGTCGGAATTTTGTTTTCCTTCTTTATTTTGCATAAAAACCGACTACTTGTAGTAGGTTTTCTAAATTTTTAAAATTTTTTTTATTCTTTTTAAGAATACAGACCTCCAGAGGTCGGAAATTACCGACCTCCATTTGAGGTCGGTAATTTTTAGGTCGGTATTCACAGTTTTTTTAGTAGTGTTAATGAAATTTTGGTTTATTCGAAAAGTGAGGAAGATCATGTCGGCCATCCTCGTATTATTCTGGGTGTTCTTGGAAAGCAAAAGCTATATGCAAAATTTTCTAAGTGTGAATTTCGGTTGACTTCAGTTGCATTTTTGGGGCATGTAGTTTCAAGGGAAGGGGTAATGGTAGATCCCCAAAAGATTAAAGCAGTCAGGAATTGGGTCTGACATAGTTCTGTGACTGAAATTTTAGAGTTGTGTGGGGCTCGCTAGCTACTATTATTGCTTTTGAAGGGATTAAGGTCAGATTTGTAGATTCGAGTTTATAGGTTACAACATTCAAGAAGTTTTGGTAAGGGACGATTAGATAATGAACACCATTACTTTGGAAAATGCAATTAGTATTGTTGTCATAACATGTATGGGTTGTTTAGCGAATGATGAAATTAAGTTCTGCCAATTGAGGTTAGAAGCTCTACTATGATTTCCTGGATTGATGGTATATCAAAGAAATTCATGATACGACTACTAAAATAGCAACAATGCTTACTTGATTAAGTTATTAAGTGTGTTATAATTATGGAGAACATGAACATATGAAATGGAAATCAACAAGGCTGTAGAGGCAGGGGAATTGGTGATACAGGTAGAGGAACAGTGCTGCCAGGCAAGGAGGTTGCCCGTCGAGATGATAAGGCTCAGTTTTATGCCTTTTCGAGCAAGACTGAGGTTGATGCGTCAGATGCAGTGATCACATGTACCATTCTTATCTGTGACAGAATGGCTACTATTTGTTTGAATCTGGGTTCTACTTGTTCATATGTTGACGTTTAGTTTGCCTTGGGATTTGATGCGGTTCGTGATATACTTGATGCCCCATTCATGTTTCCACCCTAGTTTGAGGATATGTCATAGTCACCCATGTGTATCGTGTTTGTCCTGTTTGTTTATGGATTTTCAGACTTAGTTGATTTAGTTATGCTGGATATGACTGACTTGATATAATCTTAGGCATGACTTGGCTGCACCCTATTATACCGAGCTTGATTATAATACTAAGTCGGTAACTCTAAACATCCCGGGTAGGGAAAGATTAGAGTGGGAAGGGGTGTACAAGCCTAAGCTAGCTAATATTATATCTTTCGTGCGGGCTAGGAAACTAGTGGGCCAGGATTGTTTGGCATTTTAGCTCATATTCGGGATATTAGGGTTGAGTCTCCATCTATTGAGTCTAGTCATGTGGGATTAGAATTTAGAGAAGTATTTCCTACTTATTTGCCTGGTATGCCTCTTGATAGAGATATAGATTTCTTCTTTGACTTGGAAACTGGCACTTGCCCCATCCATATTATTTCTTATAGCATAGCTCCGGTATAATTGAGAGTGCTTAAGGCTCAAATCCTGGAGCTTTTTGATAAAGGTTTCATCCGTCCTAGTACTTCCCTGTGGGGTGCTCCTGTCTTGTTGTTAAGACGAAGGATGGTAGTATGAGGATTGGTGGTTTTATCTTAAGCTATAAAGGGATGGATTGATACCGGAATGACAAGCTTATGGATAAGGATAGTTCCATTGAGTATACTTGGGTGAAGGAAATTGAAGCGTTTTAGTAAGAAAGCGCGTATAAAATTACTCGTGTTGATGAAAAGGTTGACTTCGTAGTAATAGTCAAGGTTGAGTGAGCGTAATGGTAATAAGAGTTCGTGATGGATTGTGACGGGATGTAACTATATAATAAAATTGTTGGTCAAGCGAATTTTTGTATAGTAATTACGACTTGCGAGTATCTAAGGTTGTGATTTTATAATATTTGGTGAGTAACATGGTTGGATGAAAAGTTTTAAGAGATGGTGGGACACCACTCGAATAGAATTTAAAAGAACTAGAGTCAAGATGAGGAAAAATAGTGGGATATAGTACAACCTTTAGAGAGAAGCGAGAGCAAGAATATTTTATTTGATTGCAAAGGCTAAACAAGCATCTTCATAGGGGTAGATAATTGGGTTCAGATATGTGTAATTTCATTTGTTTGGTTGTGGCTATGGTATTAATGTCACGGGTTCATCAGATTGGTTAAAAACTATTGAAAAAAGACTTGAGAAACGAGTGTACAGAGAGTAGTTCGAATGTGATGATAAGTGCTTTGGTTTTGTTTTTGAGTTTAGTAATGAGTACGATGGAATTTTTAGCAAAGGATATTGTTAGATCTATGGAAATGCGATCAATGATAAGCGAAGCTCCATGAATTGATAAAATTCTTCAAGGTACAAGCTAATGTTGATAGATAAGGAGATTGTGTTATGCAGTTGAATTTACAATTCATATTTTTCATTATAAGTTTACATTCGTGGTGATATATTTTGTCAAGATATGAATTGGCAATGTAGGAAACGATCAATTGTTTTCGGTATTAAGCATTTGAATGGACTTAAACCTGGGTTGATTGTTAAGTACTTAAGAAAGGTTTTCATTTAAAAGTGTGGGTTTATAGTAAGGTAAATGGTCGTAGTGTTCATGATGGTTGTTAGTATTGACAGTGTGGACTTCAATGGAATAATGTGAAAAGTATGCGGAGTCAACTCAATGAAAGGGACTGGTATTGACTCTTCAGAGGAAAACCTTTAGTGTTATTCCATAAAATTTTTACATGACCATCTATTTCGTTTTGTACACGGTGGTGAGTATGTTTCACTAGCTATGATGACGTGTGCTTTCACTTTTATGGGTACATCCCTAATGGTGGATCAGGGGTACCAATCCTACAATGTTCTCTTGGTTGAGTGGGATGATTGGGAATACTTGGTTATTTTAGATGACATATTTGACGTTGTCTTGAGTTGTTAGAATATTTCAGTGGTTCTACATGTACCACCTTGCTTATGAGAGTTCATAGAAGAGCTACCGTGTGTAATTATGGTTGTCCAACAATCTTAATATTCATCTTGTCGTTGAAGTCATGTAACGATTATGTGTGGTTGAATGTGAGGATCATTGGGTCCAACTTTACTATTCTTAAGGGAAATCTACAATCTCAATTGCTAAATCTACATTTCGATAGTGTTATTAGAGGGTTTGTATGCTTGGACATATCCTTCAATGAGTATCTGATGTCGACCAAATTTTTGTAACTTACGCTCATAGAAATTGATGATGTGGGATGGAGACGTTGTTAAGAACTATGATCCTTGGGTATTATGAGTGTGTGTTGGTTGGTTCAGGTTCATTTCTAATCGTAGAGGGTATTGATTTTGATTTTATCATGCTTAAGTGCTAAAGGATTCTTTTAGATGATTCTGTCAAGGTCCTTAATAACATGTTGTAGACGTGTGTACGATGAACTTTGGTGGTTGTTGGAAATCTCTTTTGTTGTTAATTAAGTGTACATACAACAATATTTATCACGCTAGTATTGAGATGACTTAATTGAGGCATTGTATGAGAGGATATGTAGGTATTCAATTGGTTGGTTTGAGATTGAAAATGTGAAACCCTTAGGGGGTTGATTTGGTTAAAGATGCTCAAGATAAGGTGAGAAGCATCCAAGCTAAGCTTTTAGCAACCCAGAGTCGATAGAAAAAGTATGTGGGATTCAGGTACTACTCCACCCTTACTTTAGCCCTTTTTCCTAGTTTGTCACTCAGGGACTAGTGATGGGTAAATTGGTATCTATTGTAAAGACATCTTCCCGTCCTTATAGAAAATTCATTGGGAAAAAAATTTGGGCCAAAAAACTTTTTGGTAGTAAAGTGGAATTTCCCAACCTAGTCCAAATTTGGACAAAATTGGATTCAGTGTGGTCTAGGGAAATCTGTCAACAAATGGGAGATCTAATTATGAATTTTATCACATGAGTAGATATATAAGACGTTAAAGAACCCGTACGACTTTCAAAATTGAATTCAGGCGAGTAGAACTCCCAAAATTGATCTTAGGGTGAAAGGTTATTTTCTGAGTGTCATGGAATGAAGGTGTGTTGTGAAATGAGAGTTTGAAACTCTTAAATTAGCTCACTATTTCCGTGCAGGGCGCCAAGGCAGGGCCGCTATACCGAGGTAAGGACCGCTGTAGCAGGACAGACGCGACTTAAGTCAGAAATAAATCCCAAAAATGTTTTATTATGTAATTTTTGACCTTGAGAGCTAAGGAACGACCCAGGGGTATTTCTTCAAGATTTTCCACCTCTTCTAGCACCAAAGGTTAGGTTTTTAGTCCCCGAATCCATTTTTTGATCTGTAGAACTTAGTTTCTTGGGTAATTATCGATGGAGGGGGTTTTGATATGGGATTTAAGGTGGAAAAGCCCTAATTTGGGTAGGGGGATCAAGGGTTCGACGTAGGTTCGATATTATTGTTAAAAGTCCAACTAATTAGGTCTCGTTTATTGATCATCGTGTCATATTGATTGTTTGTAGAACAAGAACAAATGAAAAGAATCTGAAAAGGGAAAAATCAAGTTCTTAGGGGATTCAAGCTTTGTTCGAGGTAGGTAATGGTTGTGATTTCATGTTGGTATGATGTATGTTAGTAAATACTTAATTATAATGCATGTATGTATGCGACTATTGCATTATTGATCACACTAATCGTAAATGAGTATAAATGGATGATTGTATGCTATGAATCAACACTTAGTTGTATAATTATGAGAATGTACATTGTGATTGTGATTGTGGCTTGTTGAATGGATCGGATGTTACGTTCCAACACACTAACTTGGATCGGGTACCAAGTACCAGAACACTAATAGTTTGGGTATGGGTTCCATGAGAGGACTATTAAATTGGGTTCCGTGAGAGGACCATTGAATTGTGTTGTGTATATACTTGTGATGATTACGTTCATATCTAATGATGATTGAGGTTGAAAGACTTTTTGTTGCTCTAAAATGATAACCAGTGTGTATTATTGAGAACATGGAATGCTACATTGATCTTAAAAAGATGGCTAGTATTGTATATGTTCGGTATATACCTGTTTTATAATATTGTGGTTACTTTCATATATTTCACTTATTGGGATAGCCGCATGATCCTACTAGTACATTGTGATTGTATACTAATAATGTACTTGCTCATTCTTTGTTGAGCATAGGGCATTTTCAGGCGGCTATTGATAAACCTCAGCTAGGAGATCAATGATCGAGACCGAATTTCAAGGGTGAGCAAGTTCTTTCAGGCTGCCACGAAATCCTTTATTTTTGTTTAGTCCATTCTCTTCGGACTCAAACTATTGTTAGACGTTTCTTATGCTTAGTTTTGGGTTGTACCCATTCCCTTAGACTTGTTGCACTTTAGATGTTTTGGTACAATAAGGGTTAAGACTTCCACATTAGTTTGGTTAAGTTATTTATTTAAACCTTTGGAGTTTATGGAAACTCTGTATTTCTTTTGGTCATTTAAACCTGCTTTCGTTTCTTTAAATGCATAAATTTTGGTTAAGTTGTTTAGTATGGGTTGTAATAATGGTTCTTCTACCGGAGGGTTAGTGTAGGTGTCAATCACAACGGTTTGGGTTGTGATAGTTATACTAAGCAAAAAATAGTATGTGTGTACTTAGTGTAAAATAATTTGTTAGTCACCAAATGGGACAAACTAAAGAATTTAATGTCTACACATATAATATTTATGATCACTTGATGCATATATTATGTTTTTATAGTTTGTTAGTCACCAAAGTGGCCAAATTAAAATGTATAAAATTATTCACATGCACAAAATTTATGATATTATGTGTGTATTTGTATGGGAAACGGCATAAATTCCCCCCTAAATTTGTCCTGAAAAGTCAATTACATGCTTAAAATATTATGATGACCTATTACACACCTTTAATATTTAAACCTGAATTTAATACTACCCTGAGACGTGTAACACCACTCTCACAGTATGTAGTGTATTACACTCGCTGCCACATAAACACTACGTCAGCGCCACGTCAGATTTTATAATGTCTTATATTCTTTTTGTTTTTTTTTTCTTTATTAATTAACTTAATTTTTGTTAACTCTATTTTACACTAATTAATTATTAAAATTCTTTAATAATTATCTTCTTTATCACTAAATCCCACCCACTTTATCTCTAATCTTATCGGCAAAATCATTTATTTGATTTATATCATGATTTTCTTTGTCATCTTTGGCGAAGAACAACCAACTCATCACCACCATGATCCCACCTCCACAACTCCATTCGTTCTTCTTTTCCGACGAACCATTAGCCACCAAACAATCACTTAAACTACCACGAAACAACCACTCAAAATTCAAATCAATCACCGAAAAACACCAAATCAGACCTCATTACCTTATCCCTTTGCGATTTTATTCTTTTTATTTTTTTTTTGCAGGTGTGTCGGCGAGCTCAAAGCTTCAGCCAGGCTCTAATGAAGTTGCAAAGAGCTCTACACTTCCAGATCTGAACAACCAACAAATAACCACAACCAACAACACCAGTACTACACTCTCGTCGTTGTGAATCTTTGGGATTGTGATGAAAAATAAAAAGTTGTGATGAAAATTAAAGAATGAAGAAGAAGAGGGTAATGGATGGGGTAGGAAGATTTTGATTTTTTTGATTCCTTTTTTAAATGTTAATGGGAGGGGAAGGAAGATTTTGATTTTTTAATTCTTTTTTTAACTTTAATTTTTTTTGACGCGCTAGTTTTTTATTTATTTTTTATTATTTTGTCACGATAGTTTTAGGGAGTAAGTAAATTCACTTTTAAGTAATAAAGGTGTTTAATAGGTTGTCATGATAGTTTAAGTGTGTAACTGACTTTTTGGGACAAGTTCAATGGGGAATCTATGCCTTTTTCCTCTTTGTATTCATATAGTTTGTTAGTCACCAAAGTGGTCAAACTAGTATGGTTAAGAAAAATATGCATTCATAAAAATTGTCATTCATCTATGAAAGTTAATGAAATGTCTATGTCGCGCCCCGTTTTTCTCAAAACGGGTTTTGGTGCACGACCTAACAACTCTTTTGGGTTTCGGGAGATTGAAGAGTCGCCACCTAACGAATTAAGGTGCGTTAGGGCACCTATCTAACCTAACTAAGTCTAACTAAGGTCAACGAACCAGAGATCGGGTAAGGGTTCAAGTTACCTCGAGGGGAAGGTGTTAAGCATCCCTCGAGGTCCACAAAGGTGGGTCCTGACCGTATCTCATGCAATATGTGGGGGTTACAAGTAGCAATTATGGTCACTTCGTTATTTAATTATTTAATTAAACATGTGAACTAAGTGATAACAATAAATAAACAATTAATATCATTTTAATCATTTTTAGTAATTAATCATGCTTACTAGGTGATAATATAACAAATAAATATTAAATAATTAAAAGAGATAAGTGAGGAGACAGAAAATTACACAAATAGATATACTAATAAATTCATTTTTATTAAAAACTACCCCAAATAATATAATAAAACATATAAAGGGGTAAAAGGAAAGGGAAACTCTAAAGGACTTTTGGATCAGCACTCAACTTTATTTATTTTCTCGGTAGGCTTCCGCATAGGGACAGACAAAACCGGAGTTTGTCGTTTAAGCCTGAGTCAGTGTCATCATATCCGTAGGGCCTAAAACTACCCCTACCCCACCACCGCATGCTTTCGTCTTAAAGTGGTGTCTAGCGTCCCGCTTAACGTCCAAGAGGCATTGGACTACTATTGGAATGATTTTAGACAACTAAAATCCTAATAGGCCCACCTAGACTCCAAGCAAAACAGATTGGACAACATTTAACAAGTAAAGTCTCAAGTTGGCCTCTTATGTTAATTAACCCACTAGCAAACACACATAATTGTGAAAGGATTTCATGCTAAGTGTGTGCAAACAGGCAACCGAATAACACAATAATATACAATTAATTAATAAAAGACAGATAGTTATAACATATCAGGATTTAGTTATTTATTTTAGTTGATTTTAAATGGCCAAATATTTACTTAATGCAGAAATAAAAATATTTTAAGCAAAATTTTATTATGATAGCACATTATGTAGAAGATGGTATAATAATACAGTAGCAGATTTAGAAATTACTGCAAAAATTAGTTGAACATAGCAATCAATGTTGTTAAATGCAGGAAGTCCATAGTTGATTTAACTAGGACAGACAAATAACCAATGCAGAAAATATATTTTTTAGAATAGTAGCATATGATATTATTGGGCAGAAATTAACTTAAGTAGCAGTTTAAGTGTAAAAAAAAAAAATTAATTTCAAATATGTTATTAAAGCAGGATGGGCTTAAATGGTTTATAGCATGCAAGGAAAGATTTTTATTCTATCAAAGTGGCAGAACGTAATTATTTGCAGAAATCAGTTAACAAAATGGGCAGCAAATAATCATATTAGTTTTGATTATGATATTAAAAATGCATGAAAATTATTGAAATGCCTACAAACATGATCTAAATAAGCAATGTCCACAACCTATAGGCATGGTATCTACACCCGAATGACATTAAAATTTAAATCCTATCGATATGCTTTTCTAAGTAACAATGCTGACTCACATCAACGAATAAGCAATTATGGCCAATCATTCTCCAATAGCATGCTGAGATTGATACCTCATTATAATCAACTATAAAAATTGTAAATCCTGTGGGCATAATTCTAGGTATAAACATGCTAGATTAAATTTTAACATACATAATCAAATAAAACCATTTAAAGGAAATAATCGTTCAAAGTTTAACTAATTAATCATGCTAAATGCAGATTTGATTTGAAACAGAACTTCTAACTTTTTTTTTTTTTTTTTTTAAATAGACATTAATAGATTGGAAACCTATAGGCATGATTTTCTAAATCCAAATAATATGCAAGATAAGAAATATCAAATTATGATTTCTAAGTAGAAAATACTGCTTAATATGATTTCTATGGGCAAGGTATCTATTTAAAAATCCACAATATTAGCACGTAGAGAGATAACAAATTATGGCATACTATATGCTAAGTTGATTAATCGAATCAAAACTACAAACAAAAGATTGATTTTAAAAGACTTATTTACGATGATACGATTTTTTGCACGCTTCAAGTAATATGCACAAGTAGAATCATAGTAATCACACGTAAATAAATAAAAAAACAGTTAGCACGTAATTCCCTTCCCCCCTTAGACGATACGCCAAATCATATCATATATATAGGGAGAGTTGGAGTTATTACAAGATTATTACAACATCAAATAAATAATACAAATAAACGCGAATGAAAACTAAATCTCGTTCAAAAGACCCATCCTCGGCGACTCTTCAAATTTGGAATCAAGACCAAACCTGTTAAAGCGATATACAGACAGATATTGATGACATACCGAACACAATAATATAAAAAAAGGATAGCAATAACAAGCAAATTCAACAATGCACATAAATACACACTCAGCAGCACCAATATTTAGACAAATAAAACATAATCACAAATGGTATCACACGGAGCGGCAAGAGAGTGAGAACTGACCCGGATGCTTCCCTTTATTTATCAAAATCCATTTTGGATTTATGCATAACAGTAAGCAAGTGACAGTAAAAAAAAAGAATAAATAAATAAAATGCGTATAAGAAATACACTAACTAGTTAAGCAGTTAAAGAAATCAGCAATGAAGGCCAAATTATTCTAAAGTTTGACCCGTACACAGCAAAACATCAACAACGGAACAGAGGGACTTTTAGGATCTTAATTCTTTTAGAATAGGGAGCAAAAAAAAAAAATTTAGTGTGAGCCAAGGTTGAATGAATTAAACAAATAGGGGATAACTCCTATTTATAATAGCGGAGGAGTCCATAATAAGGGAGAAGGTAAATCAAGGAATATTACTCTTCCTTATTCACAGCATCCCTAAATCACGACTAAATCAATGATATTTTATTTTACCTTATTTACCAAATATAAACCAAGCAATTTGCCTAAAATTAATAAAGTAAAATGGTATCCGCCACAATCTTACAAAAAAAAGGAACAAGTAAGAAATCTGTCTACCATAATTAAGCAACAACTAAAAGGCAGATCAACATGCATAAGGAAAACATATATTATTTATTCTTATATTATTACAAATAGACATATAAGGGACCACGTTTACCGTAAAGATATGCACTATCAATTAAAAAAGCACACTAACAAATCACAATGAATGTATTATTTTATTTTTATTATTATTTATTTCAATATTTATAGTCAAATAAATCCCACAGCTTACTAAAATACATCAAGAATTTATATATATTTAATCGGTCAATAACACTAGACCAATAACTATTTCTTTTTAAAATATGATTCTATAGTTGATTGTTTTTTCTTCCCACCAAAACCAAAATTAATCTAATCCCTAACTTTTTGAAGAGCGAACACAATTTCCGAAATATTTTGTTCATGTTGTACCAAATAGTTTGACAATGTAGTCATTGCTTGAAATGTCTCCTTTAACGATACATGTGGGACAATGCTATTATCATCATTATTCCTTACAGATTGAATAATCTCTTCCTCTGTAGGTGATTCCATAACTATATCATTCTCGTTAGGGTAGTTCAAAAGATGTTCAACATCCATCACATTTTTGTAGGAATTCACGGATACCTTCATCTAATTCACCAACTTCTTGGATACCTTCATCTAATTCACCAACTTGTGGTTCGGGAGCATTGTTTTCTTCCGACTGGATCTTGCAATGCCAAAAATAATTTACAATTGTTATTTCTTTCACATCAAAATTCCAAGCCAAGTTAGCAAAATTAATAGCATTCAAAATATTAATTTTTTCAGTATTTGGTGCTTCAACCTCAAGGCCTTGTAGGATGCTGAAATAAAGACGACGACGATAATGAGCTTTGAATGCTTGAATAATTCCAGCATCACATGGTTGAATCGTAGACGTTGTGTTAGGAGGTAAGAAAAACAACTCTACATTTCTTAGGCCTTCAACTATCTTTGGATCAGCTTCCAATCGATAAAATTGTCTTGTTTCATCCATATTATAAATATTCTTCAATTCAAATTGATCTAGTTTTGACCGTATGCTAGGTAATTTGTTTTCAATATTCTCTATGATAACTGAACCATTTTCACCAAAACGTCTGTAAGACTTGATTCCGTATCTTGACTTGAAATGTTCTAACCAACCAGAAGAGAAGCTGAATTCTGGATTAGTTTCACCATACATTTTCAGGAAAAGATCTTTTGCTTTTTCATGGATAATTTCCCCTGACATGTTCACTCTCTCTTGCATTTGAAGAAACCACTTGTACAAAACTTTTTCTAAATCAGGGTATTTTGCCGGTTTATGCATTTTGGCATCGCTATTTTTCATCTCATTTGACAAATACTCTGTTGACCTTTTGAGAGTGTGCGATATTGTTGATTGACTAATAGTAAAATCAAACTTTTGTTTCACCCATGCTTGCAAATCTTTTTAGCTAATAGTTGGATTCTCTTTCTTATGATCACATATTGCATTTCTTATTTTATTGGTTAAAGATGATTTTTGTACGCCTTTCAAATGATGAGAAGACATTATACTTGGATTATGATTTTTAAACATCTAGCTTTTTCCTTTTATAGTTAACATAAAATCTCTTCATATTCTATATACATGAATAAAATTAGAAACATTGAACTTTACTAAATTCGTTTAGCTTTCGTAGATTTAAAAAATAAATATGCAAAGACTACACTTTTTAGTTTCCTAGATTTAAACTTTTGAAAGTCTTAATTCAAATATATGTTTTTCTTTCTTATGGCACATACTGCAAAATACTCTCTAAAATAATAAATATTTATTTATCGATAAATAAATATTTTATGCATTTATCGATAAACTAATAATCTCGATAAATAAATATTTTTTTCCGGTCCCAAGCATATGCATTTATAGAGGTCACTAAATTCGTTTAGCTTTCCTAAATTTAAATAATAAATATGCAAAGACTACACTTTCTAGTATCCTAGATTTAAACTTTAAAAATTCTTACTTCAAATCTTTTTTTTACTTTCTTATGGCACATACTGCAAAATACTCTCTAAAATAATATATATTTATTTATCGATAAATAAATATTTTATGCATTTATCGATAAACTAATAATCTCGATAAATGAATATTTTTTTCGGTCCCAAACATATGCATTTAGAGAGGTTTTACTGTATCAGGCACATAAAGAACATCTGAATTTATTTTTGTACTTGAATTTGTTTTAATTGAAACAGACCCCCTTTTTTTTTTTTGTAGAAATACAATCACCATTCCTAATTCTGTTTTCCATAGGAATGAACTCTTTAAAAAGATTTCTTTCATAAGTCATGTGGTTTGTACAACACCTATCAATAAGTGGTCTTCTTCTTCTTCTTCTTCTTTTTCTTCTTCAATAGTGAATTGGGCAATTGTTTAATCTTTTTGAAATTTGTTTTTGCAAATCGCGGCTTTATGACCAAGTTGTTTGCAGTTCTTGCACTGTGCATCTGGTCTTTTCCAACATTTATATGGAGGATGTCCATTTTTTCCACAATGCTGACAAGGTGGGTAATTTTTGAAAAAATTTACCATTGCTTTGAGTTTTGTGGCTGGCTACTAATGCTCCTTCAACCATGCCATCTTGCCTCATAAGTATCCTTTGTTCCTGAGCCTGCAAAGAATTTAACAATTCTGCTAAGGTAATTTTGGACAGATCTTATGTGTTGTCCAATGTAGTTATAAATGCTTCATATCTTTTGGGTACTGTAACAAGAACTTTTTCAACAATTCTTGTATCTTTGAATTCAATGCCTAGTAATCTTACCTTGTTGACAATACCCAGCAATCTATCAAAGTATTCCTTGACTGTTTCTGACTCTTTCATTCTATGCCATTCGAATTCCCTCATTAAATTTAATACCTTCATTCCTCGTATTCTTTCATCTCCAACATATTCGTTCTTTAGATAATTCCAAATATCCTTTAGTGATGTAAGAGTCATGATTTTTGTGAAAACAATTGTCGAAACAGTAGCAAACAAAGTTGCATTTGCCTTCGACTTAATGGTTTTCTTTTCCTTGCAACTTTTGATCTGGGCCATGGTGGGTTTATTTGATAGCAGATTAATTTCATAATCCTCTTCCATGACTTCCCAAAGATCAAGAGCCTCCAAGTAGGTCTCCATTCTTACAGCCCATAGTTGATAACTCTCACCATAAAAAATAGGAGGAGCTATTCATGAAAAACTATTTTTGGAATCTATTTTTGTACTCACAGGTCCCTCAAGAAGAAGGCTCTAGATACCAATTGTTGGTTTTTTAATAAAGAAATTAAGAAATTAACATAGAAAGACTTTGAGAGAAAAATATACTGCAATATTATCAAAGGAAATTATTTTACTAATAATTCAGAGACTTACATGTATAGATATAATTCCTAACTAGAAATAGAAAAATACGTTACTAACTTATCAGTTTAATTCAAATAACAAATAAAAAGAACTAACTCCTATATTCAAGTCAAATAGGACTCTAATAACATAGTTTGAAAATTCTAAAAATAGCTAACTATTTTATTTCTGCAATATCCTAAGACATATTCTCAACAAAACCAAACATACCAAGAAAGGCGTCACAAGGAGCACTCAGCTTCTTGAAATTATACACACTAATATTTGCAAACCCTTTGATGTTCCATCTTTTGGTGGATAATTTTTTTTAATCACCTTTATTGATGATTTGTCACGTTATGAATTTATCTATTTGTTAAACGAAAAATCTCAAGTAGCGAACACTCTCAAAGTGTACGTTAGCGAGGTTGAAAGACAATTTAATTGATCTCATGGCCCAAGTTTACTTGTAACCTAAGTAACATCATAAATAATATTTAATGAAGAATATATCTCATCCGTACATCGGTTACTTGATGGACGTACCGGATTAAGTCATAACCTCTATAAATTGGTCATCCCTCCACCTATTAGGGTTACCACATATTCTCTACATTAATTTCATTACTGACGGCTGTGGTAACATAAGGCTAGGGCAAAGAGGTAGAAACCAATTTACGACTAACGCTTCCGCTTTTCTCTGTAATGATGTCTTCCGCATCAGGTATGTGCCCCTAACGATCTTTATGTAAGATTATCGTATTCAAGATCTTGATGTGTATTAAAGTACTTAAAATTATTTACATATGGAATTAAAACTTGAATTTCTTGAATAAAGATCACTGAATTCGAGAAGGACAACGTACGTATCTTATTGAAGTGAAAATTTGGTTAGCGTAGTTCGTCCAGAACAGTTAAGAAAATTTTGAAAGATTAGAATCTTTTAATTTTCAACATTATTACAAAGTTCAATATATCTTTTAATTTTTTTCAATTGATAGCATCAATCACGATGATAAAAATCATATATCAACAGAAGTAGCAATAGCAAGCAGGGCCAGTCCAATCCCAGTATTAAAGCAAGCCCCAGTATATGCCGCACTCATCTTTTCACAACCAATTGATTCTGCTACTTGTATTTCTGCAACCAAACAAAATTAACAACTCAAAAATGTACTTCTTATGTTTTAGTTTAGTTTACGTAACACTCTTTCCTTGTTAATCCATAATGACATTTTCTTATTAAATATCAATCTAACTACGTCCACAAAGGAGATGAGCAGTTCACTACATAAATATGAGAGTACAAAATATATAGAGAAACAACCTCAACCAATTCACTCAAAATACATGGGAGGTTCACACAAGTGATAATATATCACTTGTGTCCCAAAAGTTCTCCCCCTAACCAAAACTCTCAAAGCCCCTAGGACTACATTGTCAATGATGATTAAGTTAGAAGGAACAAGCCATCTTTTATGGAGTCCTAAACCTTTTCCTACAAGAAAATGACTTGTCACTCCTAAACCTTTTCCTAAAAGAAAAACTTAACTCAAGACAATTAATACCCAACAAATATTTCTTTTTATAGTTTGTGGGATATATTCACCATTTGATGCAATGAAGAAGAAAAGGAAGAGAGCAAGAAAGGCAACATACTGAAATTGAGACTTAGCCATATATATCTTTGAACAATTATACGTGCAAGTGAGTATTCAAATTTTACAATTTATAGAGAAATAAATAGAATTTCATTGCGGACATAAGTAATTGCCAGGTAAAAATGGTGGAAATATGCAAGGAAATACATTGAATTCTACAACATTGGAACTAGAGGAAGATATTAAAATTAAAAGTAGTATGTTTTTTACCTTAATGACAGTATAATAGAATTCCTTTTTGGATTTTGTTGTTGTCTTCTTGGACAATGATCATGTCTTAATTAGCTTTTGTGACGCAATCGTGCTTGCATTAGTAGCATGTAATGTTGCAACTAGTATTTGTTAATATAAATCCTTATCTCATGTGTTTGGCAATGTTGATAGTTCTTGATTTTTCCTATGATGTACACAAAAGTGGAAAAATAACCTAGTTGTGGTTGTTTTACATATAATTGTTGGGATTTAAAAATTGAAAGATAATAGTAAAATAAGGTGTAGCGTGAATTATATTGATAAATGGTGAGAAATAAAATTGTTTCAATCTGAGTGAGGTAAAGTCTAGGGCAATCCGGGAAAGGATTAGGTTAAATGTCTAAGTTTAGGTTGGTTTTTCTATTAGCTAAGACGATAAAGAATCTATAAGACTTTTCGGAGGTAAATACGGGTAAGTAGAACTCCTGATATCGAACTTGGCGTGAAAGGATTAGTTTAGAACGTGAAGGTTTGAAATTATGTTATGAAATGAGGACTTTTGGAGAGAATTCTGAGTTTCTGTCATGTGCAGCAAGTCGCTAAAGCGGGTGACACGCCTCAATTGCGAGGTAATTATTGTGATTTATAGTATAGTTTATGTTATTTTTGCATAATATATGTTACTATCTTTGTCCAAATTTATGTGGTAGTGTCCGGAACCCACATTGGAGCTCCGATTAAATCGGAATTGCGCTCTGCAGGGACCATTCGGGGGTGGCGCTCCCAACAAGATTTTCTTCATACCCAGGGCTCAAACCGGAGACCTCTGGTTAAGGGTGAAACACTCCCACCAGTGCACCACAACCAATGTTGATTTAATTTTCAAGTGTATAACAAATTAAAAGGAAAAAATAAGACAAGTAAAGTAGAACAAATAAATTATCTATTTTATCTGAAAATGACTAAAATAGCCCTTTGGGGGGGGGGGGGGGGGGGAGTTGGTAGGACAACTGTGAGCTGCTTTAGGAATTGTAAGACAATTTTTAAGTACATAACAAATTATTATTTTTAAAGACAAATAATTTAAAATGGATAAAGTATCTATTTTGTTTGAAATAACTAAAATTGCCCTTAAACTTTTCTTTCAATTAATCTTTTCTTTTTGGACATTTTGAATAAGGAATTAAAAATTGAATTTCTTGAATAAAGATCATTGAATTCGAGAAGGACTGTTTACGTATTTTATTGAAGTGAGAATTAGGTGTGCCTAGTTTGTCCAAATTGACAGTTAAGAATGTTTTGAAAGATTGAAATCTAACTAAAAAAACAGTGAATACCGACCTAAAAATTACCGACCTCAAATGGAGGTAGGTAATTTCCGACCTCCAGAGGTCGGTATTCTTAAAAAGAATAAGAAATTAAAAAAACTTTAGGAAACCGACTACAAGTAGTCGGTTTTTATGCAAAATAAAGCGGGAAAACAAAATTCCGACCTCTGGAGGTCGGAATTTTTCCCTGAAAAAATGAATTACAATAAAAACCGACCTCTTGATGTCGGTATTAATAAAATAAATAAATAACAATATTTTATTTTTTTTCTCAATTAAATATAAAAAACAAAATTGAGAAATATTTTGATTTAATTTTATTAACTTCCGGAGGACGGTTTACGTAAATAAATCATCTTTCGGATGACAATTTATATAAATTAAATTAATATAAAATACCGACCTCATGTGGTCGGTATTTTTATTTCATCCAAACACTTAGAGACATTAAGAGGTCGGTTAGTTTATTACACAATAGTTTATGCAAAA
Source organism: Solanum bulbocastanum (assembly GCA_037074985.1). Lineage (NCBI taxonomy): Eukaryota > Viridiplantae > Streptophyta > Magnoliopsida > Solanales > Solanaceae > Solanum > Solanum bulbocastanum. The sequence goes on along the minus strand of CM073597.1, from coordinate 11,110,157 downwards.
TAAAATACCGACATCTGGAGGTCGGAATTTAAAAAATACAAAAATATAATTACCGACCTCCGGAGGTCAGAATTTAAAAAATACAAAAAATAAAAAATTCCGACCTCAGGAGGTCGGAATTTAAAAGATACAAACAATAAAAATACCGACCTCCGGAGGTCGGAATTTAAAAAATACAAAAATAAAATTACCTCCGGAAAATACCGACCTCCGGAGGTCGAAATTTAAAAGATACAAAAAATAAAATTACCGACCTCCGGAGGTCGGAATTTCAAAAATACAAAAATAAAAATACCGACCTCCGGGGGTCGGAATTTAAATAATACAAAAATAAAAATACCGACCTCCGAAGGTCGGAATTTCAAAAATACAAAAATAAAAATACCGACCTCCGGAGGTCGGAATTTAAATAATACAAAAATAAAAATACCGACCTCCGGAGGTCGGAATTTTAAAGATACAAAAAATAAAAATACCGACCTCCGGAGGTCGGAATTTAAATAATACAAAAATAAAAATACCGACCTCCGGAGGTCGGAATTTAAATAATACAAAAAATAAAAATACCGACCTCCGGAGGTCGGAATTTAACAAATACAAAAATAAAATTACCGACCTCCGGAGGTCAGAATTTCAAAAATACAAAAATAAAAATACCGACCTCCGAAGGTCGGAATTTAAAAAATACAAAAATAAAATTACCGACCTCCCGAGGTCAGAATTTTAAAAATACAGAAATCAAAATACCGACCTCTGGAGGTCGGTATATTTCAATACAATGAAAACCGACCTCTTGATGTCAGTATTAAATAAAATAAATAAATAACTATGTTTTATTTTTTTCTCAATTAAATATATTGATTTAATTTTATCGTCTTTCGGAGGACGGTTTTGCGTAAAATAAAAAACAAAAAAATATATTATAATTCCGACTTCCGAAAGTTGGTAAAATTAAATAGTATGTAATTAAATTAATTTTCATTAAATAAATCATCTTCCGGATGACTGTTTTATATAAGTTAAAAAATAAATTAATATAAAATACCGACCTCATGAGGTCGGTATTTTTATTTCATCTAAGTACTTTTAATAAAAGCGACATCCGGAGGTCGGTTTGTTAAAACTGTTCCTATAAATCATAATTTTGCTAGCATAATACTAAATTTTCATTCTACACATACAATTAATTGTTTAAAAGAGTGTAACAATTTTGTATACTTTTATAAATAAAAAGTTAAAATTCATGGAATAAATAAAAAAATATCTATAATTCATATTTAGAGTATGAAATTACGTTGATATGAATTAAGAGATAATTATACTTATATTTGTAGAGTAATGTACAAATTCTATCAGTCTGTTGTCAAATGATGAACTTAATATATCATGTCGATGTAGAGGTGAATAGTTAATTAGCATATAATATAATCTATTTGAGTATGAAATGCGAGATAATATTATTATATACGTTCAATCTTGAATGGATGTCAAGTGTTGTGATAATATCGTAGGCAATGAAGACATGTAAAGGATAATTCATCGGAGTATGAAATACATTGATTAATTATATATACTCACTGAGTAGTTTAACAAATCAAGTCTTATATATATATATATATATATATATATATATATATATATATATATATATATATATATATATATTAGTGGCTCAAATATGAAATACATTATCAATTAAAGAAATACCGATGATCAATTCAAGGAGATTTATATATTAAATTTGATATTGATAAACTTTAATTTGTTGATCGATAAAATTAAATTTATATAATTAGGAGGTATATAATTTAAATTTATAAAATTAACTTGATCAATAAAATTAAATTTATTAAATTAAACTTCTGTTGAATTTATATAATTAGGAGGTGTGTGTGTATATATATATATATATATATATATATATAATTTTAATTAATAAAATCAACCTCAAGAGATGAGTTAATATTAAAATAAATTAATAAATACCGACCTTAAGAGGTCGGTATATTTAAATTATTATTTTATTTAAATAATATCAACATCCCGTGGTCGGTAAATTAAACACTTCTCTTAAAAAAAGAATGATATAGTATCAAAACCCTAAGGCATCTCTCACTCCACTCTCAGTCCTCTCTCTCACCCTGACCCACCCCCATCTTGCCCATCGGGCTTACTTTTCAAAGTGGTCTTTCTCGATTTCAGAACAGAAAGGCTTGGTTGAAGGCAAAATTCGGTGTAATTTGGTATTAAATAAATAAATAAATAAAAATATTTTCTTTTTTCTCAATTAAATATTAAAAACAAAATTGAGAAATAATTTGAATTAATTTTATTTAAATCGTCTTCCGGAGGATGGTTTTGTGTAAAATAAAAAATTATAATATGGACTTCCGAAAGTCGGTAAAATTAAATAGTATCTAATTATCTTAATTTTCATTAAAATATTTATATAGGACTTCCAAAAAAAATTAATAAATTAATATTTTCTTTAAATAAATCGTCATCCGAATGACGATTAATTTCAAAAATACAAAAATAAAAATACCGATCTCCGGAGGTCAGAATTTAAATAATACAAAAATAAAAATACCGACCTCCGGAGGTCGGAATTTAAAAAATACTAAAATAAAATTACCCACCTCAGGAGGTCAGAATTTCAAAAATCCAAAAATAAAAATACCGACCTCCGGAGGTCGGAATTAAAAAAATACAAAAATAAAAATACCGACCTCCGGAGGTCAGAATTTCAAAAATACAAAAATAAAAATACCGACCTCCGGAGGTCGGAATTTAAATAATACAAAAATAAAAATACCAACCTCCGGAGGTTGGAATTTAAAAAATACAAAAATCAAAATACCGACCTCTGGAGGTCGGAATTTTCCAAAAAAAAATGAATTACAATAAAAACCGACCTCTTGATGTCGGTATTAAATAAAATAAATAAATAACAATATTTTATTTTTTTCAATTAAGTATATAAAAAAAATTGAGAAATTATTTTGATTTAATTTTATTAAAATTGACTTTCGGAGGACTGTTTTGTGTAAAATAAAAAATAAAAAATATTATAATACCGACGTTCGAAAGTCGTCAAAATTAAATAGTATGTAATTGAATTAATTTTCATTAAAATATTTATATAGTGACTTCCATAAAATTAATAAATTAATATTTTCAATTAAGTTTAAATAAATCATCTTCCGGATGAGGGTTTTATATAAATTAAAAAATAAATTAACATAAAATAGCGACCTCATGAGGTCGGTATTTTTATTTCATCCATATACTTTAATAAAAGCGACATCCGGAGGTCGATTTCTTTAAAATGTTCCTTTTAATCATTATTTTGCTAGCATAATACTAAATTTTCATTTTACACCTACAATTAATTGTTTAAAAAAGTTTAACAATTTTGTATACTTTTATAAATAAAAAGTTAGAATACGTGGAATAAACCAAAAACATCAATAATCCATATTTAGAGTATGAAACTACGTTGATATGAAAATTGAGTACAAGTAGTCGGTTTTTATCCTTAATAAAATATGAAAACAACAGGTTTTATTAAATGTAATGTGATACCGACCTCATGAGGTCGGTATTTTTTATTTAATTAACATGATATGCTTTTCATTTATCTTAAAATGTAATGTGATACCGACCTCATTAGGTCGGTAGTTTTTATTAAATCTAATTACTTTTAATAAAAGCGACATTCGAGTATGATATGGGAGATATTATTATTATATACGTTCGATCTTGAATGGATGTCAAGTGTAGTTATTACCTCCTAATTATGATGACATGTAAAGGATACTTCATCGGATTATGAAATACGTTGATTAATTATATACCCTTTGAATAGTTTAACAAATCAAGTCTTACAAACTAGTGGTTCAGATATGAAATACATTATCAATTAAAGAAATACGTATGATCAATTCAAGGAGATTTATATATTAAATTTGATATTGATAATTTTTTGTTGATCAATAAAATTAAATTTATATAATTAGAAGGTATATAATTTAAATTTATAAAATTAACTTGTTCGATAAATTAAATTTATTAAATTAAACTTCTGTTGATGAGTAGTTGAATTATATATATATATATATATATATATATATATATATATATATAATTTTAATTTATAAAATTTACTTGTTCGATAAATCAAATTTATTAAATTAAACTTGTGTTGATGTGTAATTAAATTGCACACAAACATATATATATATATATATATATATATATATATATATATATATATATATATATATATATATAATTTTAATTTATAAAATTTACTTGATCGATAAATTATTTATTAAATTAAATTATAAAATTAACTTGATCCATAAATTAAATTTATTAAATTAAACTTCTCTTGATGTCTTGTTAAATTATATATATATATATATATATATATATATATATATATATATATGTGTGTGTGTGTGTGTGTGTGTAATTTTAATTAATTAAATCAACCTCAATAAATTAAATTTATTAAACTAACTTTATTAAAATTAAAACTCTTGGTCAAAGTCTCACAAGTCTCACTCCTCTCTCACTATTCCTCTCATCGGCGCCCGCCACCAACCCCGACGACCGGCGCCACGCAACCATCGCAGCAGCAGCGGCGGTCGCGTGCAACAGCAGCGGCGGTCACGTGCAGCAGCAGCGGCGGTCGCGTACAGCAGCAGAGGAAGCTCGCTTCAGCAGCAGGAGGTCATGCCGCCTCCATCTCGACCGGCGCCGCCTCCATATTGACCGGCGCTGCCTCTATTCCAACTCACTGCCCTTCTCCTTTAATTCAAGGTTAGGTTTCATATTAGTATTTTTAATTTCTTTTAATTTGAGTGTTGAATTAGTTAATTAGTGTATTGAATTAGTTTTTTTTATTGATTGTTAGTTAATTAGTAAGTGAATGATTGAGGGTTTTTGATTGTTAGTTTGAATTAGGGATTATTTGATTGTTAGTTTGTATTTGTTGATTGTGAATTGAAAATTTTAATGTTAGGGTTAGTTTGAATTAGGGATTATTTGATTGTTAGTTTGTGTTTGTTGATTGTGAATTGAAAATTTTAATGTTAGGGTTAGTTTGAATTAGGATATCTTAGGATTTGTTTGAAATTTGGCATTTCTTGAGTTAATTAGTTTGATTTTGGAATTGTAGAATTAGATTGAATTAGGGTATTTAAGGAGTTGTTTGAATTTGGGTATTCAATTTGAGTGTTGAATTTGTTAATTAGTGTATTGAATTAGTTTTTTTTATTGATTGTTAGTTAATTAGTAAGTGAATGATTTAGGGTTTTTGATTGTTAGTTTGAATTAGGGATTATTTGATTGTTAGTTTGTGTTTGTTGATTGTGAATTGAAAATTTTAATGTTAGAGTTAGTTTGAATTATATTTGGGGAGTTGTTTGAATTTGGGTATTATTTGAGTTAGTTTGAATTATTATTGAGATTTTAGGACTAATAGTTTGAATTTGGGATTAGGAATAGCTAGCTAGTTTGAATTTAGGATTTTAGCACTAGTTATATTTTGGGATTTTAGGACTAGTTTGAATTTGTGATTTTAAGACTAGTTTGAATTTTGAATTTAGGACTAGTTTGAATTATTATTGAGATTTTAGGACTACTAATAGTTTGAATTTGGGATTTTAGCATTATAGTTTGGTTTTTGAATTCTAGGAGTACTTTCAATTTGTGATTTTAAGACTAGTTTGAATTTGGAATTTAGAACTAATGGTTTGAATTATATTTGATATTTTAGGCTAATTAATAGTTTAAATTTCGGAAACTAGCTAGCTAGTTTTGAATTTGGAACTAATTAGCTTGAATATATAGCTACTTAAGTTTAGAAATTAGATATGAACTTGAATTGAAACTTGAACTTATTAAAACTTGAATATATATATAAAACTAATATTCTTGGATTTGAATGTTATATTTAACTAAACTTGATATTATTGATGACAAAATTGATTTTCTTGCAAGATCTATTTGTGTTCATCTAGTGTTGACACTTAGCTTTAATTTAGGAATAATGTGTTTGTTAAGCGTAAGTACCAACACTAGTTGATCCTATTAATGACAAAATTGATTTTTTTACAAGATTGATTTGTGTCCATCTATTCATGTGGGCGTGTTCTTTCATTTGCTATGTTGATGCTTGTTTTCAAATTGGCTTGTATTTAGGAAATAGGCAGTTGACGAATCTCGATGTTGCTGTGTGCTTGTGCTATGTAGTAACTAATAATTATTGAATCTTTTTCTAGTGTTGAAAGAGTTGATTTTGAGGGCTAGGCAACTAAGGAAGCTCAACATCAAAAAAAGTTGATACAAGCTTCTTTCATCAAAGTAGAAGATAAGGTTTGGTGTTTCTAAATTTCTAAAGTTCAAGTACAATTTGTTTTTATAATGTGTTTGTGTCCTTCTAGTATTGATACTTAGTTTAAATTTTGTGATAATTTGTTTGTGTCCATTGAATGTTTGTTTAGCATAATTAAGTACCAACACTAGTTGATCCTATTGATGACAAAATTGATTTTCTTGCAAGATCAATTTGTGTCCATCTAGTGTTGACACTTAACTTTAATTTAATGTGTTTGTTAAGCATAAGTACCAACACTAGTTGATCCTATTGATGAAAAAATTCATTTTCTTGCAAGATTGATTTGTGTCCATCTAGTGTTGATGCTTATCTTTAGTTTAGGAATAATGTGTTTGTTAAGCATAATTAAATACCAACACTAGTTGATCCTATTGATGACAAAATTGATTTTTTTGCAAGATCGATTTGTGTCCATCTAGTGTTGACACTTAACTTTAATTTAATGTGTTTGTTAAGCATAAGTACCAACACTAGTTGATCCTATTGATGACAAAATTGATTTTCTTACAAGATTGATTTGTGTCCATCTACTGTTGATGCTTAGCTTTAGTTTAGGCATAGTGTGCTTGTGAAACACAATTAAGTACCAACACTAGTTGATCCTATTGATGACAAAATTGATTTTCTTGCAAGATCGATTTGTGTCCATCTAATGTTGACACTTAACTTTAATTTAATGTGTTTGTTAAGCATAAGTACCAACACTAGTTGATCCTATTGATGACAAAATTGATTTTCTTACAAGATTGATTTGTGTCCATCAACTGTTGATGCTTAGCTTTAGTTTAGGAATAATGTGCTTGTGAAACATAATTAAGTACCAACACTAGTTGATCCTATTGATGACAAAATTGATTTTCTTGCAAGATCGATTTGTGTCCATCTAGTGTTGACACTTAACTTTAATTTAATGTGTTTGTTAAGCATAAGTACCAACACTAGTTGATCCTATTGATGACAAAATTGATTTTCTTGCAAGATCGATTTGTGTCAATCTAGTGTTGACGCTTAGCTTTAGTTAGTGAATTTAGTTGTTGGAATTAAGTCAAAACTAATTTAGTTAAAGTTAAAAAGTTTTTTTGTTGTTTAAATGAGTTAAAATAAATAATGTCGTTTAGTTGGTGGATTTAGTTGTTGGAATTAAGTCCAAACTAAACTAGTTAAAGTAGTTAAGTTATTTAAATTAGTTATAATAAATAATGTGGATTAGTTAGTGAATTTAGTTGTTGGAATTAAGTCAAAACTAATGTAGTTAAAGTTAAAAAGTTGTTAAGTTATTTAAACAAATTAAAATAAATAATGTCGTTTAGTTAGAGTATTTAGTTGTTGGAATTAAGTCAAAACTAATGTAGTTGAAGTTAAAAAGTTGTTAAGTTATTTAAACAAGTTAAAATAAATAATGTCGTTTAGTTGGTGAATTTAGTTGTTGGAATTAAGTCAAAACTAATGTACTTAAAGTTAAAAAGTTGTTAAATTATTTAAACATGTTAAAATAAATAATGTGGTTTAGTTAGTGAATTTAGTTATTGGAATTAAGTCAAAACTAATGTAGGTAAAGTTAAAAAGTTGTTAAGTTATTTAAACAAGTTAAAATAAATAATGTGGTTTAGTTAGTGAATTTAGTTGTTGGAATTAAGTCAAAACCAATGTAGTTAAAGTTAAAAAGTTGTTAAGTTATTTAAACAAGTTAAAATAAATAATGTCGTTTAGTTGGTGAATTTAGTTGTTGGAATTAAGTCAAAACTAATGTAGTTAAAGTTAAAAAGTTGTTAAGTTATTTAAACAAGTTAAAATAAATAATGTCGTTTAGTTGGTGAATTTAGTTGTTGGAATTAAGTCAAAACTAATGTAGTTAAAGTTAAAAAGTTGTTAAGTTATTTAAACAAGTTAAAATAAATAATGTGGTTTAGCTGGTGAATTTAGTTGTTGGAATTAAGTCAAAACTAATGTAGTTAAAGTTAAAAAGTAGTTAAGTTATTTAAACAAGTTAAAATAAATAATGTCGTTTAGTTGGTGAATTTAGTTGTTGGAATTAAGTCAAAACTAATGTAGTTAAAGTTAAAAAGTTGTTAAGTTATTTAAACAAGTTAAAATAAATAATGTTGTTTAGTTAGTGAATTTAGTTGTTGGAATTAAGTCAAAACTAATGTAGTTAAAGTTAAAAAGTTGTTAAGTTATTTAAACAAGTTAAAATAAATAATGTGGTTTAGTTAGTGAATTTAGTTGTTGGAATTTAATCAAAACTAATGTAGTTAAAGTTAAAAAGTTGTTAAGGTGTTTAAATAAGTTAAAATAAATAATGTGGTTTAGTTAGTGAATTTAGTTGTTGGAATTAAGTCAAAACTAATGTAGTTAAAGTTAAAAAGTTGTTAAGTTATTTAAACAAGTTAAAATAAATAATGTCGTTTAGTTGGTGAATTTAGTTGTTGGAATTAAATCAACACTAATGTAGTTAAAGTTAAAAAGTTGTTAAGTTATTTAAACAAGTTAAAATAAGTAATGTCGCTTAGTTGGTGAATTTAGTTGTTGGAATTAAGTCAAAACTAATGTAGTTAAAGTTAAAAAGTTGTTAAGTTGTTTCAAAAAGTTAAAATAAATAATGTCGTTTAGTTGGTGGATTTATCTGTTGGAATTAAATCAAAACTAATGTAGTTAAAGTTAAAAAGTTGTTAAGGTGTTTAAATAAGTTAAAATAAATAATGTGGTTTAGTTAGTGAATTTAGTTGTTGGAATTAAGTCAAAACTAATATAGTTAAAGTTAAAAAGTTGTTAAGTTATTTAAACAAGTTAAAATAAATAATGTCGTTTAGTTGGTGAATTTAGTTGTTGGAATTAAGTCAAAACTAATGTAGTTAAAGTTAAAAAGTTGTTAAGTTATTTAAAGAAGTTAAAATAAATAATGTCGTTTAGTTGATGAATTTAGTTGTTGGAATTAAGTCAAAACTAATGTAGTTAAAGTTAAAAAGTTGTTAAGTTATTTAAACAAGTTAAAATAAATAATGTGGTTTAGTTAGTGAATTTAGTTGTTGGAATTAAGTCAAAACTAATGTAGTTAAAGTTAAAAAGTTGTTAAGTTATTTAAACATGTTAAAATAAATAATGTCGTTTAGTTGGTGAATTTAGTTGTTGGAATTAAGTCAAAACTAATGTAGTTAAAGTTAAAAAGTTGTTAAGTTATTTAAACAAGTTAAAATAAATAATGTAGTTTAGTTGGTGAATTTAGTTGTTGGAATTAAGTCAAAACTAATGTAGTTAAAGTTGTTAAGTTATTTAAACTAGTTAAAATAAATAATGTGGTTTAGTTAGTGAATTTAGTTGTTGGAATTAAGTCAAAACTAATGTAGTTAAAGTTAAAAAGTTGTTAAGTTATTTAAACAAGTTAAAATAAATAATGTCGTTTAGTTGGTGAATTTAGTTGTTGAAATTAAGTCAAAACTAATGTAGTTAAAGTTAAAAAGTTGTTAAGTTATTTAAACAAGTTAAAATAAATAATGTCGTTTAGTTAGTGAATTTAGTTGTTGGAATTAAGTCAAAACTAATGTAGTTAAAGTTAAAAAGTTGTTAAGTTTTTTAAACAAGTTAAAATAAATAATGTGGTTTAGTTAGTGAATTTAGTTGTTGGAATTAAGTCAAAACTAATGTAGTTAAAGTTAAAAAGTTGTTAAGGTGTTTAAATAAGTTAAAATAAATAATGTGGTTTAGTTAGTGAATTTAGTTGATGGAATTAAGTCAAAACTAATGTAGTTAAACTGCTGTTGCCGAAAGAGAGAAGAAGAGAGAAGAGGAGATTGCGGCAGCACAAGAGGTAGAGAGGCATGCAGCGCTTCAAGCCCAACTTACTTTTCTTTTTGAATAAGGAAATATTCTTCCTCCATGTCCAGCCAGCAGTGATGGATCTGATCAAGAGTGTGATGAGAATGATAAGTCTGATAAGGAGAGTGATCAGGGTGATGAGGAGTAGTTGTATCTATTTGACATTTTAGACTTCTATATTTTGGAATTGTTTGATTGTATTTTGAAGTTGGATGAAGTTTATTTTGAAATAGTTTAATGTATATGTTGAAAATATTGTGTTGTTTTGGTTGGATGAAGTTTATATTCTTTGGGTTGTTTTGGTATAAATATGCAGGTGGGCAATTATAATTACAGCAATTTGCTGCCAGTTTTATAGCAGAAAACCGACCTCCGGAGGTCGGAATTTTAAAAATACAAAACTAAAATTACCGACCTCCGGAGGTCGGAATTTGAAAAATAAAAGAATAAAAATACCGACCTCCGGAGGTCGGTATTTAAAAAATAGAAAAATAAAATTACCGACCTCCAGAGGTCGGAATTTTAAAAATACAAAAATAAAATTACCGACCTCCGGAGGTCGGAATTTGAAAAATATAAAATAAAAATACCGACCTCCGGAGGTCGGAATTTAGAAAATACAAAAATAAAATTACCGACCACCGGAGGTCGGAATTTTAAAAATACAAAAAATAAAAATACCGACCTCCGGAGGTCGGAAAATAAATTAATGAATTTTCCGACTTAAAATAAAAACCGACTTCCGGAGGTCGGTATTGAATAGCGACCAAGCTTTTTCCGGCCTAAGCTGGGATGTCGGTTTTAGGTCGGAATTATAGGGAATACCGACCTCCGGAGGTCGGTAATTTTAGGTCGATATTCAGTGTTTTTTTAGTAGTGATATATTTTTCTATAATTTTTTTTTTTTTTTTTTTGTGAAAATTTGTATATAAGAAAAATCTTTTCAATGTTCTTTTTGTTTTTTGGGACTATAAAAAAAAAAAACTAAAAGCAAACTTTTTTTTTTTTTGACTTTTGTTTAGAAGTCAAATGAAAATAATGCAAACAATATTGAATATTAATCTAAGGCAATCAGAAAAGTCGTAGTTTTGATATTATTATAAGGAGCAAATCATATACACCAGAATTATTTATACTTCGGTAGAATGATTATACTCGATCACATGTCTTATAATTTTTCAACATTATTATAAACTGCAATATATCTTTTATACTTTTCAATTAATAGCATCCTCTATCAACAGAAGTAGCAATAGCAAGCAGGGCCAGTCCAATCCATGTGACAAGCTCCATGAATAGCATGTTCCCAATTGATGCATTGATTGTTACATCCATGAGTATCAAAGCAAGGCCCAGACCATGTCACACTCAGCTTTTCACAACCCAATTGATTCTACAACTTGCATTTCTACAAAGAAAAGGATGTAACAACTCAAGAGTTTATAGATAATAATATTACAATATGCTTTCGTTTACGTGACACTCTTTTCTTACAATAACAACATATTCAGTGAAATTCCACATATTCAGACCTTACCGCTACCTGATTAAGCTAAATAGTTTGTTCTTGAAAGACTCTCAGTTCAAGTGAAGTAAATTGATAATAGTATGGAAACAAAAAATGACATGAAGAAAAACAAGACAACTAATAAAAAAAATAGTGCAGATAATATATGCAAGGAATTGTAACGTCACCAAGAAGGTGTGATTACCTAAACCTAGTACACAACAGATGATAACAAATACCAACAAAGTCGAAGATTGCATGATAAGCTAATACTACGGTAGACACATTCTCTAGACTTCCACCAAGAGAAAAAACTACATGAATAAGTTAATACTAAGACAAGGTTCGACTACGTACTAACTTTCTGCTCTTATCCAAATCCTCACATCTAAGATCATATCTTGTCTAATCATCTCTCCCCAAAACTACTAAGGCCTACATGTGCCTCTCCCCATCTCCACTATATCTGACCTTTTACACCTCATGTCTAATCAACTCTCTCCTTAATTATGCTCATAATGACATCCTCTTATTAAATGTCACGACATATTTAATACCACAATGTATTTTTAAATGTTTTTCTTTTATTCTTCAAATTTATAATGTTATAACTGATAGCAATAGGTAGTATAATTTATAGTTTGTGGGCTATACTCGCTGTTTGATGCAATAAGGAATAAAAGGAAGAGAGCAAAAAAGGCAGCATATTGAAATTGAGACTTAGCCATATATATCTTTGAACAATATTATGTTTAGGTGAATATTCAAATTTAACAATTTATAGAGAAAGGGAGAGAGTTTCATTGTGGGCATTCATAAGAATTGGCCAGGTAATAATGCTGGCTTGTGAAACATACGAGGAAATACATTGAATTCTACACCACGGGAAATAGAGGAAGATAATAAAATATACTTCCCTTTTGGATTTTGTTGTCTCACCTTAATGAGCTTTTTTTATGCAATGGTGCTTGCATCAATTGCATGTAATATACTCCCTCCGTCTCATTTTATATGTCATCCCTTTCTATAAATAGTTGGTTCATAATACTTGTCATTTTATAAAATCAATGCATAAATTACCATATTGTTCCTTTTTTACCCTTGTGAGTTATTAGCCTTGGAAATATACATTTGACCAACTTAGAAAAGCTAAGTAAATGATTCATGTTCATTGATTAAATTAATTAATCAAAATAAATTAATTCATAATCATTGATTAAAACTTGAGTTCCAAAAAAATTAAAGGCATAATACATAAATTGGACCCTAAACTTGACTTCAAATTTTAAGTATGGCCTCTAACTTTCATAATGCACAAGTAGACACTTTAACTATCCAATTCTTAAACAAAAAAACACGCGAATCCAACAGCCAAATTGTGTGATATACAAACGCGCCTACGTGGCTTATTGAGCCACTCAGTGGCTGCCACGTAATTAAAAAAATTACACGTATTTTATAATTAAAAAAAAATTAAAATACAAAAGGGTAGGGTCGTATTTTCTTTTCCCAATTTGCTCGATTTTGACAAAAAAAATTAGAAGCCATTACATAAAAATGACTAGAAATTGTGCACAAAAAGAGGAAAAAAGCTTGAGTACTAGAATTTGGAAGAAGAAGAAGAAAAATGGAATTTTGATTTGAAAAAAATAAAAATATATTTAAAAGGGATTCATTAAGGGTAAAATTGTCATTTCCATTTTTTTTTTACTGTTGTGGGCCTCGAAAAATACCCCTGACGCGCCTGAATTGCGTCTCAATCACGCGTTATGCCAGGTTGGATTCGCGTGTTTTTTTGTTTAAGAATTGGATAGTTAAAGTGTCTACTTGTGCACTATGAAAGTTAGATGTCATACTTAAAATTTGAAGTCAAGTTTAGGGTCTAATTTATGTATTATGCCAAAATTAAATAAGGATAGAAGGGTAAAGTTTCATCATTTCTTAATGCAAGTGCAAAGTAAAAAGGTGGCATATAAAATGGGACGGAGGGAGTATATAGTAAGAATAAAATATATGGTATTGAAAAATTAAGAATGTCTAAAATATATGAAAAGAACTTTCAAATAATAAATATATGGGAAAAAATTAGATATCTACTTTTAATAGTATGCCAAGTATGGTAGATATATTTTATTTATTTATAATTTGTATGAGCATTTAAAAAAATTACAAAAATCCTGTTGGATACATCCCTATTCAAAGATGGTGAAAAACCAACTTAGCGGACCCATAAACCCTAAGGCGATCGCTATGGAGAGTTAGCAGTAGCCATGTCTGCGTACATCTTTCCCTAGCCTTCAGCTGTGGAAGAGCCAAATCCTAACCCTAATCAACAAACATCCTTTGCTACTCGATTAACCACAAATCAAACTGCCCAGAATTTGACAAAAATTTAGTTGAAACAAATTCAATATGTACATGGAGAGCCTACGATTCAATTCACAAAGAGAGAACGACAGATTTTCGCACCGGAAGAAGGATTACATCAAGCAGTAATTATTAAGTTCTCCTCCGATACACTAGAAGTGAAGGATTTGAGAACATTTTTACCTAAACATTTGGGCATCATAGGAAACTGTTTAGTTGGTTTACTTGCTCGTAGACATATTCATCTAAGGATAGACCAATATGAAGATTATGTGGGTGATCTATCAAAATCTGTAAGCTTTTTGCCTTTCCATGGAGAGCAACATCTTTATAAGGTATTTCCTAGGACAATAGATTTCAATTCAAGAGAAGAAACTTCAATGGTTGCAGTGTGGATTTCGTTGCCTCGATTATCACTAGATTTATTTGCCAAGAGATCCTTGTTGTCGATGGCATCAACGGTTGGAAGGCCAATAGCTATCGACAAGGCAACACAAGACAAGACCTAGCACTGCTAGGGTGAAGGTGATACTCAATCTTATGGATAAGCTGCCTAAGAGGATGCACCTGCTATATTTGGACGAGAAGACCGGTAAGATTCAAGAGGTTTTCAGGAATTTGTTTATGATAATTTACGTTTATATTATAACCATTGCAAGCATCAAGGTCACGATAAAAATAGTTGATTGATTTTGAAAAAGAATCAAGATCACAATCACAAAGATGATGGAGTGATTGGAGATTATCAATATAATGGGGAGAAATTTCAAGGTGATTTGCCACAAATATTAAATGAGAAAACTAGCAATTATAGATCAAAGTACTAATGATAATACTCGAGCTGCAAATGCAAATAATAATGAAATAACAATGGTTGAAACCATTACAAGTAATGGAGATCGAGTAGTTGATACTTGTGTTAGAGATGATACTCTTAATACTAAAGTTACACTAAATTGCACCTTAGCTACGGTCTCGCAGACTTTGGTTTTGGGTGCAAATGATGGTGTTACTAGTGATTTGGTGGTTCCTGTGATTAATTTGGAGTCTAAACTATATGTTGCTGGTGTTGTATCTAGAAAAGATCCTAGCTTGGCTACGATTGAAGATCCAGGCCATGCTAATAATGTGGAGCAGCGTTGAGAATATTTGGATCGAATTTTCGAATCTGGTGGTACATGTGATCATGACTTCACTTTGAATGATAATAATAAGGGAGGCTGGACTGAAGTACCAAGCAAAAAAATTTCTCCAGGTAGTACCAAACTACAACAACTAGATTGCACTAACTCAACACACAAGGAGCAAACAATAAATTGTAATGATAAAGTATCAAGGAATTTTGTGTGCTCTAACACCTTTGATGCCCTAATGATCAATTATGATCAAGAGCTCCATGCATTATCCACTCCAATTCTTCAAGTTTCTATTCTAGAACAATCAAGGAGCCACAGACCACAATGTTGAATAAAGCAAACCCAATGGTCAAACCACCTATGGCCACAATCAATTCATAATTAATTCATGATGTTTCCTTCCTCGTCTTTAGAGTCGCTTGGAGAGCAAATACCCGGACAACAAACAATCTCCAAAAGAAACGACAAGAGTTAGGAGAAGGAAACGAGTGCTTCTAGATGAGCAGATCTAGTTGAGGAAGAGAAGCACATTTTTTCACCTGCAAGGAATAAGTTAAGTCCTCAAGCACTCATATTTGTGCCTTCAAGTAAGGCAAACTCATCTATGGACCACAAACTGTCACTATAGCTCCATGACAATAGAGTGTTATAACATGTACTGCAATGATTTTTGTAGCTCATTTTTAGTAGTGTGGGTTACTTCAAGTAATTATGAGTTTGTTTCTATTTCTCCCTTTGAATTGTATATCATATTTCAATATTAATCGTCTAAGACAATTGGAAAAGTCACAGCAGTGTTGATATTATTATAATTAAGGAGCATAATTATTTATACTTTGGTAGAATGATTATACATGTCTTACAAATTTCCAACATTATGACGAAGTGCAATATATATTTTATTTTGTTCAATTGATAGCATTAACCATGATTAAAATCTTATATATCAACAGAAGTAGCAATAGCAAGCGGTGCCAATCCAAGACCAATCCTAGTGACAAGCTCCATGAATGGCATGTTCCCATTTGATGCATTGGTTGTTACATCCTACAGTATTAAGGCAAGGTCCAATCCATGTCACACTCTTCTTTTCACAACCAGTTGATTCTGCTACTTGCATTTCTACAAAGAAAATAAAGTAAAAACTCAGGAGTTTACATATAATATTACAATATGCTTTAGTTTACATGACACTCTTTTCTTTTTTTTTTTTTTTACAATAATAATATATTCAGTGAAATTCCACATAGTGGGATCTTGAGATAATGGAGTGTATCCACACCTTACCGCTATCTAATTGAGGTAACTAGACTATTCTCGAAAGTCTCTTAGCTCAAGTGAAGTAAATTTATGATAGTAATGAAGAGAGAAAATAACAAGGAAGGAAAATAGGACAAATAATAGAGTACCTAAACCTAGTAAAGATATAGATGATAACAAATACCAACAAAGTGGAAGACTGTATGATAAGCTAATACTACGTCGTGTCTATCTAGACTTCCACCAAGCCAAAGAACTACATGAATAAGTTAATACTCAGACAAGGTTCAATTAAATAGTAACCTTTTATCCTTATTTGCGACCTCCACATCCTCATATCAGATCTTGACTAATCACCTTTCCCAAAAACTGCTATGGCCTACATGTGCCTCTCCCCATCTCCACTATATTTGGCCTTTCTGACCTCCTGTCTAATCAACTCTCTCCTTAATTATACCCATAATGACATCATCTTATTAAATGTCGCAACATATGTAATACCACAATGTATTTTTAAAACTTTTTCTTTTATTCTTAAAATTTTACAACGTTAGAAGTGATAGTATTAGGTAGAATATTTTATAGTTTGTGGGCTAAACTCACCATTTGATGCAATGAGGAAGAAAAGGAAGAGAGCAAGAAAGGCAGCATACTGAAATTGAGACTTAGAAATATTATATATCTTTGAACATTAATATGTCCAAGTGAGTATTCAAATTTAACAATTTATAGAGAAAGGGAGAGAGTTTCATTGTGGGCATAAGTAATTGTCAGGTAATAATGTTGTCTTGTGAAACATACAAGGAAATTGCACACCATTGGAAATAGAGGAAGATATTAAAAAGTAGCATGTTTTTTACCTTAATGACAACATAATTCCCTTTTGGATTTTGTTGTCTTGTTGAACAATCATGTCTTTAGCTTTTGTGATGCAATGATGCTTGTATCAATTGCATGTAATATATGGTATTTACTTGAAAAAAAAATAAGAATTTCTAAATATATGAAAAAGAATTGTCAAATACTCTTCCGTTGAAAAAGAATAACCTGGTTTGATTTGGAACGGAGTTTAAAAAAAGAAAGAAGACTTTCTAATATTGGGATTCTAAATTAAAGTTATGTCAAATGTATCATAATAACCTTTTATCTTGTTGCCTTAAACATGTCGTGTGGAAAGTTGTAGTTAAAGTGTTGCCAAAAAATGAAAGGGGTCATTCTTTTTGAAACAGACTAAAAAAGAAATTGGTTCATTCTTTTTTTAAACGGATGGAGTAATAAATATATCTCATAAAATAGAGGTAGATAGATTTTATTTCACGCTCACTCACTATTACATAATGCACACAAGTAAACTGTCTCTCTAAGTTTTGCTGTTGATAAAGAAAAGGTGAGCAATGTCGTAAAGATCATTTTTGGCGTAGTGTATCATACCTTATTCGAACCAACTTGATGATCATTTTGTCGATTCATTCATGACACGTACACTTATTTCTCAGAATATTGTAATTGATTTATATAATCATGGCATTGTTAAGTATCACTATGTATATTATTGTCAACAAGATACTTCCTTATAAGAAAAAAGAACAATTACATTTGATCCATGAAAACTAGAAGTGCAATCTAAACATTATGTTGTCAAACAACATTTTCTACTCATGGCAAAGACCTCTTTCTACCACAGCATCTTTGATGAGCTTTAGAGATTGTACAAGATCGTCCAACAATTGATGTGGATCAGGAATCACGCTTTCATCGACTGATAGAACGATAGTCATCTTGTTTATATAGCTTTGACAATTAATCATCAGTGCCTGAAATATAAATTTGCACGTAAATTGTTTAGATATGTAAAATTAGGCCTTGAACTTGACTCGCACCCTGAAAATTAGCTCAAAGGGAGGACAATTTCTCAAGTCTTATAAGGAGTCCACTCATTTCATTAACCACACTTACCTGAGGTTGTCCATAAGAACAGGGGGCAAGGTAAGCCATAGGGTGACCATAGAAGCCAATTTCTTCTTGAGGACCAGGCAAACATGAAAAGCACATTGATGTATTGGTGAAAATTCTGTGTGGTATCGAACTTGATGTCTGGTAAAGGTTCAAATCTTACAAAGTTACAATGAAGAGATCATGTAGGATCAAGAAATTAGAATGAACATTAGTTACCTTAATCCCAAAAAGTTTGAGTGCTAATTCCGAAATGTAACATGTATAGAAAGCTTCAAGTGAATTTTTCTTTCGATGTATAGTTGCCTTAGCTTCTCTGATATAATCTAAGGAAAAGGGATGAGCAATTAGGTCTCTTTATATTGGCTTGGTCAATCCTTTCCTGATGAGTTAACTTTTGATCAGGTTGACTTAGACCCAAGTGACATATCTTTACATGGAATCAGAACCGGGTTCATCCCCATTTGGACGCCCGATCCACAATCTAGTTACACATGGGCGTGAAGGGGGTGATAGAGCGGTCGAAGTTCCACATTAGTTCATATAAGAAGACCATATCTGGCCATCCCTTTTCCAATGTGGGACTTCTTAACACTCCCCCGCAGGCCCATACCTCGCTAATTGGAACATGGACAATATAATATGGGCATCCAACATCGATGATAAAGTAGACCAACTGTCATCCCTTTTCTGATGTGGGACTTCTTAACATATGTCATTACCTGTATTCCAACTGACGGTCATAGATTCACAAGAATACTTGATCTAAGTCTGATGTTCTTCGGAAGATTATTGTTTTTCTCTGTTGCTCCCGTCTTTCTTGCCCTCACCTGTAATTATATGTTTCTAGTATATATAATTTTTGTCAACTGATTTATCACCGCTAATGATTTGCAATTATTATCTTCCGCATGATGTCTTAATTACTTTCGAACCCAACAAGAAATAAACATATATATAAAATAATAAAAGCTCAGAAGTGCTAATACATGAGACAGAAACTTACCATATCTCCTATTAAGATATACAGACAAACCAGCTTGTGTTACTCCCAAAGCAACATCAGTTACTGTCTGTACAAGAATTGACATAAGTCCAATAACAATTTCAAAATTGAACAAGAAAGATGTTGCTATAACATAGAATTAATTTTGATTAAACTTACCATATTCAACGCATTTTTCACCAATTTCATATCGTCAAGACTTACTATCCTGTAAACTAGTCGTCTAGGATCAAACACAGATCCAGGTCTACCCTTAATTGGCGTAGTTGTATCCTTCAGGAACATAATCGTAGCCATAAACATCAACACATCCACTATTGTATACCAAATCATTTCTCCATTTTTCTTTTCATCCACCACCTACAATGAATGAAACATGCAATTTAAGAAACATATACTGAAATAAAAAGACTTTTCAATTTCAGCCAAATTAAAGTTATGTTAAATATATCAAAATATGTTTTTATTTTGTGGCCTTAAATATGTCAGGTGGAAAACTGAAATTAAAATATTTGCCAAAAAACAAAATGGATCATTCTTTTTTAACAAACTAAGATGGAAATTCTTGTTAAAGCAGAGAGAATAATAATTAAGGCATATGAAGTTTTTTGGCTGTTTAATTCCATTAACAATATTTATATATTAAACTTACTAGAGAAAAGTACACTAGACTTGCTCAGTTGCTTGTAAGTTGCAAGTATTTGTAAATAGTTGTAATTTTATTTTTTTGGGTAACTAATACTAGATCTGTTTCAACTTATTTGTGCTATTATCATTTTAGTTTATCTAAGAAAAGAATGTTTCCTCCTTTTTTGACAACTTTTAATTTCTACTTTCGACATGACAAGTTTAAAACCATAAAATTAACAAACATTTTGATACATTTGATATATTTTTAATTTAATATCACACTATTCAAAACTCTTCTTTACTTTTTTAAACTTCATGTCAAGTTAAACCAGGCCAAACAAATATCTTTAATTTAATATCACATGAATTTTTACTTGAAGGCTTGAGAAACGAGGATGCTTAACCAAAGTATGAACCAAATTGTCTTTGATTAATTGAAGGTCATTGATTCTTGATTTGCTTCCCATAATAGCTAAAACATGCACGTTGAAGTTGGGCTTATGAAATAACCTTGACGACAGACTCAATACCGAAACTTGAACATGATCGATCAATCCATATTTCGACTTTGACACTTGAATCGAGACCCAATTTCAAATCAGGACCTGAACTTGACAACCAACAATCAATGTGAGACCCAATTCGACTTTCAAATCGAAATTTCAGCCCCAACTTCAAATCGAGATCCAATCACACTCGATTCGGAACCTAACTTTCAAACTAAGAGTTTTTTATTTTTTTTTTCAAAAAATGAAATTTTAAATTTCTTTTATAGGAGGGGGGAGGAGGGCTGGTACGAGAGTCAGGTAGGGTGGGGTAACAGGGAGGGGGGTCAGGAAATTGGGGGGGTGCGGGAATTAAAATATTAAAATTGATTTTTTTTTAAAAAAACTTTTAAATTTTTTTTGAGAGGAGGTGGGATAGGTATGGGTTAGAAAAAGATTTTATTTTGAAAAACAAACTTTTAAATTTTTTTTGGGGGTGGGGTGAGTAGGGGTACTCAGGTGTTGAGCCAGGTAAAACCTTTGAAATTTTAAAATTTGAACTATTTTTCAAAAATAAAATTTCAAATTGTTAATATTTTCTCATGGGGATGGTCAGGGTAAGGGGTGGGGTAAGAAAAAAATTGTAATTGAGATTGGAGGAGAGTTTTGAAAAATGTTTTTTTTTAAATTATAAATGCAATAAATCAGTTGGTGCCGCTAAGAGGAAGTTTGGTAAGATTTACAAGAGTTGGGAAGAAGTTGCAGTAGTTTTACAAATTGTAGGTTTTCATGGTTGTGGAAAGTATAATTTGATTTTAAACTTTTGTTTGCAAATTTATGATCAAATAAAATTTCAACTTTAAATCTACTTTACTAGCGAAATCAATAAGATCAAATCAAGATTTGCTAGTTCATATTCAAATCGGTTTTATGTTTTTAAAATAAAAAAAAATAAAACAACATAATTTTTTTTTTAAAATAATATATATATATATATATATATATATATATATATATATATATATATATATATATATATATATATATATATGAAATTACATAATAATTATAGATCACAAAGATTGTCGATACATAATATTTTAAAGCAATATGAAGAAATGGTGATCAAACAACTGTTTTTAAATCTTGAAATTTGAAAGATATCACAAAAGTTCAAAAACAAAATATTTTATTTGAACTTCAGGTTCCGTTGGTATCTTATAAAGAACTCTTACGCTATGTACAATTAGGGGTGTTTATGGTTTGAATAAAAACCGATTCAAATATATTATTATACATACATAATATATTATTCTTATAAACCATTTTAAAGATTTTATATGTGTTTTCATCAAAATTTATTTATAGTTTATATATGAAAGCAAAAATGTCAAGGTGAGAATATTTATCTTATTGGTTTCACATATATAAGTGTCTATGACAATTTTTTATGAGATTGAAAATGTCACTGTCTCTTCCTTCTAGGCCAAAATAATAAATTTTGAAGCTTTAATCATATTAAGTTCAATGATTGAAAGTTATGTAATGTCAGTCATTCTAACTATTTTCGTTTTGAATTAATTGTTGTCACTTTTTTCATGTTTTGAATTATTTTTTTTCGTTTATTTTTGTCTATGGTTAATAACCGTATCAAAACCGATAACAACCAAACCGATAAATATATAATACATTTAATTTGGTTTGGTTTTGATAATTTTAAAATCAATTAAGTTGGTTTGGTTTTTATTTTAACTAGTAACCGATCCAAACTAACCAGTGATCACCCCTATGTACAATATTGTAAAATATTTCAACGTGTTATGTCATATATCTTGTGTGTGGATTGACCATGCATGTAACATCAAGCTCAGCCTGCCAACTATTTGAGTCTTCAATTGTCCGGTATGCTTACTCAAGAAGAGTCAAGACTTAAAAAACAAGGAGGTCATTCCATTAACCTCATGGGTCGAGGAGTTGGTAAATGACTTAAAGTGAAGGCCAAAAAGTTTAAGAAGAAGAAACCACCTGCTAAAGTTTCACAGGATGCTCATAGGAACTCAGACTGATGTTTGTTGTTTCTATAGAAAGGAACGACACTATCAAAAAGTGTTATAAATGTAAAGCTTGATTTGAAAAGAAAGGTACAATTAATGCTTTTGTATGTCTCGAATCAAATTTAGTAGAATTTCCTGATAATATTTGGTGAATTGATTTTGGTGCAACTACTCATGTATCCACTATGTTGCAGATATTCACTACGATCCATACTACAAATCCAAATAAAGATTTCTTGTTCATGCAAAATCGCATGAAGGATCAAATTGAAGGCATATAGACTTATCGGTTGTGTCACGTCCCGAGCTTATATCCTGGGTGGGACTGGCACTCGAGAGTCATTTATGGCCCCAAGAAAACCCTTGGCCTGGCTTAACTCTTAGCGAAAGACTTAAATGACAAGAAAACAATCTCAAAAGATAAACTCATGCAATAAACTTAAAATGTCTTAAAAGAAACATTCCACCAGCCCAGATGGCAACTAAAGTCTCAAACATTAAAACTGAAATGGAAAGACTCAAGAACAAAGATCAACTAACTGTCTATAAAGCCTCTAACAACTGAGATGGACGTCGGGACAAGATCACGACATCCTAATGATAAAGTAATAAATAGGGGGATCCTATGGAAGCTTGGAGGCTCACCAACAACTCGGAAGCTAAGCTGGATCAATAATGCGCTGAATGCTGATCCTGGTTACCTGTATCTATATGATAAAAAGATGCAGGTCAACTGGCATCAGTACATTGAATGTACGAGCATGCGAGGAGAATTCTAAATCGAGACGTAAGCTCATTTCAATATAAAGCAGTAATATAAGTGCAATATAAAGAAAACCTTTTACAATATGTGGATAACAACTCTGTGTATTGAAAAATACAATAGTAACTCAATTTATATGCAATGATACAATTTAAACTCTTTTTATATATGAAAATACAAATTAAACTCTGTATATATAGGAATACAAAATATCTTTGTGGGAGTTTCTCTAACTGACAATCATCACTATGAGCTATGTGATGATACAACATTTTGCCTCACGTTGTCAGGGTCATCCTATACCGTGCTAGGGTATAGAACCTAACTACTAAGTGGATCCACTAGTCTATGCTAAAAAGCACTAAGGAATCATCTAAAAAGGTATGACCCTTTTCTTCTCATGATGGCTACACGGTTTATGGAGACTATGAATTATCTGAACGTACTCAAGCTCATCCGAAAATCGGTGCTCAATACTTATCCCAAAAATGTAAATCGCTCATGTATTAAAAACATAATTATTTTTGTGGTTTGAGATAATTACTCAAAAACTAGCCCAAAGGCTCTCTTGGAAATCAGAGTTTTCTCTCTTGCTTAAATGTGAAAATATTTACTCTTTACTCAAAAACTAACCCAAAGTCTTTTTTTGAAAATCAGTATTTCCTTTCTTGTTTAAATATGAAAACATTTATTCTTGGGGAATACATAGTCCCCATATACTCATTTGAAGAAAATGAACTTCATTTGTTACTTTTTGCTCAACTCAAACTCAAGTCTTAAAACAAGTGTAAAGCATTTGTAAAAAACTTTTTAAAATGACTCGAAGAACCCTCAAGATTTTACTCTCTACTCTACCTTAAATTTGATTTATGAATTCAAGGTTGTGATTTGTGATAGGAAATATCTCTTGATGTTTAGGAGTGTTTTTAGATAGTTAAACACGAGAAACAATCAAGAAATCACTGTCTCGAAGTAAGTCCGCGACACAGAGATGTATTTTAATATTTCGTCACGAAATAAATTTTGAGGCAGTGGGGTCCGGCAACTCTCCGCTACACGGAGAAAAATTATGTGAAATGATGGGGCAAGTCCGCGACGCGGATTGGGATACCAGATTTGCCCAACTTTTTCCTTCTTCGTTTTCCAACCCCAATTCACCTAAATTCGATTCTTTTCTCGATTTCCCTTTTTGATTTAGATACCCAGTACATGCACACAAGAATCTAATCAAACACAACCCTAAAATCAACATGATTTCCTCAAGAACTCATATATCTCATCTAAACATTGAAACGAAAGCCAATTTCAAGAACACAATTCAAGAACATCATACTTTCAACCTTCTAGAACGAATTTCGCTGAAATAAACATGATTGACACTTGGGTGAACAAACTCAATGATATGAAAGTCTGACATACCTCCTTGGGGATCAACCCTTGGTGAAATGACTTCGATTCCGCAAGAATCCAAGAACGCCTTGACTTTTCTCCTCTTTTCTCTTATTTCAAAGCCCTAGCATAATTCATAATTGCGTAAACTGAACTAACTCAGTTTAGACCCCAAATAAATTCCTGAAAATGAAATAAATTAATTGGGTAATGAAAAGACCAAAATACCCTTCTAAATTCAATTAACTTTCCTTATCCAGACAACTAACTTCAAATGGGAATATCTACCTTATACGAACTCAAAAATTTACAAACTCGGTGGCGTAGGAAAGATAATTACTAGACCTTTCATTTGACATCTTATTTGTTACCTAACTCATCCCGTACTGAAAATTGTGATCGTTTTAAGTTAACCCAAAACTCATACTTAACATACTTGCCAAATTTCAGATTTTTATTCTTTCCAAAAATAGTTCTTTTTAATTCTAGCTCTTTCAAAAAGCGGGGTGTTATAGGTTGTTCTTGGAGACTAGACATCACCTTGATCTATTACAAACTCTTTATGTTCCTTCAGTTTCTAGGAATTTGATTTCTCTTTCAAGACTTGATGTTTCTAGATTTAATTTCAAGTTTAGACACGGATGTTTCAATTTATGTAAGAATATTATTTTTTTATGGTTCTGGTGTTCTTATTGATGGTTTATATAGATTGAAACTCAATAATAATTTTTCTGAATTCCTTCTTACTATTCATCAAAATGTAGGAATTAAATGTAGTTCACTAAATGAAAGTTCTGTTTATTTGTGGCATAGATGTTTGGGTTATGTATCCAAAGAAAGATAAAAAAGATTAGTAAAGAATGAGATTTTTTCGAATCTGAGTTTTGTTGATCTTGATTTATGTTTGGATTGCATTAAAGGAAAGCAAACCTGTTGATTTTCTTAATAAAGAAATTAAGAAAATAACAGAGAAAGACTTTGAGAGAAAAAAATACTACAGTATTATCAAAGGGAATTATTTTATTACTAATCCAGAGACTTATATTTATAGATATAATTCCTAACTAAAAATAAAAAAAATACATTACTAACTTATCACTTTAATTTAAATAACGAATAAAAAGAACTAATTCCTAAATTCAAGTCAAATAGGACTCTAATAACATAATTTGAAATTCCTAAAAATAACTAACTATTTTATTTCTGCAATATCCTGAGACATATTCTTAACACTCCTTCTTGGATTAGGAATTGTAGATTGTAGTATCATCTAAAATTTGATCATCTTGTGAACAAATTTGCCAATTCATCTTTTGTCTTGCAAGACTTGTGTGCATCTTTTGTTGGATTAAATGAGAATCTCTTACCTCTCATTTCAACTTGTAAAATCTCCTGCTTAGTAGAATCAAATATTCGACAATCTTTGTCTCCAAATAATAATTTAAATCCTTTTTCTATTAACTGACCAACACTAAACAAACTTTTATCAATACAGTAAAACATCAATAAAGTAGTATTCGATAAAGTAATAATCTCGCTAAATGAATATTTTTCTCCAGTCCCGACTTGGGCCAGTTATATTAAAGTAATATTCTCGCTAAATGAATTAAATAATAATTAAAAATAAAGTATTAAAGGCCCAGAAAAAATATAAAGTAATAATTACTAGAATACATCAATAATTTATATATATTTAATCGGTCAATAATACTAGACCAATAACTATTTCTTTTTAAAATATGATTCTATAGTTGATTGTTTTTTCTTCCACAAAAACCAAAATTAATCTCATCCTTAACTTTTTGAAGAGCGAATACAATTTTCGAAATATTTTGTTCGTGTTGTACCAAATAGTTTGACAATGTAGTCATTGCTTGAAATGTCTCCTTTGACGATACATGTGGGACATTGCTACTATCATCTTGTTCAGGATCATTCTCATCATCATTATTCATTACAGATTGAATAATCTCTTCCTCTGTAGGTGATTCCATAACTGCATCATTCTCATTAGGGTAATTCAAAAGATGTTCAACATCCATCAAATTTCTGTTGGCTAAATTAGAGATGACATTATTTAATTCTTGGATACCTTCATCTAATTCACCAACTTGTGGTTCGGGAACATTGTTTTCTTCCCACCGGATCTTGCAATGCCGAAAACAATTTGCAATTGTTATTTCTTTCACATCAAAATTCCAAGCCAAGTTAGCAAAATTAATAGCATTCAAAATATTAATTTTTTCAGTATTTGGTGCTTCAACCTCAAGGCCTTGTAGGATGTTGAAATAAAGACGACAACGATAATGAGCTTTGAATGCTCGAATAATCCCAGCATCACATGGTTGAATCTTAGACGTTGTGTTAGGAGGTAAGAAAAACAACTCTACATTTCTTAGGCCTTCAACTATCTTTGGATGAGCTGGGCAATTGTCTACTATTAACAAAACCTTCCTGCCATTCATTCTCTTATCAAACCAACCAACATATTCTTGGAAAAGCATGCCAGTCATCCAAGCTTTCTTGTTAGATCTATACATGTAATTAAGATTGTTCATGTTCACATTTTTAAAGCATCTAGGATTTGCAAATTTACCAATAATCCACAATGGAACTTTGTCAGATCCATCACCATTGCAACAGAGAGCAAGAGTAATTCTCTCTTTGTCTTTTTTGCAACCTTCAAGCTGCTCGGTAGCAAGTGAATGATCAGCTTCCAATCAGTAAAATAGTCCAGTTTCATCCATATTATAAATATCCTTCAATTCAAACTGATATAGTTTTGACCGTATGCTAGGCAATTCGTTTTCAATATTCTCCATGATAACTAAACCATTTTCACCAAAACGTTTGTAAGACTTGATTCAATATCTTGACTTGAAACGTTCTAACCAACCAGAAGAGAAGCTGAATTCTGGATTAGTTTCACCATACATTTTCAGGAAAAGATATTTTGCTTTTCCTTGAATAATTTCCCCTGACATGTTCACTTTCTCTTGCATTTAAAGAAACCACTCGTACAACACTTTCTCTAAATCAGGGTATTTTGCCGGTTTATGCCTTTGGTATCGCTATTTTTCATCTCATTTGATAAATACTCTGTCGACCTTTTGAGAGTGTGCGATATTGTTGATTGACTAATAGTCAAATTAAACTTTTGTTTCACCCATGCTTGCAAATCTTTTTGGCTAATAGTTGGATTCTCTTTCTTATGCTCACATATTGCGTATCTTATTTATTGGTTAAAGATGATTTTTGTATGCCTTTCAAATGATGAGAAGACATTATACTTAGATTATGATTTTTAAACATCTAGCTTTTTCCTTTTATAGTTAACATAAAGTTTCTTCATATTCTACATACATGAATACAATTAGAAACATTAAACTTCACTAAGTTCGTTTAGCTTTCCTAGATTTAAATAATAAATATGCAAAAACTACACTTTTTAGTTTCCTAGATTTAAACTTTTGAAATTCTTAATTCAAATATTTTTTTTTCTTTCTTATGGCACATACTGCAAAATACTCTCTAAAGTAATAAATATTTATTTATCGATAAATAAATATTTTATGCATTTATCGATAAACTAATAATCTCGATAAATGAATATTTTTTTCGGTCCCAAGCATATGCATTTATAGAGATTTTACTGTATCAGGCACATAAACAACATATGAAATTATTTTTGTACTTGAATTTGTTTTAATTGAAACATACTCTTTTTCTTTTGCAGGAATACAATCACCATTCCCAATTCTGTTTTCCATTGGAATGAACTCTTTAAAAAGATTTCTTTCATATGTCATGTGGTTTGTACAACACCTATCAATCATCCAAATATTGGATTTTTTGGTTGAAAAACAAGTTGCCACAAATAAGTGGTTCTTCTTCTTCTTCTTCTTCAGTGACTTGGGCAATTGTTTAATCTCTTTGAAATTTGGTTTTGTAAATCACAACTTCATGACCAAGTTGTTTGCAGTTCTTGCACTGTGTATCTGGTCTTTTCCAACATTTATATGGAGGATGTCCATTTTTTCCACAATGCTGACAAGGTGGGTAATTTTTCAAAAAATTTATCATTGCTTTGAGTTTTGTGGCTGGCTACTAATGCTCCTTCAACCATGCCATCTTGCCTCATAAGTCTCCTTTGTTTCTGAGCCTGCAAAGAATTTAACAATTCTGCCAAGGTAATTTTGGACAAATCTTGTGTGTTTTTCAATGTAGTTATAAATGCTTCATATCTTTTGGGCACTATAACAAGTACTTTTCCAACAATTCTTGTATCTTTGAATTCAGTGCCTAGTAATCTTACCTCGTTGACTATACCAAGCAATCTGTCAAAGTATTCCTTGACTGTTTCTGACTCTTTCATTCTCTGCAATTCGAATTCCCTCATTAAATTTAATACCTACATTCCTCGTATTCTTTCATCTCCAGCATATTCTTTCATCAGATAATTCCAAATATCTTTTGGCGATGTAAGAGTCATGATTTTTGTGAAAACAGTTGTCGAAACAGCAGCAAACAAAGTTGCTTTTACCTTCGACTTAATGGTTTTCTTTTCCTTGTGACTTTTGATCTGGGCCACGATGGGATTATTTGACAACAGATTAATTTCATAATCCTCTTCCACGGCTTCCCAAAGATCAAGAGCGTCCAAGTAGGTCTCCATTCTTACAGCTCATAGTTGATAATTCTCACTATAAAAAATAGGAGGGAATCTATTTTCGCACTCATAGGTCCCTCAAGAAGAAGTCTCTAGATACCAATTGTTGGTTTTTTTAATAAAGAAATTAAGATAATAACATAGAAAGGCTTTGAGAGAAAAATATACTGCAATAATATCAAAGGGAATTATTTTACTAATAATCCAGAGACCTACATGTATAGATATAATTCCTAACTAAAAATAAAAAAAATACATTACTAACTTATCCATTTAATTCAAATAACAAATAAAAAGAACTAACACCTAAATTCAAGTCAAATAGGACTCTAATAACATAATTTGAAAATCCTAAAAATAGCTAACTATTTTACTTCCGCAATATCCTGAGACATATTCTCAACAAATCCAAACATACCAAGAAAGGCGCAACAAGGAGCACTCAGCTTCTTGAAATTATATACACTGATATTTGTAAACCCTTCGATGTTCCATCTTTTGGTGGATAATTTTTTTTTTAATCACCTTTATTGATGATTTTTCACGTTATGAATTTATCTATTTGTTAAACGAAAAATCTCAAGTAGCAGACACTCTCAAAGTGTACGTTAGTGAGGTTGAAAGACAATTTGATTGATCTCATGGCCCAAGTTTACTTGTGACCTAAGTAACATCATAAATAATATTTAATGAAGAATATATCTCATCCGTACATCGGTTACTTGATGGACGTACCGGATTAAGTCATAATCTCTATAAATTGGTCATCCCTCCACCTATTAGGATTACCACATATTCTCTACAATAATTCCATTGCTGGCAGCTGTGGTAACGTAAGGCTAGGGCAAAGAGCTAGAAACCAATTTATGACCAACGCTTCTTCTTTTCTTTGTAATGATGCCTTCCGCATCAGGTATGTGCCCCTAACGATCTCTATGTAAGATTATTGTGTTCAAGATATTGATGTGTATTAAAGTACTTGAAATTATTTACATATGGAATTAAAACTTGAATTTCTTGAATAAAGATCACTGAATTCGAGAAGGACAACGTACATGTCTCATTGAAGTGAGAATTCACAACCAATTGATTCTGCTACTTGCATTTCTGCAACCAAACAAAAATAATAACTAAAAAATGTACTTCTTCTGTTTTAGTTTAGTTTACATAACACTCTTTCCTTGTTAATCCATAATGACATTTTCTTATTAAATGTCAATCTACCTACGTCCACAAGGAAAATGAGCAATTCACTATATAAATATGAGAGTACAAATATATAGAGAAACAACCTCAACCAATTCACTCGAAATACATGGGAGGTTCACACAAGTGATAATATATCACTTGTGTCCCAAAGTTCTCCCCCTAACCAAAATTCTCAAAGCCCCTAGGACTACATTGTCAATGATGATTAAGTTAGAAGGAACAAGCCTCCTTTTATAGAGTCCTAAACCTTTTCCTACAAGAAAATGACTTGCCACTCCTAAACCTATTCCTAAAAGAAAAACTTAACTCAAGACAATTAATACCCAACAAATATTTATTTTTATAGTTTGTGGGATATACGCACCATTTGATGCAATGAGGAAGAAAAGGAAGTGAGCAAGAAAGGCAACATACTGAAATTGAGACTTAGCCATATATATCTTTGAACAGTTATACGTGTAAGTGAGTATTCAAATTTTACAATTTATAGAGAACTAAATAGAATTTCATTGCGGACATAAGTAATTGCCAGGTAATAATGGTGGAAATATACAAGGAAATACATTGAAGTCTACAACATTGGAACTAGAGGAAGATATTAAAAGTAGTATGTTTTTTACCTTAATGACAGTATTATATACTTCTCTATTGGATTTTGTTGTTGTCTTCTTGGACAATGATCATGTCTTAATTAGCTTTTGTGATGCAATCGTGCTTGCATTAGCAACATGTAATATTGCAACTAGTATTTGTTAATATAAATCCTTAACTCATGTGTTTGGCAATGTTGATAGTTCTTGATTTTTCCTATGATGTACACAAAAGTGGAAAAATAACCTAGTTGTAGTTGTTTTACATATAACTGTTGGGATTTAAAAATTGAAAGATAATAGTAAAATAAGGTGTAGCGTGAATTATATTGATAAATGGTGAGAAATAAAATTGTTTCAATTTGAGTGAGGTAAAGTCTAGGGCAATCCAGGAAAGGATTAGGTTAAATGTCTAAGTTTAGGCTGGTTTTTCTTTTAGCTAAGATGATAAAGAATCCATAAGACTTTTTGGAGGTAAATACGGGTAAGTAGAACTCCCGATATCAAACTTGACGTGAAAAGATTAGTTTAGAACATGAAGGTTTGAAATAGTGTTATGAAATGAGGACTTTTGGAGAGAATTTTGAGTTTCTGTAATGTGCAGCAAGTCGCTAAAGCGGGTGACACGCCTCTATTGCAAGGTAATTATTGTGATTTATAGTATATTTTACGTTATTTTTGCATAATATATGTTACTGTCTTTGTCCAAATTTATGTGGTAGTATCCGGAACCCACATTGGAGCTCCTATTAAATCGGCATCGTGCTCTGCAAGGACCATTCGGGGGTGTCGCTCTCAATAGGATTTTCTTCATACCCAGGGCTCGAACCCGAGACCTCTAGTTAAGGGTGAAACATACCACCAGTGCACCACAACCTATGTTGATTTAATTTTCAAGTGTATAACAAATTAAAAGGAAAAAATAAGACAAGTAAAGTAGAACAAATAAATTATCTATTTTATCTGAAAATGACTAAAATAGCCCTTGGGGAGGGGGGCGGGGGGGGGGGGGGGCAAGTTGGTAGGACAACTGTGAGCTACTTTAGGGATTGCAAGACAATTTTTAAGTACATAACAAATTATTATTTTTAAAGACAAATAATTTAAAATGGATAAAGTATCTATTTTATCTGAAATAACTAAAATTGCCCTTAAACTTTTCTTTAGATTAATCTTTTCTTTTTGGACATTTTGAATAAGGAATTAAAACTTGAATTTCTTGAATAAAGATCATTGAATTCAAGAAGGATTGTTTACGTATATTATTGAAGCGAGAATTAGGTGTGCGTAGTTTGTCCAAATTGACAGTTAAGAATGTTTTGAAAGATTGAAATCTTGTTGAAAAATGCAACTATATTTTTCTGTAATTTTTTTTTTTTTGTGAAAATTTGTATATAAGAAAAATCTTTTCAATGTTCTTTTTCTTTTTTAGGACTATAAAAAAAAAAAAAAAACTAAAAGAAAACTTTTTTTTTTTTTTGACTTTTGTTTAGAAGTGAAAAATATTTTTTTTGTTATGAAATTTTTGTTTTTAAGAAATGCATAAGAACTTCTAATACAAGAAAATCTTTTAGTGTTTTCTCCTTTTGTTTTTTTGTAAAAATGAAGAACTATTCTTTCTCTCGTTGCGATAATCATCCTAAAACTGGTCAACATACAAAGATCTTTTAAATAAGTGTGTTTTTCATATAGCACATAAAATAATTTATAATTAGATGACAAAATAATAAAGGGATACATATCCTAAATAGAGTCGACTCCTATGTTGAATCCCTCTAAGTCAAATGAAAATAATGCAAACAATATTGAATATTAATCTAAGGCAATCAGAAAAGTCGTAGTTTTGATATTATTATAAGGAGCAAATCATATACACCAGAATTATTTATACTTCGATAGAATGATTATACTCGATCACATGTCTTATAATTTTTCAACATTATTATAAACTGCAATATATCTTTTATACTTTTCAATTAATAGCATCCTCTATCAACAGAAGTAGCAATAGCAAGCAGGGCCAGTCCAATCCATGTGACAAGCTCCATGAATAGCATGTTCCCAATTGATGCATTGATTGTTACATCCATGAGTATCAAAGCAAGGCCCAGACCATGTCACACTCAGCTTTTCACAACCAATTGATTCTACAACTTGCATTTCTACAAAGAAAAGGAAGTAACAACTCAAGAGTTTATAGATAATAATATTACAATATGCTTTCGTTTACGTGACACTCTTTTCTTACAATAACAACATATTCAGTGAAATTCCACATATTCAGACCTTACCGCTACCTGATTAAGCTAAATAGTTTGTTCTTGAAATACTCTCAGTTCAAGTGAAGTAAATTGATAATAGTATGGAAACAGAAAATGACATGACGAAAAACAAGACAACTAATAAAAAAAATAGTGCAGATAATATATGCAAGGATTTGTAATGTCACCAAGAAGGTGTGATTACCTAAACCTAGTATACAACAGATGATAACAAATACCAACAAAGTCGAAGATTGCATGATAAGCTAATACTACGGTAGACACGATTCTCTAGACTTCCACCAAGCCAAAGAACTACATGAATAAGTTAATACTAAGACAAGGTTCAACTATGTACTAACCTTCTGCCCTTATCCACGTCCTTACATCTAAGATCATATCCTTGGCAAGCTGAAAATTTGTCATATCTTGTCTAATCATCTCTCCCCAAAACTACTAAGGCCTACATGTGCCTCTCCCCATCTCCACTATATCTGACCTTTTATACCTCATGTCTACAACTCTCTCCTTAATTATGCTCATAATGACATCCTCTTATTAAATGTCACGACATATTTAATACCACAATGCATTTTTAAATGTTTTTCTTTTATTCTTCAAATTTATAATGTTATAACTGATAGCAATAGGTAGTATAATTTATAGTTTGTGGGCTATACTCACTGTTTGATGCAATAAGGAATAAAAGGAAGAGAGCAAAAAAGGCAGCATATTGAAATTGAGACTTAGCCATATATATCTTTGAACAATATTATGTTTAGGTGAATATTCAAATTTAACAATTTATAGAGAAAGGGAGAGAGTTTCATTGTGGGCATTCATAAGAATTGGCCAGGTAATAATGCTGGCTTGTGAAACATACGAGGAAATACATTGAATTCTACACCACGGGAAATAGAGGAAGATAATAAAATATACTTCCCTTTTGGATTTTGTTGTCTCACCTTAATGAGCTTTTTTTATGCAATGGTGCTTGCATCAATTGCATGTAATATACTCCCTCTGTCTCATTTTATATGTCATCCCTTTCTATAAATAGTTGGTCCATAATACTTGTCATTTTATAAAATCAATGCATAAATTACCATATTGTTCCTTTTTTACCCTTGTGAGTTATTAGCCTTGGAAATATACATTTGACCAACTTAGAAAAGCTAAGTAAATGATTCACGTTCATTGGTTAAATTAATTAATCAAAATAAATTAATTCATAATCATTGATTGAAAACTTGAGTTCCAAAAAAATTAAATAAGGATAAAAGGGTAAAGTTTCATCATTTCTTAATGCAAGTGCAAAGTAAAAAGGTGGCATATAAAATGGGACGGAGGGAGTATATAGTAAGAATAAAATATATGGTATTGAAAAATTAAGAATTCCTAAAATATATGAAAAGAACTTTCAAATAATAAATATATTGGAAAAAATTAGATATCTACTTTTAATAGTATGCCAAGTATGGTAGATAGATTTTATTTATTTATAATTTGTATGAGCATTTAAAAAAATTACAAAAATCCTCTCGGATGCATCCCTATCTAAAGATGGTGAAAAGCCAACTTAGCGGACCCATAAACCCTAAGGTGATCAATATGGAGACTTAGCAGTAGCCATGTCTGCGTACATCTTTCCCCAGCCTTCAGCTGTGGAAGAGCCAAATCCTAACCCTAATCAACAAACATCCTTTGCTACTCGATTAACCACAAATCAAACTGCCCAGAATTTGACAAAAATTTAGTTGAAACAAATTCAATATGTACATGGAGAGCCTACGATTCAATTCACAAAGAGAGAACGACAGGTTTTCGCACAGGAAGAAGGATTACATCAAGCAGTAATTATTAAGTTCTCCTCCGATACACTAGAAGTGAAGGATTTGAGAACATTTTTACCTAAACATTTGGGCATCATAGGAAACTGTTTAGTTGGTTTACTTGCTCGTAGACATATTCATCTAAGGATAGACCAATATGAAGATTATGTGGGTGATCTATCAAAATCTGTAAGCTTTTTGCCTTTCCATGGAGAGCAACATCTTTATAAGGTATTTCCTGGGACAATAGATTTCAATTCAAGAGAAGAAACTTCAATGGTTGCAGTGTGGATTTCGTTGCCTCGATTATCACTAGATTTATTTGCCAAGAGATCCTTGTTGTCGATGGCATCAACGGTTGGAAGGCCAATAGCTATCGACAAGGCAACACAAGACAAGACCTAGCACTGCTAGGGTGAAGGTGATACTCAATCTTATGGATAAGCTGCCTAAGAGGATGCACCTGCAATATTTGGACGAGAAGACCGGTAAGATTCAAGAGGTTTTCAGGAATTTGTTTATGATAATTTATGTTTATATTATAACCATTGCAAGCATCAAGGTCACGATAAAAACAGTTGATTGATTTTGAAAAAGAATCAAGATCACAATCACAAAGATGATGGAGTGATTGGAGATTATCAACATAATGGGGAGAAATTTCAAGGTAATTTTCCACAAATTTTAAATAAGAAAACTAGCAAATATAGATCAAAGTACTAATGATAATACTCGACTGCAAATTCAAATAATAATGAAATAACAATGGTTGAAACCATTAAAAGTAATGGAGATCGAGTAGTTGATACTTGTGTTAGAGATGATACTCTTAATACTAAAGTTACACTAAATTGCACCTTAGCTACGGTCTCGCAGACTTTGGTTTTGGGTGCAAATGATGGTGTTACTAGTGATTCGGTGGTTCCTGTGATTAATTTGGAGTCTAAACTACATGTTGCTGGTGTTGTATCTAGAAAAGATCCTAGCTTGGCTACGATTGAAGATCCAGGCCATGCTAATAATGTGGAGCAGCGTTGAGAAAATTTGGATCGAACTTTCGAATCTGGTGGTACGTATGATCATGACTTCACTTTGAATGATAATAATAAGGGAGGTTGGACTGAAGTACCAAGCAAAAAAATTTCTCTA
This sequence comes from Solanum bulbocastanum, assembly GCA_037074985.1. Lineage (NCBI taxonomy): Eukaryota > Viridiplantae > Streptophyta > Magnoliopsida > Solanales > Solanaceae > Solanum > Solanum bulbocastanum. Next base: position 11,073,678 of record CM073597.1, on the reverse strand, counting down.
GGTAGTACCAAACTACAACAACTAGATTGCACTAACCCAACACACAAGGAGCAAACAATAAATTGTAATGATAAAGTATCAAGGAATTTTGTGTGCTCTAACACCTTTGATGCCCTAATGATCAATACTGATCAAGAGCTCCATGCATTATCCACTCCAATTTTCAAGTTTCTATTCTAGAACAATCAAGGAGCCACAGACCGCAATGTTGAATAAAGCAAACCCAATGGTCAAACCACCTATGGCCACAATCAACACATAATTAATTCATGATGTTTCCTTCCCCGTCTTTAGAGTCGCTTGGAGAGCAAATATCCGGACAACAAACAATCTCCAAAAGAAACGACAAGAGTTAGGTGAAGGAAACGAGTGCTTCTAGATGAGCAGATCTAGTTGAGGAAGAGAAGCACATTTTTTCACCTGCAAGGAATAAGTTAAGTCCTCAAGCACTCATATTTGTGCCTTCAAGTAAGGCAAACTCATCTATGGACCACAAACCGTCACTATAGCTCCATGACAATAGAGTGTTATAACATGTAATGCAATGATTTTTGTGGCTCATTTTTAGTAGTGTGGGTTACTTCAAGTAATTATGAGTTTGTTTCTATTTCTCCCTTTGAATTTTATATCATATTTCAATATTAATCGTCTAAGACAATTGGAAAAGTCACAGCAGTGTTGATATTATTATAATTAAGGAGCATAATTAGTTATACTTTGGTAGAATGATTATACATGTCTTACAAATTTCCAACATTATGACGAAGTGCAATATATATTTTATTTTTTTCAATTGATAGAATCAATCATGATTAAAATCTTATATATCAACAGAAGTAGCAATAGCAAGCGGTGCCAATCCAAGACCAATCCCAGTGACAAGCTCCATGAATGGCATGTTCCCATTTGATGCATTGGTTGTTACATCCTACAGTATTAAGGCAAGGTCCAATCCATGTCACACTCTTATTTTCACAACCAGTTGATTCTGCTACTTGCATTTCTACAAAGAAAATAAAGTAAAAACTCAAGAGTTTACTTATAATATTACAATATGCTTCAGTTTACATGACACTCTTTTCTTTTTTTTTTTTTACAATAATAATATATTCAGTGAAATTCCACATAGTGGGATCTTGAGATAATGGAGTGTATCCATACCTTACCGCCAGGGGCGGATTTATGCTTTAATTTTGGGTCACCCGAACCCGTGGTCATCCGACTAAACTCGATATATTACTTCTATAATTATTAAAGAATATATTAAATTAAAACTTGTTGAACTCATTCTCAAGATGACTGGATGGCTCACTGGTACGATTGTAAGATTTCAACACAAAGATCGCAGGTTCGATCCCAGGCAGCCTCAATTCGCTTTAATTTATTTTTATTAACTAAAAACATGTTTTTCATTAAAAAAAAATTAAATTCGAAAAGTTCTAAAAGTCAAAACTTCAAAAGTTTCCTTCCCACCCACCCACTTATCAAGTTCCAAATTCCAACAATATATTTCTTCTCTCCTCAAATTTGTTTTCTATTTTCCACACAATGAATAAGCTTCAAGTCTCCAACTTCAAGTCAAGAATCTAGAGAAATCATCATTGTCAAAGTTTAATGTAATATTAGGTTATGATTTCTCTTTTAAATAAACAAACTAACAAGATAATATATATATATATATATATATATATATATCACTTTAATTTTAGAGTTTCCATGTAAAAAAATCTTGTCATACTTATAATAGGAAATCATCAATAGCTACAGAATTGATTATCTCAAACTTACAAATTTTGCGGATGTAACTTGTAAGGAATGTGTTTCATATTATATTATCAATTTGTGATTCCTTTTTTTTTTTTTAATGTGAAAGGGGTGTGATTCCCCTATTTTTTTAATGTGAAAGGGGTGTGATTCCCTTATTTTTTTTAATGTGAAAGGAGTGTGATTCCCTTATTTTTCAAATGTGAAAGGGGTGTGATTCCTCTCTTTCTATGAATATGTGATTTCGAATGCAAAGAGGCATAAGTCCTCTTTTTATTATGAATGTGTGATTTTCTTATTGTTAAATGTGAAAGGGGTGTAATTCCTCTATTTTAGTTATATTTGCAAGGATTGTGATTCCTCTATTTTATTTGAACTTGCAAGGGTGTGATTCCCTTATTTTTATTGTGAAAGATATGTGATTCTTTTATTTTATTTTAAATTTGCTAGTTAAATTTGTAACTAAGTTGAATTGTTATTTGAATATGTAGGAACATTTATCCTTAAATATCTGAATGGATAAATTTTTGATTAAGCAATCACGTTCTAGTAGCAGTCCATTTGTTAGTTCACATGTAGCTCCAGAAGCTCAAAGAGAGACAATTACACCTTCTTCTTCAAATGTTGATTGTATTCTTGGGGTTGGATCTCTCAAACGGGATCCCGGAGAAAGAAAACCCATCTTTGAATATGATTCTAATATTCGAGATGTTGTGAGGAGACATTATATTTTGATGGGGCCTTATCAACCAAAACTTTGTGTATATCCTAAAACAACATTTGGGACTAGTAAACGACAATTTAATCCTGAGTGGTTTAATGCTCCAAATTCTGCTGGTTGGAATATAGCATAGATGATGTTGCTATATTTTGTTTGTGTTGTTATCTCTTCAATAATGAATTTGAAAGTCGTGGTAATGCGGGAAAATCATTTACACAAGATGGTTTTAAGACTTGGAACCATGGTCCGGAAAGAATTCGATTGCATGTTGGTGATGTGAATAGTATTCATAACAAATGTTTGAATAGGATGCTTGATTTTGCAAATCAACGTCAATCAATTCAATCTTCTCTTCACAAGCAAAGTGAAAAAAAAAAGTGATTATCGAATTCGTTTAAATGCCTCAATCGATGTGGTAAGGTTTCTCCTAAGAAATGGATTGCCATTTCGTGGTCATGATGAGAGTGAAGATTCCAATTACAAAGGTCTTTTTCTTGAACTTTTGAAATTTCATGGGTTTAATCGTCCGGATGTGGAAAAGGTGAGATTACAACATGCTCCAAAAAATGATATGATGATTTGTTCAACAATTCAAAAGGAGATTGTGGATGCTTGTACTAAAGAAACAATTAAAGCTATCATCAAAGACTTGGATGGTGATTATTTTGGAATACTAGTTGATAAGTCAAAGGACATTTCACATAAAGAGAAAATGGCACTAGTTTTACGATATGTTAACAAAAACGGAGAGTTGATAGAAAGCTTTTTGGGTATTGTTCATGTGGGTGATACATCCGCAAGATCATTGCAAAAGTAATTTACTCTTTACTTTTGGATCACTCGTTATGCCTATCAAGACTCCGTGGACAAGGTTATGATGGAGCTAGTAATATGCAAGGAGAAAAAAATGGCCTAAAGTCTTTGATTTTGCAAGATGCTCCGTTAGTATATTATATACATTGTTTTGCTCACCAATTGCAATTGACACTTGTGGCTCTTTCTAAAAAACATCTGGATGTGAAAAATTTATTTTATGCTGTCACTAATATTTTGAATATTATTGGGACATCTTTTAAACGCAGGGACTTACTTCAACAACACCAAGTTGAGAAGTTGGAAGAATTGCTTAAATCTGGAGAAATTCTTACCGGACAAGGATTAAATCAAGAATGTGGCCTCCAACGACCGGGTGATACTCGTTGGGGATCCCATTTCAAGACCTTGGAAAATTTCATGATTATATTATCTTCAATTGCTAATGTGCTTAAAGATATGAAAGAAAATTTTCCACATGATCTTGATAAACTTGCGGTAGGTAACCTTTTAGATAAAATTCAAGAATTTGAATTTATCTTTGTGTTTCATTTGATGTTCAAGATTACTTCTTACAAATGAATTGAACAAAGCTTTACAAAAAAAAGATCAAGATATTGTCAATGCTATGGGATTGCTTAATCTTTCAAAGAGAAGATTACAAACAATGAGAGAGAGTGGTTTGGAGTCTTTGATGGATGAGGTTTCTTCATTTTGTGGTAAACATGATATTTTGGTTCCCGAAATGACTGAAGACTATCCAAGATCGAAGCGTAAGAAGTCCGAAATTTCATATTTACATCACTTTCGTGTGGAGTGTTTTATGCAGTTATTGATTTGCAACTTCAAGAGCTCAATAATCGTGTAACATCCGACAATTTGAAATAGCTATGAAGAAGCTTGAAATTGGAAGTAGCCATTTTTGGAAAAAAAAAAAAATACAGAATCTGGAAAATTTGGCTAAGTGTGGAAATCAGTGATTTTTGGCCAACTTTGAGCAGTCGTAACTCCTAGATCAGGATGAGTTAGGAGTAGTTCCAGTTATGGTTGCGAAGCTTGTGGAATGATCTTTCCAACGCCACTGATATTGCTCAATTTCGAGTTCGTATGAGCGAGTTATGGCCATTGAAAGTTGGGCAGTTGGCAGGGAATCCGTCCGGAAATTTTAAGGGCATTTTGGTCTTTTCCCTAGCCATTTCTTTTGAGGTTATATTGTGTGTTAGGCTGATTCTGGATCATTTTATCCTATTTTTAAAAGAGAAAGTTAGGGTTCTTGAGAGTGAAGAAGAGAAGAAGAAGAGAAGAAGAGGAGAAGAAGAGGAGAAAGGAGATCAACAAGTTTCCGTCGTGGATTTTCGTCGGGGGTGATCCCTATCAAGGTATGTGAGTTCCTTGTGTGGTTTGATCCTTTCCCCCACACACCAAGCTCATTTTTTTTTTATGATTTGAGAAAAGATTGGATTGGTGTTGAAGTTGTTGAAGTTGTTAGTTGTTGTTGATGTTGTTAGTTGTGTTGTTGAAGTTATTGTTGGTTGTGGGACATGATTGAGTTGTGTATTTGAGTTGTAATTTATTGTATGTTGAGAGATTGATGATCCCTAGTGTTTGGGGTTAAATCCATTGAAGTAAGGGTGGTTTAGAGTTGAAGAAAAGAGGGAGAAAAGTCGGTTTTTTTTTTCTGGGAAAAGGGCTGGCACCTGGCAGAATGCAGAGTGTCCAGCAGTCCCCTTTGAAGCTGAGGGCTGGTGCCTGGCAGAGTGGCCAGCAGTCCCGTTTGAAGTTGAGGGCTGGCGCCCCGCGCCTCTTAAAGCGCCAAGGACGCCAATCCTTCCCGTTACCTTAATTTCCCATTTTTTTTTATTTTATTTTTGTTCCTAGGTATTATACCTATGTTTCCTAGTTGTTTCCAACACTCCAAGGTACTTCTAAAAGTCAAGAACTCATCCGTAACATGCGAGCAAACACCTTGAATCCAAAATTCCAATTTAAGGAGAGTTAGTTAGAAGTCAAGTGAAGTTAGAAATTAAGAGTTAAGCTTAGAAGTTAAGCAAGTCAAGCTAGTTGTAAAGTTGTTCAAGAGTCTTTATTGAACGTTTTAACTTTATTTTTTTGACTCAAGTGTCAAGTCAAGCAAAGAGCTTAGAGTTTCAAGCTAAGTAAAGAGTCTCAAGTTTCAAGTTGAGTTCATTTTCTCAAAGTTATTAGGGAACTATGTATTCCCAAAGAAGTTTTAAAGAATTGTCTTTCCATTTAAACAAGGTTGGAAACTGAAATTTCCAAAGAGCCTTCGGGATAGTTTTTTTTTTTTGAGTAATTATCTCATGTCAGCAGGAAGAAATGTGTTTTAAAAACATAAGAGCCAGAACATTTTTTTTGGGAGTAGTATCGAGCACCGAATTGGGGGAGCGTTCAAAGAACCCACAGCCCCCATAGAACCATGTTAGCCACCATGGGTAAAAAAAAAAAAGGATCATACTCTTTAGATGAATCCTTTTCATATTAGACTAGTGGATCCATTAGGCAGTTCAGGTCTTATACCTTTGGCCGGGTATAGGATGCTCTGGCAGCGTGAGGTTGATCGCTGTATCATCACTTTAGCTCTTATGTGATGGTTGTCGGTTAGAGAAACTCCCACCGCAGTTATTGTATTTTTGATACACGAAAATTATTGTATTTTATATACATCAGTTCAATTGTATTTTCTATATACATCTCAGGCTTATTGTACCCTTGTATACACACAGAGTTTATAGCATGTTTTAAACAGTCTTTCTTTATATCACACTTGTTTTAAATTGCCTTATATTGAAAGAAGTCAGTCAGGTTGAGTTGAGTTGAACAAGGTAAACTTTTCAGTTTCTTCCAAATTTTTCCTTCTAGCCTATATTGCTTAGTTTTCCAGCTCGCATACTAGTACCTTCCATGTACTGATGCCAGTTGGCCTGCATCGTCTTATGATGCAGATACAGGCACCCCGGATCAGCATCCTGCACGTCGTTGATCCAGCTGAGCACTCCAGAGTCAGTAGTGAGCCTCCTTGCATTCCGGAGGACTCAATTATTTTGTGTTCTTAGTTTTTGTTTTATTAGGATGTTGCGGGGTCTGTCCCAACATCCATCTCAGTATTTAGAGACTTCATAGACAGTCAGACAGTCAGACAGTCAGTCAGTTAGTTTGGAGTCTCTCATGTATATTTATATTTAAATATCCTATTTTGAGACTCGAGATGCCTTGTTAGCAAATTACTTTCAGTTGAGTTGTTTTATAACCTTTCATTGCATTGAGTTATCCTATTGAGTTAAGTTTCCGCTGAGTTAAGAAAGGCCAAGGTACGTGAGTTCCTCACACTTAAGTGCCGGTCACGTTTGGGGTGTAGGCTCGGGGCGTGACAAACTTGGTATCAGAGCACAGAGTTCAAGAGTCCTAGGGAGTCTATGAAGCCGTGTCTGTAGAGTCCTAGTTATCGGTGTGAAGCACGCCACATCTATAATTGGGAGGCTGCAACATTTAGGAAGATTTCTCATTTCTTTCACACTCATTTCATGCGTTAGAGTTGACCTCTAAAAGGTTTCTTTCTAATCCGCGCTTGCGCGTGTTTTCAGATATTCATGCCTCCTCGAATAGTTGGTAGAAGGCGTCTTCCTAGACGTTATGTTGATGAGCAAGAGTTACCTTATGCCCCGGGAGTGCAAGATCAAGGGGAAGTTTCTAATGCCGAGTTTAGAGAGGCAATTAGAATTCTGAGTCAAGCTGTGACTAATCAAATTGGTTAGTAAGGAGGAGCTCGACATGAAGGAGCTGACACTTCAAGGATTCGTGAGTTCTTGGGGATGAATCCTCCGAGTTTCATGGGTTCAAGTACTACTGAGGATCCAGAGAACTTCACTGAGGAGTTGAAGAAGATTTTTGATGTGATGCATGTAGCAGATATTGAGTGGGTTGAACTAGCTGCATATCAATTGAAGGATGCTGCTAGAACTTGGTTTGACCAGTGGAAAAGAAGTAGAGCTGAGAATGCACCACCTGCGAGTTGGGCCGGTTTTGAGGAAGCTTTCTTGGGGCATTTCTTTCCTCGAGAGTTGAGAGAGGCCAAGGTACGTGAGTTCCTCACACTTAAGCAGGATTCTTTGAGTGTTCATGAGTACAGTCTGAAGTTCACACAATTATCCCGCTAGGCTCCGGAGATGGTTGCGGACATGAGAAATAGAATGAGCTTGTTTGTTGCTGGGTTATCTCGGTTGTCGAGCAAGGAAGGTAGGGCTGCAATGCTTATCGGGGACATGGACATATCAAGGTTGATGGTTTATGTGCAGCAGGTTGAGGAAGAGAAGTTGAGGGACAGAGAAGAGTTTAGAAATAAGAGAGCAAAGACCGGGAACGAGTCCGGGAAGCAGAGAGGTAATTTAAACCGTTCCTCCTTTCAGCAAAGGCAAAAGAGACCTGCTCCATCATCTGCTAGAGCACCTGCACCTAGATATAAAGGTGAATTTAATGTTCAGAATTCGAAGGACTTCAGGGCTAGACCAGCACAATCTTTGGGTAGTGTAGCGCAAGGGAGTAGTAAGCCTCCTACCCGCGCCAAGTGTGGTAGGAACCACTCAGGTATTTGTCGAGAGGGCTCCATTGGTTGTTTCAAGTGTGGTCAGAATAGACATTTCATGCGAGAGTGTCCAAAGAATAGGCAGGGTAATGGGGGAAATAAAACACAGTCTTCTTCAGTTGTTCCCCCAGATAGGATGACACCTAGAGGAGCTACTTCTAGTACCAGTGGAGGAGCAAACCGCCTTTATGCAATCACCAGTCGCCATGAGCAAGAGAATTCTCCAAATGTTGTCACTGGTATGATTAAAGTCTTTGCTTTTGATGTGTATGCCTTGCTAGACCCAGGAGCAAGTTTATCTTTTGTAACTCCTTATGTTGCAAATAAGTTTGAGGTTCTTCCTGAAAGACTTTGTGAACCCTTTTGTGTTTCTACACCTGTTGGGGAATCTATTCTAGCAGAAAGAGTCTATCGTGATTGTCCTGTTTCCATCAGTCACAAGAGCACCATGGCTGATTTGGTTGAGTTAGACATGATAGATTTCAATGTCATTCTAGGTATGGATTGGCTTCATGCTTGTTATGCATCGATAGACTGTAGAACTCGAGTGGTCAAGTTTCAGTTTCCGAATGAGCCAGTCTTAGAGTGGAGTAGTAGTTCAGTAGTGCCTAAGGGTCATTTCATTTCGTACCTTAAGGCGAAAAAGTTAGTTTTGAAGGGTTGTATCTATCACTTAGTCCGAGTTCATGACTCTAGTGTTGAGATACCTCATTTCCAGTCAGTTCCTATAGTAAGAGAGTTTCCAGAAGTTTTTCCTGATGATCTACCCGGAATTCTGTCACGCCCCGAGCCTACACCCCAGACGTGACCGGCACTTGAAGACCATCGCTGGCCCCCAAGCGAACCCTTGGCCTGGCTTTCTTAACTCAGCGGAAACTTAACTCAACAGGATAACTCAATGCAATGAAAAGTTGTAAAACAACTCAACTGAAAGTAATTTGCCAACAAGGCATCTCGAGTCTCAAAATAGGATATTTAAATATATACATGCATGAGAGACTCCAAATTAACTGACTGACTGTCTGACTGTCTATGAAGCCTCTAAATACTGAGATGGATGTTGGGACAGACCCCACAACATCTTAATAAAACAAAAACTAAGAACACAAAATAATTGAGTCCTCCGGAATGCAAGGAGGCTCACCACTGACTCTGGAGTGCTCAGCTGGATCAACGACGTGCAGGATGCTGATCCGGGGTACCTGTATCTGCATCATAAGACGATGCAGGCCAACTGGCATCAGTACATGGAAGGTACTAGTATGCGAGCTGGAAAACTAAGCAACAAAGGCTAGAAGGAAATTGGAAGAAACTGAAATGTTTACCTTGTTCAACTCAACTCAACATGACTGACTTCTTTCAATATAAGGCAATTTAAAACAAGTGTGATATAAAGAAAGACTGTTTAAAACATGCTATAAACTCTGTGTGTATACAAGGATACAATAAGCCTGAGATGTATATAGAAATACAATTGAACTGATGTATATAAAATACAATAATTTTCGTGTATAAAAAAATACAATAACTGCTGTGGGAGTTTCTCTAACCGACAACCATCACATAAGAGCTAAAGTGATGATACAGCGATCAACCTCACGCTGCCAGAGCATCCTATACCCGGCCAAAGGTATAAGACCTGAACTGCCTAATGGATCCACTAGTCTAATATGAAAAGGATTCATCTAAAGAGCATGATACTTTTCTACCCATGGTGGCTAACATGGTTCTATGGAGGCTGTGGGTTCTTTGAACGCTCCCCCAATTCGGTGCTCGATACTACTCCCAAAAATGTACTGGCTCTTATGTTTTAAAACACATTTCTTCCTGCTGACATGAGATAATTACTCAAAAAAAAAAACTATCCCGAAGGCTCTTTGGAAATTTCAGTTTCCAACCTTGTTTAAATGTAAAGACAATTCTTTAAAACTTCTTTGGGAATGCATTGTTCCCTAATAACTTTGAGAAAATGAACTCAACTTTACAACTAGCTTGACTTGCTTAACTTCTAAGCTTAACTCTTAATTTCTAACTTCACTTGACTTCTAACTAACTCTCCTTAAAATGGAATTTGGATTCAAGGTGTTTGCTCACATGTTACGGATGAGTTCTTGACTTTTAGAAGTACCTTGGAGTGTTGGAAACAACTAGGAAACATAGGTATAATACCTAGGAACAAAATAAAATACAAATGGGGAATTAAGGTAACGGGAAGGATTGCGTCCTTGGCGCTCTAAGAGGCGCGGGGCGCCAGCCCTCAACTTCAAACGAGGCTGCTGGCCACTCTGCCAGGCACCAGCCCCTGTTCCCAGAAAATAAAAACGACTTTCCTCCCTCTTTTCTTCAACTCTAAACCACCCTTACTTCAATGGATTTAACCCCAAACACTAGGGATCATCAATCTCTCAATATACAATAAATTACAACTCAAATACACAACCCAATCATGTCCCACAACCAACAATAACTTCAACAACAACTAACAACATCAACAACAACTAACAACTTCAACAACTTCAACAACTTCAACAACAATCCAATCTTTTCTCAAATCATAAAAAAAAAGCTTGGTGTGTGGGGGAAAGGATCATACCACACAAAGAACTCACATACCTTGATAGGGATCACCCCCGACGAAAATCCACGACGGAACTTGTTGATCTCCTTTCTCCTCTTCTTCTCCTCTTCTTCTCTTCTTCTTCTCTCAAGAACCCTAACTCTTTCTCTTTTAAAATAGGATAAAAATGATCCAGAAATCAGCCTAACACACAATATAACCTCAAAAGGAATGGCTAGGAAAAAGACCAAAACGCCCTTAAAATTTTCCGGACGGATTCCCTGCCAACTGCCCAACTTTCAATGGCCATAACTCGCTCATACGAACTCGAAATCGAGCAATCTCAGTGGCGTTGGAAAGATCATTCCACAAGC